>OX638136.1:19037931-19637931 GCA_951804985.1 Dryomyza anilis | reverse complement strand
GCGTCTTTCTCTGCAGTGGCCGCGCGACACTCTTATTATTCCACTAATTCCTCAGTGGGCGTTGGAATCCAAGCACCTCTTCGGCGGCCGTATGCATAGAGCAGGAGACATGGTTCCACTGCGCGCTTATATCATCGAGAGGAGGAATGCTTTGTCTAAGCAGGTGTGAGAGTCGAGTGAAAAAGGCTTGCGTTGTTTTCTGTGATTGCAGCTTTCCGACGTCTAGTTTTCCTGCGTTTGGTTCCATACGTTCTTCGCAGCGCTTAAGCGCGTGCGGGCCTTGGCTGCTAAGTCTATCACGCTCAAAGCGTGCCTTTCGTCAATCACAACGTGACCAATTTGGTTACGCGTATTTTGATCGGTCGACATTCATGTGGCCTTGTGGATATCGAAATGTTCTAATCTAGTGCTACTAACTACCATGTTTCGTGCTGCGGCGAAGTCGATTAGCCTCGTTCCGTTATCGGAAGTGTTGGCATTCTCAGCCCACCTTGGCGTTGATATCGTGGCGGGGGCAGCGCTCGTAGAAGCGCTCTTTTGTCTCATCATCTTTCTCGTTCGTCGGAGAGTGTGCACAAATTAGGCTAATATTGAAATATTTTGCTTTAATGCGAATTGTTGCGTCTTTCGTCCACGTGCGTGAACCTAGAGACAAGGTGGCGGAGTCTCTTGCAGTCCACAAATCCACATCCAAATTCTTGTCTCTCCGCATGGCAGCTGTTGTAGATATCAGCCCTGTCCCGTCCATCCCCAGAATATGAAATTTTCTCTAAATTTTCGAGTATGTTAGTTAAATTTTCTTTATTGGTCAAAGTGAAAATGATAAAGTCCACCCACAAAGAAGAGTCAGACACTGTTTGGACCTTTAATTGAAGGGTTGGGTGCAATTTAAGTTTAATTAATTTCTTAACTGTGTAAATTTGTCAATATTGCGGTTTATATTAATAAAATAACGCACGAATCTTAGCGTTAGCAAAAAAAAAACTTAGACTTATGCCAAATTATAAAAGAACTGGAAAAATATATGATGATTCTTAAAACTATAATAGATAAAAAAGAATCTGGCGTTGAAATTGTTGAGTAAAATTCGAATGCATAACGGTACAATAAACAAAATTGATCAAAGGGAAAACATTATATATTGAAAATATATAAGTCACAATCAAGTATTGAAACCGTAACCGAAACCGATATCCGTTTAAAACCGTTTCATTTTTAAAACCGAAACCGTTATACCAAAATCAGAAATTAAACGATATCCAAAACTGAAATAAACGATTTCGGTTTTATACCGGTTTAAAACGGTTTTTTAGAAAAGAAACAGAAAAATACATTTTATTTTATATAGAAGATCTTAAGTACAAGGAATTTTTAAATGCCATTTAATAGAATTTAGAGTTCCCAAAATAAAAAATGTCAAAACAACACCAACCACAATTTTTTATACCCTACACTAAGAGTGAAAGGGTATATTCAGTTTGGTACACCGTTTGTAACACCCAGAAGGAAGCATTTCCGGTAGGGAAAAGTGTATATATTATTGATCAGCATGACCTCCTGAGTCGATTTAACGATGTCCGTCTGTCCCTATGTCTGTCTGTTCAAATCACGATTACAGAAAAAGTAGAAGAGCTAGAGCAAGGAAACTTTAGATTTAGATTACTTATATATCTAAGCTGTCTGAACAAGAAAATTGGCATGATCGGTCTATTGTGACCTGAGAACCGACCACTTATTAACATAAATACCTAATATAAAATGTACATCTACAAATCAATATTACTGTATACGTGCTTAGGAAAACTTTTTTTGGTCAAATATATATTGACATCATGCTCTAATACATGAAAATGATGTTTTTCGGCGAAACGACTTGTGGTTTCCAAAAAAAAAATATCGAAATTCGGTACACCTACCCATTTGTAAATGTGGGTATCAAATGAAAGGAAATTCTTCAGCGATGGAAAATTTGTAATTATTTTCAGGATTTATATACCTTGGTGAACTATGTATCACTTTGAATGGTGTAGGGTATTTATAGTCGGCTTAGACCGACTATAATTTTGATAATCCTAACTATCATAATTACACCTACTTTAAAATTTCCCATCTGATCTAACCTTCCCAACTGTTTTTTTGTTAAAAATGATTCAAATTTTATTGATATTGGTTTTTTATTTATTGTATTAGTAAAATATATATGAGAGCCTGGAGTAAAGTGGGACACGTTTTGAAAAGATCATTTGTTTTAAAAGGTCTATATATAGACTGGTCATGATTTAACTGTTTGCATTAAAAGAATACCATTTATAAGTATTTTAATTGATTTTTGAGTGATTTTTTAAAACACCTCAATTTCGGATATATATGTATATCAAGGATAAAAAATAAGTTAATAAAAAATATTGATAATGCAAGAACAAATTAGAAAAATAAGTTTAAAATTATTAACATCTTAGTATCTACTTAATACGATATACGATAAAGTTCGAACCTTTCAAGTGAACAGGCCGTTTGCAGATATTGCAATTCACCGAATCGTTGAAATTTCATTTCTTTGGCTTTTATGGATGGAAATTGTAAAAGATTCTTTATCTTCTTCTTATGAAGTTTTTTCTTGTAGAAATAATTTAAATAATTCATATAACACAATATTTCCACTAAAATTACAACAAACATTATTTTAATTACGTTTCCCACTTTACCCCAGAAAATGATTCTTACTTTAATATCACAATTTGAACATAACTTATAAACCATATAAACTATGTTCAATAATTTGTATTTCAGTATTTCAAATAATCGATTATTTAAATCCCACCAGTACTCCAAAAAACTTATGCAAAAAACGATATGCAGTAAAAAATATATTAATGGATGAAAAAGTTGATGTCATATTAAGAAGCTCTTGACAATTGGTTTTCATATTTTAAGTGCAAAAACATGTCCACAAATTGCAATTTCCAACATTCCCCCATGTCTCACTTTGCGCAAGGTTTTTTGTTGAAGACAATGAAAAAATATGGAAAAAAAGAAATTTTATACAAAAACCGAAATCAAAACCGAAACCGTAACTTGGAACCGGTATACCGAAGCCGTTTCGATATAAAAACTTAAAACCGAAACCGTACCCGAAACGCGGAAAACCGTTATTCGTTTAGTTTTCAATCCCTGGTCACAATATTTCAAAATGCAGTAAATACAAATAAATTAATTAATTTGAAAACATCACAATTTTGGTAGTTCTTATTAGATGTTTCCTATAAACATTCTGGAAAATGGTATATTTGTGGTAGATTCACTGCAACTACTAAAGGAATATGGGTTTTTCCTGCAAATATTTACATTTTTCATAGTAATTATTTAAAAATATACTAATATTAATGATATTAATATTACAGATATTAATTAAAAAGTGCAAAATATTTGACCTGAATAAAGTTCAACTGCAATGAAGTTTAAGGCTCTAATAATTTTAAACCATACTATACCATCTTTGGTTTGCTAAGTGTGTTTAATAATTATTTAACTCATTTTATTATAATTTCCTAATTGTGTTGTATTTGAAGATTTTTGTATTTGGGGATTTTGTTTTTTGGGGCTTTTGTGTATCGGGCTTTTGTGTTTTGGGGCTTTTGTGTTTGGGATTTTGTGTTTGGGGATTTTGATTTGGGGATTTCAAGCCCAACCCTACTACATTATACTACATTATAGTAAAATTCACCTTGTATTAAATATATGTCAATGCATTAATGCAGCAGTGCATTTACCTGTTTACAACAAAAACATTATCCACCAAAAAAATATATGCCTAATAATAACATTCATTCATATACTTACTTACTTAAATGGCGCTTACAACCGTGGGTCGGTTTTGCCGCTGAGATGAAGCCACGATAGTCGGATTTGCTTTGAGCGCGGTGACGCTAGTTAGAAATACAAAGTGTTGCCAGATTGTCCTCAACTTGGTCTTTCCAACGCAGATTTGGACGCCCTCTTCTACGCTGTCCACCTTCGAGTTTTGATTCAAGCACCTTCTTGGCTGGAGTGTTTTCATCCATTCGTTCGACATGACCTAGCCAGCGAAGCCGCTGGATCTTGACTATGTAAATTTTACGGAGAATCTTTCTCTCGAACGCTCCCAGTACTCTCTCATCGGCGGAGGCCAGCTTCCATGTTTCCACACCATAAAGTAGAACGGGCATATTGAGTGACTTGCAGAGCGTTATTTTTGTCCGGCGAGAGAGGGCTCTATTTCTCAATTGCCTACTGAGCCCAAAGTAGCACCTGTTGGCAAGAGTTATTCTCCGTTTGATCTCCAGGCTGACGTCGTTGTTGCTGTTTAGGCTGGATCCCAAGTAGACGATGTCCTTCACAATGTCGAAATTGTGGGTGTCAAAATCAGCTTTGTGTCCAAGACGCACATACTCTTTTTTGCTTGTTGACACAAGGAACTTCGTCTTGTCCTCGTTCACCGCTAGATCCATTCGACGCTACTCTTTCTCCAATCAAGAGAATGCTGCGCTGACTGCTCGTGTGCTCCTGCCAATGATATCAATATCGTCGGCATATGCGAGGAGCATGACACTTTTGTTGAGGATAGTGCCGCTTTGACGGAGTTCGGCAGCTCGAACTATTTTCACCATCAATAAGTTAAAAAAGTCGCACGATAGGGAGTCTGAAACCTCGTTCAGTATGAAGTGGATCGGAGAGGTCTTTTCCTATTCTCACTGAGCAAAGTGTGTTGCTCAGGGTCATCCTGCAAAGTCTTATAAGTTTCGCAGGTATACCGAACTCAGACAATGTGGCGTATAATCGTTCCCTTATCGGAGTGTCGAAGGCGGCTTTATAGTCGACTAATAGGTGGTAGGTGTCGCTCTGTTTTTCTAGGGTCTTTTCCTGGATTCCCGTTTTCATCTTTACAAGAAGAGGCTCCGGATTTTGAACCTCCGGCTAGGCGTCTTATTTTCTCGAAGAATTTTCGAGCCTCATTCCTGTCCCCATGCATTTCAATCTCCTCACACTCACGTCTTTCTGCCTCGCTTTTTTACGTCTGAAAAGACGTCTCTCTTCCCTCTTCTTGTCTTTGTATCGCTCCTTCGCAGCTCGCGTAGATACTGACTGCAGGGTGGATTTGTATGCAGCGTCTTTCTCTGCAGTGGCCGCGCGACACTCTTATTATTCCACTAATTCCTCAGTGGGCGTTGGAATCCAAGCACCTCTTCGGCGGCCGTATGCATAGAGCAGGAGACATGGTTCCACTGCGCGCTTATATCATCGAGAGGAGGAATGCTTTGTCTAAGCAGGTGTGAGAGTCGAGTGAAAAAGGCTTGCGTTGTTTTCTGTGATTGCAGCTTTCCGACGTCTAGTTTTCCTGCGTTTGGTTCCGTACGTTCTTCGCAGCGCTTAAGCGCGTGCGGGCCTTGGCTGCTAAGTCTATCACGCTCAAAGCGTGCCTTTCGTCAATCACAACGTGACCAATTTGGTTACGCGTATTTTGATCGGTCGACATTCATGTGGCCTTGTGGATATCGAAATGTTCTAATCTAGTGCTACTAACTACCATGTTTCGTGCTGCGGCGAAGTCGATTAGCCTCGTTCCGTTATCGGAAGTGTTGGCATTCTCAGCCCACCTTGGCGTTGATATCGTGGCGGGGGCAGCGCTCGTAGAAGCGCTCTTTTGTCTCATCATCTTTCTCGTTCGTCGGAGAGTGTGCACAAATTAGGCTAATATTGAAATATTTTGCTTTAATGCGAATTGTTGCGTCTTTCGTCCACGTGCGTGAACCTAGAGACAAGGTGGCGGAGTCTCTTGCAGTCCACAAATCCACATCCAAATTCTTGTCTCTCCGCATGGCAGCTGTTGTAGATATCACAGGACGCTTGTTTTGAGCAGCCCTGTCCCGTCCATTGCATTTCCTGGATAGCGGTGATGTCAGCCTTACATTTTTCGAGGACATCTTCCAGCTGGATACAGGTACCTTTCCTATAAAGGGTCCGGACATTCTAGGTGCATATCCGTAAATCATGGTCCTTAAAACGTTTTCGTGGGTCGTCATCCTGGTAAGCGGTCGTTATCAGAGGCTTATTTTGTGTTTTCATTGAGCGCATAGGTTTTTTTCAGTGGTGGGACCAAAACCCAATGCACAAACCCTCTATCTGAGGGAGATGTTCGCCACTCACTTTTGCCGACTTCTACACCGAATGTTGTAGAGCGTCGTTTCCGGGGGCTTCCAAAGCGAAGCGAAGACATTTGACAATTTGTCAAATGGTAACCAGTGAGTTGACTTGAGACGACACCGACAAGGATTGCCCTGTCTTCGCCATATTGAAGCGCTCAGTCACGTTGCCTTGTGATAATCGCCACCATAGCCCATAGTGTATAGTATACATATAATACACCTGAAATTACACTAACAACTACTCTGTTAAAAAATGATCCCTATTGAACACAATAACATCTCTGTTAAAAAATTATCCGAACTGAAATACACTAACAACTACTCTGTTAAAAAATGATCATTATTGAAAAACAATAACAACATCTCTGTTTAAAAAAATGATACTCATGGCGCCTTATGGCTTCATGGAGCCCATTGAGCCAGAACCGGCGCAAACGTACTACTTGCCAGCAAACAAACACTTTGATTGGTCTAAGCATTCAGTTTCGATTAAGCCTTATCCTACAGTAACTGACTTTTCCAAATGGCTTAGCGATCTTGCAAAAATTGTTAGTCTCATGCCGCCTCCCTCTCACTCTGTGCCGAAAAATAGCGCACCGCAGCTATTTTTAACGCAGCACAACAGCTACGTCACGTTATGCATCTCAGCGATAATGACCAGCAGAAGGCGTTCAAATGTTTTCAGTGTGGAGAAGGGCACTCTATATCTAACTGCAAGGAATTTAGTAAGGCGTTGAGTGTTCATGATCGCTGGGAAAGAATGAAAAGTATGCAGCTATGCTTTTCATGTTTGCGCAAAAAAAACCTTGTGGAATCGATGGCTGTCGTCGGTACCATAATCCAACTCTGCACGAACTTGGCAGCTGCCAATCAAAGAAAGCCACCTCAGACAACGGTAAAGGTTAGCCGCTATTTAACTGCTATTTAACAGCCAACTATTTAAAGTTCTACCTGTGACATTGTTTGACCCAGCAGGAAAGATGGATGTATTTGCAATGTTTGATGAGGGCAAATCAGCTGGGACTCAAAGGTCAGACAAAGCCGCTAACGCTTCAATAATGGCGAAAATACAACAATAGAAATTTCATCATGTGTCTGCCTGCGTCAAAAGTTTATAGTAAAGAACATACACAGAATAAACAACATGAACCTGCCAGTGCAATCATTTAGAAAGGATAATTTTAATCACCAAAAAAAGACTATGCCAACGTCAAACCTGCCATACTGTTCGGATTAGAACGTGCTTATCTAGGTGTGTCGTCAACTACTATAGAATCGGACGCAGCCAGTCCCATCGCCGCCAAGACCAGACTCGGTTGGACCGTTTATGGCCCCACCAAGTTGCCGTTGCTGTCATTACAGTTCGTGCTGCACATACGCCAACCGTCTCATGATAATTTGCATTAGCTAGCCAACGATTACTTTTCAACTGAAAAATTCGGACTGGTTTGCTGATGAAGAAGTTTGCAGTAGGAACGATGCGGTTTAGTATTTGCCGCATTTTGCAGTATATAATCCGCAGAAACCAAATAAATTGCGTATCGTTTTTGATGCCGCCGCAACAGTAGCCGGAACGTCTTTAAACTCAGTGTTACTTAAAGGCCCGGAACAAGCAAAGCCTCTTATAAGCATTTTGTTCAAGTTTAGAGTTGGGGCCATCGGTGTTGCTGCTGATATTCGCGAAATGTTTTCGCAGCTTAAGATACGCTCATCTGATCAAAATGTGCAACGATTTTTATGGCGCAATGGCAATTCTGATGAAGAGATCCAGCGTTTTATTATGGTGTCCATGACCTTCGGTGCTATATGTTCCTGATGCCGTGAATAGTGTAATCGAAAATCATTATGTTGATTATTTTATTTGTAGCTTCAATGACTAATAACAACGAAATTTGTCAAGAAGTCGTTAAAATTCAGTCTAAAGCTGGATTCAAGTTGAGAAATTTTATTTCAAGTCACAAACGTATACAAATAATGTTAAATGGTGAAGTAACAGTAGGCGGCATGAAGACAGTTAATATGGAACGTCATACATCGATGGAAAAGGTCCTTGGGATGTATTGGGACACATCAACAGATACATTTAGGTTCAGAACAACATATTACCGCATTCCACAACAAGTCTTAGAAGGTATTCGACTGCCAACAAAAAGGAAATTGTTAGGCATAGTTTTGGCAGTTTTCGACCCTTATGGACTTCTCGCCGACTTTTTGGCATTCTCCAAAATTTTAGTGCAGGAAACCTGGAAATGCAAGCTAGGTTGGGATGACAACATTCCACCTGAAATTAACAAAAATAGGATCTGGTAGCAGGAATTTCTAAAGGTCGTAGTACAATTCAAAATTAAAGTGCTGGTTTTCGCCACGTTTCTTTGAGTGTAGCACGATAGAGCTGCATGTATTCGTCGACGCAAGTCAAATGGCTTTCGCAGCCGTTGCTTACTTCAGAGTCGTTGATCTGAACGGAGTAGACGTCGTATTCGTTGCAGGGAAGTCCCGTAGTGCACCTCGAAAGCTTATGTCAGTCCCAAGACTGGAATTACAAGATATTTAATTTTACTAACGCGTCATGCCGCATGACGCGCAGTGATTATTTTCACAACTCGTTGCGTCGCGACTCGTCGATAGTCGATGATAACATATTCAGTTCTTAGTTTTTATTATTTGTATGTCATTTCGTGCAAATAGTATTCGTATTTACAAACTAATTCGTAAAAACCATTTTTTAAAGAAGTCGCTGTGCTGGATTCACTCTTCTGAGCGTAGATACAAACCATTCGTTGCACACCGTATAAGTGAGATACTCGATTCATCAAATCAGTCACAGTGGAGATGGGTTCCGACCGGGCAAAATTTAGCAGACGTCGCAACACGCCCTACCTTCCCACCAAAATTCAACATAAATAGTCCTTGGATATGTGGTCCTAATTTTCTTCCACTTAATGAGAATCAATGGCCAAAAATGCCAATTGTCGTACCATCTGAAATTCTGAATGAACAGTTGAAGTTGGTATGTGTTTAATAAAATTTAATAGATTTTCATCCTACTTAAAGCTAAAAAGAACAATACCGAGGATCCTGCGTTTCAGCAAAATTATGCGGCAACCGTTGCAGCAACCGAATGCAGCAACCGTTGGTTCACTTACCGCTGCCGAAGTCAATGAATCCGAAGTCCATATATGCAAAATGGTTCAAAGATAGCATTTTGCCTCAGAGATTGCTGCATTGAGTGCCTCACGCTGTGTTCCGAAAGGTAGACAGTTGTCTACACCTTATATTGATGACATCGGTCTTCTGAGGATTTATGGTCGCATCGATGAAGCTTTGTATTTACCATTTGATGCCATATACTGGCGTTGATCATTTTGGACCGTTCAATGTTGCCATAGGCCGCCGCAGAGAGAAGAGATGGGCCGTAATCTTCACATGCCTTACTATCAGAGCTGCGCATTTAGAGTTGGCCGAAAATTTATCGACAGACGCATTCATTGTTTGCCTCCGAAATTTCGTTAATCCGCGAGGGACCTCAATTAGGCTTTGATGCGGCAATGACACAAATTTTATTGGCGCACAAAAAGGAATTGAAGGAAGCAGAGCATTTACTGGATCTTGAATGTATAACTGATGAAGCCACCAATAGAAACATCGAATGGCTATTCAAATGTCCCGGAAATCCAAGTTCAGGCGGCTGCCTGGAATGCCTGTTTAGAATCGTTAAAGGAGTGCTTTATAAAACCCTGAAAGGTGTAACACCGAGAGTGCAAAGCGTTTTGATTGAGGACGAAAATATTATAAACTCGCGCCCATTAACTGATATCGCATTGACATCTTAAGAGGACGAGCCGATAAAACCAAATCATTTCTTGCTGGGATGTGCAAACACGACACAGACGCCACATCCAGTTGATGAAAAAATATGCTTAAGAAAGCCGCGGAGAATAGCGAAAAATTTAAAGGATCGCATGTGGAAACGGTGGACAATGAAGTATCTGCCACAGCTCCTGCGACGTTCTAAATGGCATGAGCAAGCAGTGCCGGTGGAAATCAACGATTTCGTTATTATTTCTCACCAAAATCAGCCTCGCAGTCACTGGAAAAAGGGACGCATTATAAAGGTATTTAAAGCTAAAGATGCGCATGGTGTCCTTCGTCGAAAGGCCACATAGCTAGCAGTACTGTCAATTGACGGTGAATCCCGCACTGATTCACGGAAGGAGGATTGTTGAAGGACCCTGACGACATTCGTTAAATCGCGCTGTCAGAACAGTTCGCTTCGTGGACGGGTCAGTTGCCGATTGCACGCCGCCGCGAAATCATTAAAATATACTATGTAGTAACAATCAGCCAATTAGTCAATCAATAAAACAAACAGTCAATGAACAATAATTTTCGCTGCCTTAGAATATTCGATAATTAAATCATTATCTTTAAGACACTTTATTAATAAACATTAAAATCGTTAATATAATTTGGTTTCATTTCGTAAAGTTTTCGTCGCCTGACACTAACGCTGCTATCGCATTGGTCACTTTTCCTTTATAAACTGATGCGGCCGTTGTTGCCTTTGATTTCACAGATTTTGATTTAACTGCACCTACTTTTTTAATGGTTTTCGCCTTTGTTTTTTCAATCTTCTTCTGAGCGGTTTTTTGTGGCCACAGCTTACTTTCCTTTTTCTCATCACTCACCTTCTTTGTTGACCCAGTTGATTTTTTCTTGGGTGCAGTTTTGGTTATAGCTGTACTTTTCTTCTCAACGGACTTTATTGTTGTTTTGGCTCCTTACTGGCAGCGTCAGAAAGTTTGTTCCCTTGCCTTCTGTTTGAATTAATTTACCTGATACAACTGCTGATTTTAAATATTTCTTAATAAATAGTGCCAATTTTGAGCATCACATTTATATGTTGCACGGATATATTTCTTAATTGCTAGCAATGACGAACCACCACTTTCTTTTAAATCATTAATTGAAGCGTCAACCATTTGCTGAGTTGGTGGATGAGATGGTGCAGTCGCAGGCTTCTTTGCAGTCTTCTTGACAACGTTATTTACCGCTGCAGCAGCAGTAGCAACAGGCGACGAAACGACTGCGACACCAGCTGATTCAGAAATTTTCTTTAAAATAATTTCTTGTACAAATCACTGAATGAAAACTTAAAACATTTTGAATTGAAATTCACAATATTTAGGTGAATTTAGACTCATTAGAAAAAGTGTGACGCCCCGAGAAGCTTCATTTTTGCCCAAACTATAGTGTGAGAATTGTATATTTGTATGAAATTATCGTTTCACTATCATAAAAAAAAAATTTAAAGAAACAAAATATAATTTTAAAAAATATATATATTTTTTTTGAGATTTTTTTTTATCAAAAATGTTTTAAAAAAATTGTTATTTTATTATGGACAAATTTAAATCAATTGAGTACATTGAACATATTTAAAATTAAATTTTTATATGGAAATTAGCTTCCCTTGAAAAAGTGTGGCGCACCGAGAAGCGTCTTTTTTTTTGCAAAAACTATCGTTTGAGAATAGTGTATTTGTATGAAAACTATTGTTTCATTATCATTTCAAAATAAACCAGTTAGGAAGGTTAGATCACATGGGAAATTTTAAATTTGGTGTCATTATGATAGTTAGGATTATCAAAATTATAGTCGGTCTAACCCGACTATCCATGTATTTGAGCATGAAGTCAATATATATTTGAACAAAAAGTTTACCTAAGCACGTATACAGTAAAACTGAACTGTAGATGTAAATTTTATAAAGATGTTTTGTAGATGTAAATTTTTTATGATCAAGGCATATCGGTCACAATGGACCGATATGCCTAATTTTTTCGGACATACAACGTAGGTATATAAGTAATCTAAATTATGAGTCTCATTTATCTAACTCTTTAATTCTTTAAGTAGTAGGACAGACGGACATCGATAAATGGAGTCAGAAGGTCATGCTGATCAAGATTATATATTTTTTTCCATACCGGAGATGATTCCTTCTGGGTGTTACAAACGGCTTACCAAATTGAATATACCATTTCACTCTTAGTGTAGGATATAAAAATATGGAAAAAAAGATCAGTAGAAACTAAGATAGAAGTATTCAAATGCAAAATGGCTACATTATTTAATGTCTTTCACGTAAATGCGCTGGATATGGCAAATAACGATAGTATCAAGAAGTTCATTTCCAAGCAAATATTATTCACTTTCTGATGCTTCTGACGCATCTGACGCAGGCAAGCCGATAAAATTGATGGACCCACAACTGGCAGCGTCACTAGACAGAGCTAAAATTAGTGACCGAAAAGCAGCGCTCATTTTACCTTCGATCACCAATGTCTTAGGCCATAATATTTCAAATACGTGCTTTAGTTATTCGACTGTGCGTAGAGAACGCCATGATGCGCGCTTTGAGACGGCGATGGATATTATATCAACTTTCGAAGCAGTACCACCTCGAAGCAGTACCATCCCAGTGAACCGTGATAACAAGTTGATGCCATCTTCTTAGGTAAATATTGCCAAATCTCGAAATCCGAGTGATATAAATAAATTTAACTATGTGTAATAGGTAACAAGAATGTTGAAAGACTGCCAGTCCTTGTCACAATGGCAAATGGTAAGAAACAACTTCTTGGCATACCTGCTCTGTGCAGAGGGAATGGTTTACTTATTGGAGAAGCAGAGTCACAAGATCTCATATCTTGGAAATTGGAAAGGAAGGTCAGTGCAATGTGCTTCGATACGACCGCGTCGAACACCGGAATGAAAAACGGTGCTTGTCAGAATTTACAAGCAACACTTGGCAAGTATTTTCTGTACCTTGCTTGTAGACACCATGTGTTCGAATTAGTTCTTGAAGAAACATTTTCAGTATATTTTGGGCCATCATCAGGACCGGAAATTTCCGTTTTTAAACGTTTTAAAGAAGTTTGGAGCAGCTTAGATAGACACAATTTCAAAACAGGACTAACTAATCCAAAAGTTTTTTCCGTTATTGCAAATAAAAAAAAGCGAATTTACAACACAAGTGCTTAACTCGTTTCAGTCTCGCAACGACTATAAAGAGCTACTTGACCTGAACAAATATTCATAGGCTTTAACTACATCGAATTTTAAAGCTCCTGGAGCAAGGTGGATGGCTAAAAGCCATTTATATTTTTCAAATATACTTATTTCGGAATTGATATTAACTCAACGTGAAAAGAATGCAGTGCGAAGAATGTGCAATTTTGTCGCCAGTACATACATATTTGCCTGGTATCAAGCACCAGTTGCCGTAAAAGCTCCACTAACTGATATACATTTTTTAAAAGAACTGGAGTTATATAAAAATGTAGACATTGAAGTTGCTGAAATTTCGATAAAAAAATTCTCGTCGCATTTATGGTACCTATCACCAGAACTAATATGCCTTTCACTTTTCGATAATACTGTTTCAATAAAAACAAAGAACAACATTGCAACAACTTTAAAATTATCCAGTTATACAAATCTCGATCAAAATTCTCAATTAACGAATAACCGGCATGTAAAAGCAATATTAGCAGTTTACAGTTGGAAGATTTTGGAAATCAAGATAGTGTAAGATTTTTTAAATTTCTTGGATTTTTGGACATTTCAATTCTAAAAAAAAGATGCTGATGAATGGAAAAAATACCAACATTTTGTGCAATATTTAGAAATTTTAAAAAATTTAAAAGTAGTTAATAATGTAGCCGACGTGGAGTAGCACTAATGCAGGAATATAACGGTATGCATTCCAAAAATAAGTCAGAGATACATGCAATGCTTTTGGGAGTATGCAAGCATAGAGAAGAATGTCCGAAAGCACGAAAAAAAATTATTTGTGGCTATGATTACTAACAAATAGTAATAAAACATTAAGTTAAATTATTTATTAACTAATAGATTTGTTTCTTTGTTTAATTTTAATTTTAGTCATACTAAATTAATAAATATTGAATTACCAAATTTAATGTGTTTTTTTTGTAAAATAGTTATATATAATACATTCCACGATCGTACAGATATATGTTATATGTTTCGAACATATATTTTTCAAATAAAGTATGTATAAAATATATTTTACTATATAATTTTTGACTGTATAGTAGCCAATAACAAAAGTTTAACTTCACCGTGTTATTTTTTCTTTTCTTCTAATACTTGAAATGAGAGCTTCCCATTCTATTAACAATTTTGGAAATGCCACAAATTTCAGAGCTATACATAATTGAATGACTCAAAAATTCCTTATAATACGAATTTCTGAAAGTAAATGATCTTGACCGCTACATTTTATCTAGGCCCGCAATCAAATTATATTTATTATATATATATATATATATATATTTATATATTTATATATATTTATATATATATATATATATATATATATATATATATATATATATATTTATTGGGCTAACAACATCTTTTCATAGAAACATTTTTCTATACCGCGCTACCTCTCGTCAGTAAATGGCAAACCTACCTGGAAATCCTCAAAAAAAGTTGTATTCAATTTAAAAGTTTATTTCCAATTGCTGAAAAATATTTTGATTACAAAACAAAATATTTTTTAAATCAAAAAAAATTATAAAATTTATTAACAAAACATAATAAACAAGTAGTGCTGGAGCAAGTTCCTCTATATGCCACAAGTAGTTTTGCTATATTCCACACGGCCAGTCCTGACTATACATCGGCTCCTGTGTGCCAAGGTTTCATCATGTCGGCTGCTGTAGATGTGGTTGTCGGACCTTCTCCTGCACCAAGCTTTTTAACATCGTAGCGATCATTAGATTTTACATTTTTTACAACATAAGGTCCAAGATATTTGCTTTTTAATTTCATCTGCGTTCCAAACTGAGTTCTTTTTATAGCTACAATATCTCCCACGGCGTACTTCCATGCTTCCATTCGATTTTTGTCGTATCCATGCTTTTGTTCAATCTGCGCTTCTTGAATTTTATTTCGAATTAGTATACGTGCTTCTCGCGATCTTCATTGAAACTAAGTAATTGTTCCTCTTGCAAAATTTTTTGAATATTCTCATCTGTTCCGGTTCTCATTTTAACTCTTGTTAACGCTTCGTGAGGGGTTAAATTGATGACACGGTGATAAGTTGCATTTATGCATCTCTGAACATTGTTGACATACTTGTACCACATATTTGGTTCATCAATCGATAATTTAGACATAATAGGTATTATTACACTGTTAACGCGTTCAAGCTCCTTTATCCGTTATAAATCTTTCTGGATAACCAAAAGTATTTGCCAAAGTTTCGATACGATCCAATAATTCTTTAGAATTAGTTGTTTTTGTTGGAAAAATCCACGTAAATTTAGAAAAACTATCCAAAATAACAATTAGATACTTATATCCCTTACCAGTCGCAGTAAGCGGACCAACGTGATCAACATGTAACGTTACCAATGGTAATACTTCTTTCGGTATTGGGTTCAACAAACCTTCTTGCTTTCCACGTTTTCGGTTAATAAGGATACATTTTATACAACATTGTATGCACCTTTCTATCTTTTCTTTTAGATTGTCAATGTTATATTGTGATTTTAGCATATCTTCGGTTTTTTTAACACCAAAGTGACCTTTTTCGTGCGCATTTTTTATTATTTCTTTCTCTATGGCAACTGGCACAACTACTAAATTTCTTCCACTAACCTGTTTCATTAAAATTCCGTTTTGTAAAAAATAACCATCATACGCAGTTGTTTCCAAAATTTTTTTGATAGAAATAATTCGTTCGTCGTCTAACTGATGTTTCTTTAATAGCGCTGTTAAAGATGCTTCAACTGCCATCACAGGATATCGACTTAAGGCATCGACATGTTTCATTCGAACTCCTGCTCTATGCTCCATCGTATAGTCATATTCCTCCAAATATAGCGTCCAGCGTTTCACCCTTGGTGGAATATCAACCTTCTTGATAGTTCTTTCAAATTCAGCACAGTCTGTTACAATTTTGAACTTAATTCCTAACAGATATGGGCGTAACGTCTTTACAGACTCTACTATTGCCAGCACTTCAAGTTCGTAGGAATGATAATTCTTTTCTGCTGAACTTGTTGCTTTGCTCCAGTATAAAACAGGATATAAATCCTTCCCTTCTGTATTTCTCTGCATCAGAATTGCACCAAAGCCTAGTTTGCTGCCATCAGTGTGTAACTCTGTTTCAGCTTCTGGATTGTAGATTTGCAACACGGGGTTTTGAGCGAGTTTCATTTTAACTTCTTCAAAAACTCTAAAATGTTCTGCTTCAAACGTGATTTTCTTTTCGCCACCACGTAAAAGTTGATTCAGAGGCGATACAATGCTTGCAAAATTTCTGATAAATTTTCTGAAATATCCAGCCAAACCCAAAAAACTTTGAAGGTCCTTAACCGTCTTTGGAACTGGAAATTTCTGCACAGCTTTTATCTTCGTTTTGGTCGGAAAAATTTTCGAATCAGAAATGACATGTCCGAGATATTCGACTTCATCTTTCAGAAATTGACATTTTTTCCAGCTAATATCCAACGCGTTTTCTGCAGCTACTTCTATGACTAACTTTAATCTTTTTAATCCCTCTTCATAGTTTTCTACAGGTATTATAATATCATCGACGTATTGAATAACAATACCCTTGCGAATGAGATCGGAAAACACGCATGCTACGAAGCGATTTAAGCTTGACGGTGAGTTGCACAAACCAAAGGGAGTCTTTTTAAATACATATTGTCCTGTAGCTGTTGTAAATGCCGTATACTTCATACTTTCTTCGTCCATCGGTACATGAAAGAATCCATTTTTCAAATCTATCGTCGAAAACACTTTCGCATTAACTAGCTTGTCCAGCTGATCGTCGATTCTTTGCATCGGAAACCTATTTTTTTTTTTTCAAAAATCTTTTGTATTTTATATTCCATATAAAAAAATATTTTAATTATATTTGATTTAAGCACGTTCGCCACGAATGCGACGGGCCAACTGAATATCCTTATGCATAATTGTGACACGATAAGCATGAATTTCACGCACTAAACGCTGGAATGGCAATTTGTGAATTAACAACTGACATTGAGGTCACTTTTATTTATTTTTTTAATTTTCAGCATTTTTTTTTGCCCCGCCCACTTTGTAATAATTCAAAAACCACTTATGACCTCGGTCGGTTTTCGATCTTTGGTCGGTTCCAGGGGGCCGAGTGGCAAAAAAAAATTTTCGTCTACGCACAAGCGATAACGTCCATCTTTTTTCCTGACGACTACGATTGGACTAGAAAATTCTGAGTTGCTTGCTTCTATAATGCAGTCGTTTAACCATTCGTCAACTTGCTCTTGAACGACTTTAGCTTCTAGTGGTGCTAATCGTCGTGGTCGTTGATAAATCGGTGTTTCATCGTGTAATACGATACTTGTCTTTATTGGACAATCCACGGATTTTTTTGGTACGTACTTTTTGTATATTTCTACCACTTCATCTTCAAACTGCTTTGGTACGTCCAATTCTACATTTTCAACTATTACTTGTATGTTCATTAGTTCGTCGTGCGATTGTACTTCATCGTTCGTCCTTATCTTTTTTACGGAAATGTCATGAGCGGTCATTGAAAATTCACATTGTTCCAAAAATTCACGTCCCAAAATTATGTCGTAATTCATACAAGAATTTTTAATAACATAAAAATTAGAATCATAATTTTCACCAGACACTGCAATATGCTGCTGTAGAACCCCTTCTGGAATTGTCATTTTGGATCCAAGTCCAACAAAGTTTTTGGAGGTCTTCTGCAGTTTTTGACTTCCAGTTTCTTGATGCACTCGTTCCTTCAGTAGATTAACGGAACTGCCTGTGTCAATTAAACCCTCAAATGTTTTATTTCCGATCGCCACCGCCACGATAGGTTCTTGAATTTTATTAACATTGACGCTTTTCTTCTTCTCAGCAGTACCTGATGTGCAAGAACTTGAAATGTGGCCAAAACTGTTGCACTTAAAACAATTCGGACCCTTGCTGGCACTCGGACAGCTTCTCGTCCCATGACCTTCTTCTCCACAAGTAAAACACCGAATTTTCTTTGCTTGTGTTTTTACTTGGAACTCCTTTTGTTGTCTCTCACAAATTCCGTGTTCGACCTTGGATTTTGTTAATCCAGATGTTCCTCGTCTGCTTGATTTGATGCGCTCATATTCGATGAATTTCAACTTTAAATCGTTGAAATTGGTAGCTCCATGCAACACCAGTTTCTCCCACGAATCATCTACCACGCCGTCAACGATGTATGCAATTGTTGCAGTTTCTTCAAGGTTGATACTTGCTGCTATGTCACGCATGGCGTATACGTATGCTCTCCAAGATTCGGATGCTTTCTTCTTACGAGCCCTGAGCTGTTCATGGACATCTTTGGAGTTGAGAGCTATCTTAAATTCTGATAACAATAAACTCTTCAGATCACTCCAGTTGTGGCAGCTTTTTGTACATGATGCGAGGCGCTGCAGCGCCTCGCAACCGTTTCTTCACAAATACAGATATGTCGCGATCGCTCCAACAACATTCTTCTTTGAGTTCTTCGATCTTTTCGACATCAGAGAGAGGAATTCCTTCCATGTCTTCGAGTCTTGATTGCTGAATCTTAAGTCTTTAAATCTTGAATCTTCGATCTTGAGTCTTGGAGTCTTGAAATTTTCTTCTTCAATCTTGAACGTGCAGTCTAAAATGATGAGTGTTGAGTCTTAAATCTTGAATCCTAATTTTTTCGCTCGGTTGAGCCCCCAAATGTGGAAATCCTTAAAAAATTTTGTATTCAATTTAAAAGTTTATTTCCAATTGCTGAAAAATATTTTGATTACAAAACAAAATATTTTTTAAATCAAAAAAAATTATAAAATTTATTAACAAAACAAAGTAATCAAGTAGTGCTGGATCAAGTTCCTCTATATGCCACAAGTAGTTTTGCTATATTCCACATATATATATATATATATATATATATATATATATATATATATATATATATATATATATATATATATATATTTTTTTTTTTTTTTTTTTTTTTTTTTTTTCAAAAATCTTTTGTATTTTTTAGTATATTCCATATAAAAAAATATTTTAATTATATTTGATTTAAGCACGTTCGCAACGAATGCGACGGGCCAACTGAATATCCTTATGCATAATTGTGACACGATAAGCATGAATTTCACGCACTAAACGCTGGAATGGCAATTTGTGAATTAACAACTGACATTGAGGTCACTTTTATTTATTTTTTTAATTTTCAGCATTTTTTTTTTGCCCCGCCCACTTTGTAATAATTCAAAAACCACTTATGACCTCGGTCGGTTTTCGATCTTTGGTCGGTTCCAGTGGCAAAAAAAAATTTTTGCAAAGAGACATCGCATAGTGCTTCGTGATAACATCCAGGTAATCACGAAGCCAGCTATTCGCCGTTTGGCCCGTCGTGGTGTGTGAAACGTATATCTGGTCTCATATACGAAGAAACTCGTGTTGTTCTTAAAGTATTTTTGGAAAATGTCATTCGTGATGCAGTCACTTATACCGAACATGCAAAAACATTAGCCTCCCTAGCCTTATTATCGATTATTTTTATTCATTTTGGCATGATATTCTACATTGAACATATGCATTCCTATAGAATTTAACTTCCCTTGAAAATATGAGTCGCACATAGAAGCAACTTTTTATCGTTTCATTATCGATTTTTATTTTGGCATGATATTCTATCTTGAACATATGTATTCCTATAGAAATTAGAATCCCTTGAAAATATGAGATGCCAAAATGAAAAGCGATTTTTTCATTTTGGCAGATACTCCATAACAGCAGCAAGACATACAGGAGAGCCGGCACCGACACGTTCAGCATAATTGCCTTTACGCAGTAAACGATGAATAAGTCCAACGGGAAATTGAAGACCAGCTCTTTACCACCTTTGCCACGACCAGACATTATTCACTGTTTTTTACTAAAACACTTCACAGCACTGCACTTTAAACACAAATGATGCCGCTCTGTATTTATAGTTTTTTTTTTCCGCGCATTCCATTGAATGACCCTAGTAGAAATTTGGGTAGAGCCATGCTCATGAACTGTTCATACCATTATTTGAGATGATCGGGTTATGAAGAGGCCCAAGCGAGGAAGCATTCGGGGGCACGATGTCCTTAGTGAAAATTTGCCCGATGCGTCATCAGGAAATGGTCGGGTTTTTATCGGGAAAGCCCTATTACAGCAAACATGGTCAGTACCTTGTCATGCACTTATCATACTCACCATACCAGGGTTTACATTATCGATACAGTAAATGGTCCTAATCAAAGCAACATTAGTCGTTTCTCATAAGGAAATTTATATCAGGCAATGATCGGGATTTAATTAGAAAAACCTTTAACATTTTTTAATTAAACGTGAAACTGGCAAAATATCATAACAATATTATGAACGTATTTTTATAAAATCTTTACATTTAACCTTTTCCAAATGTAAAACAAATTTTATAAAATTATAGTATATAAATGATAATTTTATGTAAATTATAATTTTAAAATGTATCCCTTTTTATGAATGGCATTTAAATATGTAGAGAGTAAAAATAAAGATCAGCAGCATATGCATAAAAAAACTCACAAAAATAAACAATACACCTTCGTCAATTTACAATTTACCTTCACCAAATGTAACTTCCTTTTCATTCATTAAAGTAATAAAATATTAAAATATAATTACATAATAATTTTACTTTCCAAAATTTGAAATTTTTTTTACAAAAATAACTAATATAAATTTAACTATATGAGGGAGATGAAATCATACAGGCATTTCTACATTGTGCGACGTCGCGATGCTGCAACAATTGCTTCACATCACACTTCCGCATCATTCAATAGATCGAATAATTCATTGGAATCTTCATCGTCTTCAACCATGTGCGCTTCAAGCAAATGTTGGCGTTGCTCATCAGGTGCCGGCGACGGCTGCCGTCGCATTGTACTGTACATTGTACTTTTCGAAGAAGAGAGACTTTGACGACGTCTTTGATTAGGTCCTTCATCGTTCAATTTAATTATTTCAATGACCGCAAGAAGCATCGAGACCTCCTACGCGTTGTTGATGATTTCGACTGCTATTGGATATCTCTCTAGCTGTCTTATCTCGACAAATCCATGGACGTCTGTTAGCTGGTCCTGCCAATTGACGCTGTGGAGGTGAGCTGCTGCAACTCGTATGTTCTGATGATCGCAACAACGCACTGGGCACAACTGCAAATGTTTCTTCATTAGAAATTGGTTGGTGTTCTATGGTAGAAGCAAACGTTAGCGTTCCATTGACATTGCTGTCACCACGATAGTAACCTCTCCAACCACCCGATGTTTAACCCTGTTGTTGGCCCTTGTAGTTGAGAAGCGGCACTTGAATTTCGAATTCGTCTTTTTGTAGGGTTCAAATTGTCCTTTTATTTCCGTTGCTGCGGTTGTCCTGATGTGTTTTTTGCACCAGCTATTGTGGGTTGCTTCTTCGTTGCACTTTTTCACCATTAAGCTAAAAATATATTTTTAAAGTTCTGTTAAATAAATTAAACTAAAAAGACATACTTACAATAATAAATATATATATTTTTTTATTTGTCGATTAAGATTGTTTACATTAATTTTCTCAAAATCTTACACGATATTTTTCTTTTCATATTTTTCATGAAATTTGATCTGAAAGTTATTAAGAATTATTGAAAAATGGATAACAAAATAGAATAGTGGATTTTATTTAAATCGTATTCCAAAGTCAATTTACCAAAAAATAAAATGATGTATGGAGTAAACTGATTCTCATGCGACAGAATACATTTTTTTTTTTAAATTTCAAATACTATTTTTAAATTTAAATCTCAAATACTATTTTAATTTTATCTGTCCGAAGATTTTTTTTTTCGTAAATTTTGATCTGACGGGACATACCTTTTCTAAACGGGATGTATACTTTTCCAAATTTGCAAAACGAAAATCATTTTCCGCAAAGTACATTTAAATTTTAAATAGTACGTTGTTTGTAGTATTTGAAGTATGTTTTAACTGCAGTAAACCCTGTCGCTGCTCGAAACAGCTGTTGGTGATGTTCGCAAAAAAAATTCGTTTCTTCACAATTCATTTTTCCCAGAGTAATTTAATTATTCTTAATAATAATAATAGTTTAACACACCGGCTCTGGTGAACCTTGGCAGAGAGATTGGGCAGAGATTATGTGTTATTCCTACACTAAAAAAACTAAGATGTACACCAGAAATATCACATCCTAACATTCGAAAAATATTGCTGCAACAATCTTCCAAATTTACGATTACGTATAACATCTTACAAATATGAAAAGAGATGTGGAATACTTGGAAAAAGTACTCCATTAGAATTCGCGAGTAAATTTTATTGAAATCAGAGGAATCAAATGTATTTTTTCATTTATTTTAGAATTAATGCAGTATTCTTGTTATACATCGGCATCGCCTTTATAATGCCTTCGACGGTAAAATTCTACAACGACTTCAAACATTTTCGTAGATTAACCAGATGCGGTGGCGTTGCTCTCAGCAAGGTGTATTCTGAAATGATACAATTTTCGAGCACTTATGTCAACCCAGTACAGTATGCTCGAGTGTGACTTTAAGCGCACGCACTCAGTGCTGAGCTGACCGATGTATACGCACAGCTGCTAAACATTGTGGCAGACAAGGTGGTGACGCGCGCCTCTGTGATATTAAAGGGTCACGGTTTCGATTCGAACAAGAAGCTGCGTCCCACCAAATCGTTTTCGGGAGGATGGCTGCTAACGGTTCTCACGTTCTAGCAATGTCGTGGGATAGTTTTACAGATAGTTGCAGATTCTGCTGTAACAGGCACATGCAACTACATTGCACAAACGCGTTAATGGTCAAGTGAGTATGCGAGCACAGCCGCCGCCATCGAGTTAGATCTCTCTGTCATCGTGGAGAGATTGTGACGCAATCATTTTCCTTGTTTTTCACTATGTCATTTTGCGTCAGTTTTATGTTCGAAAATTTCACAAATTTGTTGGTTTTAGTCAATGGCAAACTTTAAAAAATGTTTAAATTTCGATTTCGTTTAACTTTGGTTAATAAATATTTTAATATTTGGACAATTTCTGCGGCTTAATAATAATGTAAATAAAACAATAATGTAAATATGAAACAAAATTGCAGTGAAACTAAGCTTACACTGATTCATTTATTTTTCATAAATTGATATGTGTTGTAATTTTCATATGTAATTCAAAAAATGAATCATTGATTTGATTTTATTGATATATTCTTATAAATCTTATATACCATTTTTATATACTTAAGTATGTTATATTTTTAGAATTCTTTTTTTAAATACACTGTATTACATTTAATACTGAATTTTATTTCATAGGGTATTTGTAGGGTTATAAAAATGAACACATTTTTATGGTAGGGCTCTGACAAGGAAATGGTCGGGTAAATAATGAAATGGGGAATTACCCGATGAACACATTTTTATGGTAGGGCTCTGACAAGGAAATGGTCGGGTAAATAATGAAATGGGGAATTACCCGATCAGTGCATGATCATGGCCTGAGTTAAGTACATGATCAGGGACTGCGTTACAAGGACATCGTGCCCCCGATTTGTTTCCTCGTTTGGGCCTCGTCATAACCCGATCATCTCAAATAATGGCATGATCAGTGTCAGAGCCCTACCATAAAAGTGTTTTCATTATTATAACCCTACGAATACCCTATGAAATAAAATGCAGTATTAAATGTAATACAGTGTATTTAATAACAGAATTCTAAAAATATAACATATTTAAGTATATAAAAATTGTATATAAGATTTATAAGAATATATCAATAAAATTATAGTTTTTTTCGCTTACGAAAAAAAATACGTTATTTTTTGAGGTTCAGAATAAAAGTATGTTATTGTTTTTGATGAGAAAAAAATTACGTTTTATGGTTTTTCCAGTAACTCTATTATGTTTTTGATTTTTCTGAGAATATGCATATGTATATCCGTGTATCTACGAATATAAAAATGATTCAAATTTTGCGAAGAAGATTGGAATCTTTTGTTGAACATGAATAATGCATTTATGATTGGGGCCTTCATATAAAACCTGTACATATTACAGCATTTAATAAATATATGTAATCGTTTTATAAAGACCACAGACCATTTGAACTTATATCAGTCCTGAAATTTAACCTAAATTTTATGTAACAGTCTAGATTTCTTAGGAGACAATGACAAATGAACTCGAAAATCTTAAAAATGTCCTACGGTCCTAATAATAAATTTAATAATACTAGTTTAGCGATACAGTTCTGACGAACTTAGGCTGAACAGTTTCACCATTTAAACATTTTATATTTTTACTCAAATAGCGGAACCTACAGTTTAACGCCGAATCATAACTTTTCATGGGTGATGTTTTTACTCTCGAAGGTCATCTTCCAAGAGGTAGCGCGGTGAAGAAAAATATTTTCTATTTATTTTTTTGATGTTGCCTTCGCTGGTGTTTGAACCGACGTTTCGGATTGTATTCCAACACAATAATCTTCTGAGTCACCTACATAGTATATGGTAATGCATATTTTATATCATTATAGCGTAATTATTTTGAATTTTGTCAAGCAAATTTTACAAATGACATATATCAAAGCATAAAAGCAACGCAATATGTTTTAAAAAAAAAATCTTTTTCAATAATAAGCTCCAATTTTCGTCTAAAAATTTGAAACATAATAATTTTCCACAGAAAACTGTTTGTTGTACGAATATTCTGTGAAATTTTGAGAACATTATAATATTCGTTATTTAAGTAAAAATGAAATCGCATTCGTTTAAAAGTGATATATACTTTTTTTCGTAAGACAATTTTAATATAATAGTTTTCGTAAGGGGCGTCGATATGAAAATTACAACATATATCAATTTATGAAAAATAAATTAATCAGTCTAAGCTTGGTTATCACTGTCATGTTATTTCATATTCACATTATTGTTTTATTTACATTATTATTACGCCGCAGAAATAGTCCAAATACTATTAAAATGTTTATTAACCAAAGTTAAACGAAATCGAAATTCAAACATTTTAGCATTTTTTTACACTTTGCCAATGACTAAAACCAACAAATTTGTGAAAACCGCTAGAACGTGAAAACCGTTAGCAGCCATCCTCCCGAAAACGATTTGTTCGGATCGAAACCGTGACCCTTCAATATCACAGAGGCGCGCGTCACCACCTTGTCGGCCTCAATGTTTAGCAGCTGTGCGTATACATCAGTCAGCTCAGCATTGAGTGCGTGCGCTCAAAGTAACACTGTTGACACAAGTGATCGAAAATAGTTTCATTTCAGCAACGCCACCTGATCTGGTTAATCTGCGAAAATGTTTGAAGCCGTTGTAGAATTTTACCGTCGAAGGCATTATAAAGGCGATGCCTACATCGGTATCGCCAACAAGAATACTGCATTAATTATAAAATAATGAATTAATACATTTGATTCCTCTTATTTCAATAAAAGTTACTCCGAGAATTCTAATGGAGTACCTTTTCCAAGTATTCCACATCTCTTTTCATATTTGTAAGATGTTTGTTATACGTAATCGTAAATTTGAAAGATTGTGTCAGCAATATTTGTCGAATTTGTGATATTTCTGGTGTACATCTTAGTTTTCTTAGTATTGGAGTAACACATAATCTCTGCCCAAGCTCTCTGCCAAGGTTCACCAGAGACGGTGTGTTAAACTATTATTATTATTAAGAATAATTAAACTTTCTTTGGGAAAAAATGAATTGTGAAGAAATGAAATTTTTTTTGCGAACATCAACAACAGCTGTTTCGAGCAGCGACAGGGTTTACTGCAGTTAAAAAAGTACTTTAAATACTACAACAACGTACTATTTAAAATTAATATGTAATCGACAAAACATACATTTCAGAAAGTTTTTCTTAGTTTCAAATATTGAACTATAAGTTGATCAATCCATTTTTGAAGTATATACGGGTTAAGTCATCTTTCAAAATTCAGGCGCCATTTACTTTATTTTGAAAACTGTGTGAAAGACTCAACATTTGTTTACGAAAAATGTAAAACGGAACGTCAATGTTTAATTAAAAATCTAAATTTTAAAATCAAAGTTCTCTATGACTTCAACATGAACCACATGTAATAAAAAAGTGAAATAGTTAATTTATGCAGTGAAATTTCAAGAATATAGTGAAAATTAATTGCAAAAATCATAACCTTAAAATAAATTTTAAAATGACAATTGTTTTATTTTCAATATATTTCTTTTCAACATTCTCAGCGTTCTAAATGCCAACTATCTGTCTAGATGAACTAACCTGTATAGACTTCATCCATGACTTAAACGATGTATTCGTTATTAAGATTATTTATTGAAAATATTTGTTCACTGTAATATTTAAACCAAACCAATGTAGTATACAAATCTTAATAATCATAAAGGCATTCCACGTCCATTCGCCGAACTCTAAAAACAAGATTTTTGCTCCACAGCGTCCAAAAATTTACATTAATTCTTGACATTGAACAAAGATCATTCCACTTTGATTTGGAGTGGTAATAATTTTTATATTTATAAACAAACTCTGAATGCAGCTTTGATACCTTAACACAAAATAAAAACATACTTAAATAATATTGATATACGTAATAATGCAACACTGCACGAACAAGTGGAAGTGAGTGACAGATGTAACATATGATTTATGACGTCGACAAATAAAAATATATATTTATTATTGTATGTCTTTTTAATTTAAATTATTTAACATAACTTTAAATATATATTTTTAGCTTAATGGCGAAAACGTGCAATGAAGAAGCAACCCCCCTTACCTGGTGCAGCAAACACAATAGGACAACAAAGACGAATTCAAAATTCAAGTGCCGCTTCTCAACTCCAAGGGTCAACAACAGAGTTAAACATAGGATGGTTGAGGAGGTCACTACCGTGGTGGCAGCGGTGTCAACATACAACACCAACCAATTTCTAATGAAGGAACATTTGCAGATGTGCCCAGTCTGTTGTTGCGATCATCAGAACATTCGAGTTGCAGCAGCTCACCGCCACAGCTTCAATTGGCAGGACTTGCTAACCGACGTCCATGGATTTGTCCAGTGAGGACAGCTAAAGAGATAGCCAATCACAGTCGAAATATCAACAACGCGTGGGACGTCTCGATCAAAGACGTTGTCAAAAGTTCGTTGTTTTAAAAGTTCGCTAAGTGATTACAATGCGACGGCAGCCGTCGCCGGCACCTGATGAGCAACGCCAACATTTGCTTGAAGCGCACATGGTTGAAGACTACTTATGAAGATTCTAATGAATTATTCGATCTATTGAATGCTGCGCTGCTAATACAAGTGGATATTTCTTTTGCTGCTGCTCTTGTTACTGAAGCAATTGTTGCTACATCGCGACGTCGCACGCGATGTTGATGGTTCAATGTAGAAATGCCTGTATTATTTCATCTTATATTAGTTATTTTTGTAAAAAATTTCAAATATTGGGAAATAAAATTATTATATAATATAATTATAATTTAATGTTTTATTACTTTGATGAATGAAAAGGAAGTTACATGTGGCGATGGTAAATTGTAAATTGAAGAATGTATATTGTTTATTTTTATGAATAATCCAAAATGAATAATCTTTTTTGATGCATATGCTGCTGTACTTTAAAACGTCGAAATTTGGAATTGGCAGATAGAGCCGTGCTATTTGTGACTAGACGAAAATTTCAAGCAACGAACAATAAATAATATAATCCTGAATCCTGAAAATAACTACAAACTTTCCATCGCTGAAGAATTCCCTTTCATTTGATACCCATATTTACAAATGGGTAGGTGTACCGAATTTCGATATTTTTTTTTGGAAACCACAAGTCGTTTCGCGGAAAAACATCATTTTCATGTATTAGAGCATGATGTCAATATATATTTGACCAAAAAAAGTTTTCCTAAGCACGTCTACAGTAATATTGATTTGTAGATGTAAATTTAATATGAGGTATTTTAACATAAGTGGTCGGTTCTCAGGTCACAATAGACCGATCATGCCAACTTTCTTGTTCAGACAGCTTAGATATATAAGTAATCTAAATCTAAAGTTTCTTTGCTCTAGCTCTTCTACTTTTTCTGTAATCGTGATTTCAACAGACAGACAGACATCGCTAAATCGACTCAGGAGATCATGCTGATCAAGAATATATATATACTTTTCTATACCGGAGATGCTTCCTTCTGGGTGTTACAAACGGCGTACCAAACTGAATATACCATTTCACTCTTAGTGTAGGGTATAAAAAATGGAAAATTGCTGATAAAGACGGCTCCCCAAATAATTCTATTGCTGGTAAAGGCGAATTTCAAAACCTAAAAAGACAAATTGCTAAATACAAAAGCGAAAGCTTAACGCAAAAATTCTGTGCAATCACGCAATATAATAACGAGGCTATGGTGCAAGTTGACATTGCTGAGTAAGATGATTGCGATGGACATAATGAAGGAAAACTCGGAAGTGAATACGATGATGATGACAGTGAGAATATTGCCCAAGTGTCAAGGTCGTATGACGAACATAATGCGCAATCAAGTGGTTCTCAAGTATCAGCAACTAATACAGCAAAAAAACTATCGCCGAAGAGCAGGAAGCTGTCGCAACCGTCTTTTATCTGCTACAATACAAAAGAGGAAGAGATGACAGTATATATAATAAAGGTATTGACACAATAAAGGTATTTCAACATTATAAATAAAAATGTTACACATATTAACAATTTTACAATAGAAGACTATAAACTAGTAAAACAACACACATAGAAAATAATTGTTGATTTTCGACCATAAATATTATCAATTTATTAAAATCTCCAAATAACAATAGTATTTTTAACTTTTAAAATAATATTTGAATTTTGAATAAAAAAAAAGGTTGACAGAAAATAGAAATTTTTATTTTGTTATTTCTAATTTTCATTTTAATATTAAAAAGCGTCGCGTTTTTTATGTATAAAACGGCCAATTAATAAATTTAAACTCAACTACTGAATCGAGTAATTGCCAAGTGTTCTGTTGGCCAATAAATTGTAGAATGTAACAAATGAATGCGAGATGAAAGCCATATAAAACGCCGTCTTACGATTTGTTGCTTCGGCACCGACCCAACTTTATCTCCATTGACCCTAGGCCTTGGAGTATGACTGGCTTTCAGAAAGCCTCTATCGTCGGCAATGAGACGAGAAATCTCGCGCGGTGTGTGCTTCAACATATATGTGATCCTACACTAACATAATCCATCGCGGCGGTGGGCAAATCATTACAATCGCTCGCCGTGGATCGATATGATGGACATTAGATGTAAACTGCTCATATGACAAAAAGATGTTTATAATTGCAGCGCACAATTGTAACGTTGATTTCTGATTTAATCTGTTAACAAATTTTCAAAAACAAAAATTTTATGTTCAATACTTGTTTGATAATTTTATTGTTGGATCGGACAATAATATGAAAATAATAATTTTAACATGAAATATTTTCAAATTATTGTCGGAATTGACAATAATTTTCTATGTGTGAATTTTTAATTTCTAATAAAATAAAATTCTACACATTCACTCCTTATGAACTTAAGCCACATACAATTTTAATCAACAAATTGTCTTCAATATATGAAGAACAAGATGTTCTAGATTATTTAAATGAAAGCAATAAATGGCTGATTCAACTCACTAGAGAGTCAAACGTAGTTGATTTAAAAAAAATGAAATATATTCTAAATTGCAAAGTTAATTTTTAAAATTTTAAATCTAAATCACCTATATAATGTAAAAATTGTCAAAGATATACTCATGTTGCTAGTAATTGCAACATGCGTTATCGTTGTGTCAAATTTGCCGAGTCTCATGGCCCGGGTAACTGCAAGCTACCAACAAAGCACTTAAACAATGATGAAATTGTGTATACTGACCCTAATACTGGCGCTGTTTCAAAGCGCTACGGTCAGACAGTAAAATGTGTTTACTGCAACTCTGAGGGACACATCGCCAATGCCAAGGTTTGTCCGAAACGCATTGAATTATTAGCTAAAATTAAAGATAATAAAATATCAAAATTAAAAAAAAAGGTTGTAACGCGGTCAAGTATTAGGCCAGGTGTGTCATATGCATCCCAATCTAAGTCTGGAATTAATCTGCAAAACAATAACAATCAAAATCCAATAAATAGAAATAATGATTCGATTTTAAACCTTATTAATAATGACTGCAAAAAATATTACGGCAAAAATTTCTACAGCTGCTTACAAAAAGTCGGAGAATTCTCCAAAAATTATAGATCGCTTGAGAATGACGAAAGTAAATATACTGCACTTTTTAATTTTTTTATTGACATCCATGTTAATGAATAAAAAAATCAAAATTCTTTTTGTCAACGTTAATTCGCTCATCTCTAACCATAAGAGACACTCTTTAAAAATTTGTTTGCAGCAGCACAAGCCAGACAATGTCTTGGTTGCTGAACATAAATTATCTGCAAAACATAAAGTTTCTTTCAATAACTACAATGCAGTCAGGTAGAATCGTGTAAATGGGTTCGGACGAGAAACTGCAATTTTTATAAAAAGTAGTAGCATACGAGCGAGTCAGTATAACAGCTAATACTCTCGAATGCACAAATGCAATAATTAAAATGCAGGATGGCAGCAGCCTCGCAGACATTGCAGCATACAACAGACCCAAATAAATTCTAAATATCGTTGACCTGGATACAATTTATAATTCAGTGAGCGCAGGTGAAATATTTATAGGGGGTGATCTTAACGCTAGACACTTTAATTGGGGTGACAGTGAATGTAACAAAAATGGTAATATTTTGGAAAACTGGCTTTCACAAAATCCAAATTTTAGTATAATTCCAACAAAATTCCTTACGCCTAATGCTAGTTTTCTGGACATTTTTATAGTTTCATCAAGTATTGAAATTTCAGTACAAAATTTCATGGATATTTGGACACAAAAATATTCGAATCTGATCATAATGCAGTTGAACTTATAATAAAATCAAATAATATATAATTTTGAAAAAGTAGATGTCAAAAAAAAAATAATAATATAATACATGATAATATAAAAAACATTAGTCTCAGTGTTGTCCAAAACGTATATCGGCGAGATATCGATAAATGCATATCGACTTTAAACATAGTATCAATGAAGCAATTCAAGGTTCCATACCTAAAGTCAAGGTAAATAATTGGGGTCCTATTAACCTACCCCAAAACACATTAGACTTGTTTTCTGAAAAGAAAAAACTTAGAAAAACCTTATATTGTTTCATTGATGAACAACGGAAAAACACACTGAGAGCCATAATAAAAAATATAGATAAAATAATAACAACGGAAAACACACTGAGAGCCATTATAAAAAATATAGATAAAATAATAAAAGAATTAATAAAAAAACATGAAACAGAATATTGGGAAAATTTATTAAAAAAAAATTAAAATGGATAAAAAAATAAAATGACTTTCCGGACTTAAACGAAATTTAGTGTTAGGTGACTTGGTCGATACTAATGGAACAGTTTTCGATGATAATATATCAAAATTAAATTTATTAGCGAGTGTACTTGAAAATGTACACAAACAAAATCTTAATTTAGATTCTTCGAATTTTTCAAAATTTATAATTGACGAAATAACATGTATTTCAAGAGAAACCCCCTTTTTTTATATTTAATGAAAATTATACAGTGGATGGCCTATCTGATGTAAGTTTAAATGATAATAACTATTATAAATATAAAGAATTTATAAAATTTACGGAAATTAAACAGTTCATAAAAAATAAAACTAATAAAAGAATAAAAGAACTATTTAAACTATTAAAAAAACGAATATTCGGAAATAAAACAGGTATTGGCGGGTGTCCCACAAGGCTCTGTCTTGGGTCCAGTATTATACAATCTATTTCTTGCTGACATATCTGATCCTACCACTGAAATGCAAGTCTTGATATATGCAGACGATATATTAATTATGTGTGGTCTTCCATCCTTAGAAAGTCAATTTAATTATTAATAATTATCTAGAAGTATTCTCTAGTTTCGGGAAAACAAGACTTCCAGATGGAAACTTTAAACAAGTTTCGGATTCAAGATTATATAAAACTTGTGAAATAAAAAGAATTAATCTCTTCTTAGTTGAATCTGCCTTAAAATTTCTTAGTAACTTAATATTTTCTGATAATGAATTATTAGTTACCCAATTGAAAATAAATATTTAAATCCTTTACATCTAAATTTATTAAATAACAATCATGAATTAATATACTACCACAGAAGATTCAACACGAAGAACATACAAAATACTGTATATAACACTACACAATATGTAAAAGATATTATACCATAATGTAATATATTTTTATTATTGTACCTTTTTTGTTTTCTATGTAAATACGTTATTTTTTATTTTCCTTAGTTTTAAGATTTAGTTTTATAGGAAAAATTATTAATGCTACACATATTTTTTAATGTTCCATTTTTAAGGTGACACTAATTATCCAAAAATTTGTTATATTCAATTTATTAAATTAAATATAAATACTCAAAATTTAAATATATTATTCCTAGGAAAATACTTGTATGTTTGGTATATATAACTCTAAATATAACTTTTAAGAACTTTTGTAAAATGCAAAAAAACATCACCAGGAATGACAAGAAACGTAAGCGCAAGAGGAAGGAAAGCTACGCCATCTACATTTGCAAAGTGTTGAAGCAAGTTCATCCAGATAATGGAATTTCTTCAAAGGCAATGAGCATCATGAATAGTTTTGTGAATGATATTTTTGAGCGCATTGTGGCTGAGGCTTCTCGTTTGGCACTCTACAGCAAACGCTCAACAATTACGAGTCGCAAAATTCAAACAGCCGTCCGTACTATTGCCTGGTGAGCTGGCTAAGCACGCCGTCAGTGAAGGATCAAAAGCTGTCACTAAATACACGAGCTCTTTATAAATTTTAAGCAAAATTTTGTTTCGTATATAAAAAGGTCCATCTCAGGGCCACAAAATATTTTACTAAAAAGATGAAATTAATTAAATTGAAGTTTAAATACATTTTAATAAATATATAGATTTTTAATTTTATCAATAAAATAAATTATTTTAATTTCATAGCTTCAATATTTAACGGAATTAATACATAAAATATGTATATTTATAAAAATGCACTTCTCAGCGCCATAAACTATTTCACTAAAAAGATGAAATTAAATTGATTTTTATATATATTTTAATAAATTAATATTTAGATTTTTTTTTGTTTACTAATAAAATAAATTATTTATATTTTCTAATAACAAACAATTGGCAAAATGCATTCAGTGGCAGATCGTACAGCTGTTTCAGAGGCAGCCAAGTCCCTCATAAGCGATCTTTCCCTGCAGATTCTACATTTCAAGTCGCTTAAGTTTTCCTTCTCCAATAAACACAATAAGAATTATGTGCATTGAAGAAAGAATCAAAAGCAAAAATGCATCAACTCAAGTTTTCGCCAAAGTTGTTGTTGCGTGCAGCAATTTGAAATGTACAATCTGCAGAGAAAGATCGCTGATGAAGGGGCTTGGCTGCCTCTGAAACAGCTGTACCATCTGCCACTCAATGCATTTTGCCAATTGTTTGTTGTTTTATTTGTTGGTACAAAACACCCAATTTGTACCGACTGGACCTTGAGCACGTTATGAAAATATCTTAAAATAATCAAAAGAGGTCGTAAAACAAAAACAATTAATTTTCTAATAACTTTATAACTTCTATATTTGACTGAATTAATACATAAAAATTGTATTTTTTTATTAAATGTGAAAAATATATATAAAAAAAAAATCTAATGATCTAAGTAATAACCGCGCCCGACGCTGCCTCATTTCGGTGATCGGACGAGAACCGATGTATTCAGCGTGGTATGGTCGTTGGCGAATGCTCATTTACTAGAATTCAACAACATTCATATTTTCGTCGTTGAAATAACACTACTTAAATAATAAAAAAAATCTATAAATAGATCTAACATACATTTAAATTAATTTAAAGTTAATCTCTTTGTAGAATTAAATTGTAGCCCAGAGAAGGGCTTTTATATAAATTCGATATAAACGAATGCTATATGATATTTTTTAGCTGCAGTCTTTTGGAACAGTAACCGTTTTTTTAGCTAACGCCAGGTCCGTCCGCATGGGGAGGGAGGGGGAGTTTTGGGGCAGGAGCATTAAAAAAATATTTAATTATATTAAATACTGTTCTACGAGTTCGTGTCGCGTAAATAAAAACACACTAATATTTGGTTTTAACTAGTATTATTTCATATTATTATAGTATTATTATATAGTATTATTTCATATTTTCAAAAAAGGCTTAATTCTATAAGAATTCATATGTTCAACGTAGAAAATCATGCCAAAATGAGAAACAATGTAGTGTTTAATGTAGAAAATCATAATAAAATTAAAAAAAAATCGATAATGACTCGACAAAAAAGTCGCTTCTCTGTACGTCTCAGTTGCCTCTCTGTATGTCTCATATTTTCAAGGGAGGCTAATTTGTATGTGAATATATATTGTTACGAAAATTCAGTCTAATGAAAACTGTTCTACGAGTTCGTATCGCTGGATTGTGTACAAAATAAAAACACACTAATATTTTGTTTTAACTAGTAATTTTTCAACTAGAATTAATTAACTTTATTTATTTAAATAACAACATAACGAGTAATCACTTATATCAACTGCTGAATTTCTACAATTTAGCTTAACAATGTTCACTCAGGAGGCGCATTAGTTCACTATCGAATCTCGACAAGCTTCGACTTGTTTCGAGAACCTTCTACTCGTTTGGTGAATATCGCATGCTATTGAGATCTCATGCGCACTCATGTGTTTTAATGTACTGATCTTCCATCGCTAATCTTAAGTAAGTATGCAGATGAAGCAACTGTGGTATCATGAACCGCCGTTCGATATGTCATGAGAAAGAGTGGTATGTGTATATCCCAATCTTTTTGATTTTTATCAACCACTTTTCTGAGCTACTCTTCCAAAGTCCGATTTAATCTCTCCACCATACCATCAGATGCGGATGCAATGGCGTTGTTCGTGTTTGGTGTATGTTTGCATACTTCTTTAAATACTGCAGACTCAAAATTTCTTCCTTGAGCTGAATGCAATTGCAACGGTACTCCAAAACGGCTTAGCCAGTTGTTGACTAATGCATCCGCAACTGTTGTAGCTTCTTGATTCGGCACTTCAGGCTACTTGCTGAAGTAGTCAATGACGACAAGGACATACTTATTACCCGCGTCACTGATTGGAAACGGTCCGGCTACATCCATTGTAATACGTTCGAATGGTGCTCCCACGTTGTACTGATGCATCCTACCGGGACTACTGACTGTTGGTCCTTTTGCTGGTACACATTGCGGACAACTGCGAATCCAATCGGCGACTGACTCTGGGCATCCAACCCAATAAAAACGTTTCTTTACTTTTTCTACCGCTTTATTCATGCCCTAATGACCTCTACTAGATCAACTATGGTATTCGCTAATATATCTTTTATTTTTGACTTGGGAACAATAATCAAACTTCGAGCGGATGTGCCATCTTCACTTTCCCATACACGATATAAGCAACCATCTTGCAGTTTTAAACTCTGCCACTGTGCCCAGCACGCCTTAGTTATTGGGCTGTCGGATGCTATCTCTTCCCATGTTGTCTTTCTTTGCTGTTCTTTGAACATCATGATTTTTGTAAGATCGGGATCAATTCTTTTTTTATCGAATTGAATTTGTTCCGGAGTCCACTTTTCATCGGGAAAAACATTCAGCAGACGAATGCCAACTATGTTTTCTTTTCCTTCTGCTTTTAAACAATGTCTGCATTCAAGTTTACAAGGTCGTCAACTGTCTGTCAAGAAATCATCAGCTGTCAAACTGTCCATCGTCTAACAGATGCAAAATTAGCTCACAACAACATCACAGCCTGCTGCATCGCAGTCGCACACCCAATGCATTTAAGTCATATTCATCATCAGCGAATTCATCGATGCCATCTACGTCAACCCAGTCAACCGAGCGGTCCGTCTCGCAGTCAATAACGCAGCCCGCATCATTTGAAGCCTCAGTTCATACTCACTTGGAGAATTCATCTTTGGAAAACATAGTTCTCGCTACAGCAGTGGTTTTAGTCCGAAATGTATCTGGTGAATATCAACTCGGCAGAGCGCTGCTTGATTCCTGTTCCCAGGTAAATTTCATAACATCAGAATTTTCACAAAAATTGCGCTTGCCTAGGGATCGTCTGAACATTGAAATACAAAGTATTGGAAGTACTCATACAAATATTAAGCAGAGAGTGTCAACTAATATCTTTATATTAGTTGGAGTCCACTTTTCATCGGGAAAAACATTCAGCAGACGAATGTCAACTATGTTTTCTTTTCCTTCTGCTTTTAAACAATGTCTGCATTCAAGTTTACAAGGTCGTCAACTGTCTGTCAAGAAATCATCAGCTGTCAAACTGTCCATCGTCTAACAGATGCAAAATTTGCTCACAACAACATCACAGCCTGCTGCATCGCAGTCGCACACCCAATGCATTTAAGTCATATTCATCATCAGCGAATTCATCGATGCCATCTACGTCAACCCAGTCAACCGAGCGGTCCGTCTCGCAGTCAATAACGCAGCCCGCATCATTTGAACGTGACAACGTGACTTTTCACGTTTTGAAATTCCATTGGCATTTTGCGTGACATCGAATATTGCATATCAACCAGAATCGGAAATCGATATTGCGACTTGGAATCTACCACCAAATACAGCACTTGCTGATGAAAATTTCTACAAATCGAAACGATCTGCTTTTGGGAACAGAAAGTTTTTTTGATATCCTCGCAGTTGGTCAAATTAGACTTGGTCCAAATTTGCCAGTGCTTCAGAAGACTTTACTCGGCTGGGTAGTTTCTGGTCGATATGAAAAACCCTTAAACAAAGCCGTCTCTAATTTCTTGCATTCGTGTACGCAGATTATTGATGCAAATTTAGAACGTTTCTGGAAACTCGAAGAGAGTAATGCTTCTGGCGAAATATGGGCAAAGAGCAACATTGTTGTGAATTGATGTATATGGATACAGTCAACAGAGAATCTAATGGCAGAGTAGTGGTGTGTTTGCCGTTTAAGGATGATCCAGTTTGTCTTGGTTTGTCTCGCACAACAGCTCTGAGCAGATTTGTTGCACATGAACGTCGATCGGCACGTTCATTAGAGATGAAGGCTCAATATGTCGAATTTATGAATGAGTACGAAAAACTCGGGCACATGAGTGTAGTGAAAGATGCGAAGTTAGATTTACCACACTATTATATTCCTCATCATTTCGTTTTGAAACCAACAAGCATGTCGACTAAACTAAGGGTGGTGTTTGACGCTTCGTGTCAAACTACTTCGCAAAATCTCTAAACGACATTCTCATGGTTGGACCGACACTACAACGCGAGTTGTTTATTTTGCTACTGCAGTTTCGCCTATATAGATATGCTATTACAGCCGACATCGTGAATATGTACAGGCAGGTGCTTGTCCAGCGGAATGATCGCAAATTCCAATATATATTATGGAGGAGTTCACCCGATGAAGAGATTCGTACGTACCAACTCAACACCATCACGTATGGAACTGCTGCAGCACCTTATCTTGCCGTGCGCACTCTCTTTTACCTTGCAGATCAATATGCTGATGACTTCAAAGTAGGTGCAGACGCGATAAAATCTTCATTCTACGTCGATGATTTTCTTTGTGGCGCTAATTCTATAGAACAGCTGTCTGTAATCAAACAAGAAGTCACAGATCATTTGAAACTAGGCTGTTTGGATTTAGCTAAGTGGCACTCAAATCATCGTACATTCATCGATGATAACACAGTCAAGGATTTAAATTTGGATGCTAGTTCAGTGACAAGTACTTTGGGAATTAAATGGGATCAAAATCATGATCTATTTTTATTCTCGTTTAACCCAAAACACGTTCATAATGATCGCATAACCAAAAGAACAATTTTATCAATTACATCGTCTCTCTTCGACCCTCTTGGACTATTGGCACCTCTAATTATTACTGCAAAGATTATTCTTCAGGAATTATGGCTTTTGAAGCTGAGCTGGGACGAAACAGTAACTCAAGGTTTGCATTTAGCTCATCACCTCAACCACAATCAATGCAGCTGCACGGATTCTGCGACTCGTCAATTCGCGCCTATGGATGCTGCATGTATTTACGTGTTAAAAAGATGTCAGGACACATGTCAGTACAACTGCTCACAACGAAATCAAGAGTTGCACCAACTAAAAAACAATCTTTACCTAAACTGGAGTTGTGTGGTGCACATCTTCTTGCTAGACTTTATGCCAAAATCAAAGGTATTTTTAAAAACAATAATATTAAAGTTTTTCTTTGGACAGATTCACAGATTGTGCTCCATTGGCTCAAAATGCATTCTGCGACATTGTCGACATTCGTAGGCAACAGAGTAGCCAAAATTCAAGACTTGACAACAGATGCTTCATGGAGGCATGTATCTACACACGACAATCCAGCTGATGTGGTTTCTAGAGGCTGCACAGTACAAGAATTGATCAACTCTATTTGGTGTACGGGACCTTCATTTGTTAAAGAAGATATCAACAACTGTGACAATTTGGACTCAGAGGTAATAAACAAGAAGAAACGAAAGTCAATGGTCAAGGTAATCGCTTCTGAAAATTATATACTGAAAGTAATTGAAAAGTACAGCTCACACACATATTGCTTACGTGTCGTCGCATGGATATTTCGCTTTTATCACAAGCGGAACAAAAATATTAATAATGAATTTGACAGCGTATCCGTCGCTCCACAAGAGTTGCAGCATGCATTTATGTGTATAATCTGGAATCTACAACAACAACACTTCGCTCAAGACATTCGTCTAGTTAAATCGAATGCTGCTACAAACGGTTCATTGCGTTTTTTGAATCCGTTTCTTCAAAATACTGGAGGTTTCAATCTATTGAAAGTCGGAGGACGATATGAATTGGCAGATAAACCAGATGGACGAAAAAACATCCCATTCTTCTTCCTGGAAAATGTAATTTTGTCATACGATACGTTCGTCATTTGCACACCACAAATTATCACGCTGGAGCAAAGGCCTTGATGGCACTCATTCGGATGGAATTTTGGATTATCAATGCTAGAGATGTAGCACGTCAAGTGGTAAAATCTTGTATACATTGTGTTCGATACAAGCCAAAATTATTGCAGCAGATGATGGGAAACCTCCCAGTTGAACGTCTCACTCCATCAAGGCCCTTTGCTCGCTGTGGTGTCGATTTTTGTGGACCTGTCAGCACTTATCTTCGCATTAGGGGCAAGGCACCCTATAAAACCTACATCGCAATCTTTATTTGTTTGTCGTCGAAAGCGGTCCACATAGAAGCAGTATCATATCTGTCAACAGATGCATTCCTGGCTCCACTGAAGCGAATGATTGGCAGGAAAGGCTTACCTACTGATATATATTGCGACAACGCAACAAATTTTGTAGGCGCTTGCAGTAGACTTGCGGAGCTCAAGTCGTTCTTATTTAATACAAAAAATCAAAATGATATTGTTAAGTATTGTTCAAATGAATTTATTAATTTTCACTTTATTCATCCCAGGGCACCCCACTTTGGAGGCCTGTGGGAGGCCGTTGTGAAGACAGCAAAGGGCCACCTCAACCGCAGTCTGATGAACACTCGACTTACATTTGAGGAGTTGTCGACAGCCCTAGTTGAAATTGAAGAATTGGTTAACTCTCGCCCGATATCACCACTCTCGTCCGATCCAAATGATTACGAGGCATTGACACCTGGTCATTTCATTGTTGGTTGCCCGCTCAGGTCTTTACCAGACCGCACAACAAATAGCGACAAGATCGATCATCTAGAAAAGTGGGCTCGCGTCAGTGCTATCAAGCAGATATTTTGGCATCGTTGGGCACACGATTATATCAACGAATTGCAGATGCGCTCTAAATGGGTTAAGAATCAACCTAATATCACTATTGGGTCAACGGTGATCGTACACGAAGACAATGTGGCACCACAACGCTGGCTGTTAGGACGAGTTATCAACGCCATTCAAGGTCAAGATGCACGCGTCAGAGTAGTTGATGTTCAAACGCCAAAGGGGCTGATTCGTCGACCAATTCGCAAGATAGCACTACTGCCTGTTTAAGGGTTCCTTCAACGGGTGCGGGATGTTGGATCACCAACTGCAAAAATCTGGCAACATAAATAATTTCTATGTTTATTCTCATCACATTTAATTTTTATTGCACTCAATTACTGTCATTCTAATTTACGTTTTATGCTGATATTCGCTAATTGGTTTTCTGTTATATCTAAAGCTAATAGAGCGGAGTCTTGTTTGTAACGTCAAAGCGAACGCATCGATTGTAATTTTATTTCGTTAATTTTATAAAGGATAGGAAAACTCTCCTACTCCTACAGTAGGGATATTTTGATAGTTGGTGTTATGAAGTTAGTAAGAATTATGCAAATTATAGTCGTTCTAAGCTGACTATAAATACCCTACACATATGTGATAATGTGCGCAGTTACCATTCAAAGTGGTACATAGGTCACTAGGTTATACAAATCTTGAAAATAACTAGAACTTGCGAATGCTGAAGAATTTCTATTCATTTGATACCCATATGTAAAAATGGGTAGGAGTACCGAATTTAGATTTTTTTTTTGGGAACCACAAGTGGGTTCGAGGGAACACATCATTTTCATGTATTTGAGCATGACGTCAATATAAAATTGATCTGTAGATGTAAAATGATATGAGGTATTTGAATATAAGTGGTCGGATCACAGGTCACAATGGACCGATCACGCATATTTTCGCACATACAGCGTAGGTAGAAAAGAAATACAAATAGAAATTTTATTGATCTAACTCTCTAATTGTTTAAGTAGTAGGATTTCAACAGACAGACGGACATCGCTAAATCGACTTAGTAGGTCATACTGATCAACAATATATATATTTTTTTTATACCGGATATGCTTCCTTCTGAGTGTTACGAACGGCGTACAAAACTGAATGTACCCTTTCACTCTAAGTGTAGGGTATAAAAACGTTACAATACCGAGAATTTGTCAATAGTTACTACCTTATTTTTGTTTCTACCAAAATAATATAGCCTTGTTATTACATGTTTGTTAACATACTGTGCGAGTGTTATCGCAAAATTATCATTGAAAACAGATATAGAATGCCGAATAAAAATTTAAAGATTTTAAACTTAATGTCTTATTTTCTGATAATTTTTACAAATAATATATTAAAATCATTATTTAAATTTAAAATATACTTTAAATTGTTTATGGATATTCTTCAAAATCTTTATAAGAACAAAATTGTAAATTTATATGATGGTAAAAAAAAATGTAGGTCAGGAAATAACGAATTCCAAAATTTCCAATGGAGGAAATGGATAAATATTCTAGTAGTAAAAGCCAGATATAAGCTAAGATAGCACTGATTATATAGAAGGTATTTTATATGAAATGAACATTTTTGCAGTATTTCACTATACGTTTCTCAAAGAACAGCAGCTCTTAGAAAAAAGTTTTACTCATTACTGCTAACACTCCATAGAAGATTTGGTGGCAGCGTTTTGCTTTTGTATTTAAAAATATTAGAAATATTCTCTAGAAGGTGTACTGGAAGTTCACTATTTTCAATGAATCTAGAAGAATATTATTACAAAAGGTTTTTTAAATTAACACCTTAAACCATTTAGTTGAAAACACATCTACAACAATTATATATTAACTAAATATTTATAATTGAAAACAAATTTTTAAATTGGGATATTAAAAAAACATTTTAGTTGGAAACAAATTTAAAGTACGAATTTATTAATGTTTGGAAAACAAAATTATTAAACTAAACCAGTTGGGAAGGTTAGATCACATGGGAAATTTTAAAGTAGGTGTAATTATGATAGTTAGGATTATCAAAATTATAGTCGGTCTAAGCCGACTATAAATACCCTACACATATGTGTGGTTACCATTCAAAGTGATATATAGGTCACCAGGGTATATGAATCCTGAAAATAACTACAAACATTCAATCGCTGAAGAATTTCCATTCATTTGATACCCATATTTACATATGGGTAGGTGTACCGAATATCGATTTCTTTTTTGGTGAACCACAAGTCTTTTCGCCGGAAAACATTATTATCATGTATTTGAGCATGATGTCAATATATATTTGACCAAAAAAGTTTACCTAAGCACGTATTCAGTAAAATTGATCTGTATATGTAAATTTTATACGCACATACAGCGTAGGTATATTAGTAATCTAAGTTATAAGTTTCATTTATCTAGCTCTTCAATTTTAAAAGTCTTAGGGATTTCAACAGACAGACAGACGGACAGACGGACATCGCTAAATCGACTCAGGAGGTCATGCTGATCAAGAATATATATACTTTTCCATACCGGAGATGCTTCCTTCTGGGTGTTACAAACGGCGTACCAAACTGAATATACCCTTTCACTCTTAGTGTAGGGTATAATTAAGATATTACATAAACATTTATGTAAATTAGGATATTAAACAAAATATTTTAGTAGGGATTAAGTAAATTGGATTATGTATTATTATATTTTCACATTTATTTGGTATTTTATATTTTATTTGATTTTATAATTGTATGCGGGTTATTTTTGATTGATCCTTGACCACCGTATGTATTGCGCAACATACGATATATATGCAGTCAAATCCCGATATAACGAATAAGCGGTTGATCGAAAACGCTATATAACGAGAGACCAAATTCTTAACATTACCTACCTTATATAACGAATATTTCTAAAATTAATATATTATGAAATATTCCATAAAATTAGAATCTTTAAAAATGTTTTTGAGAGAGACACGCGTTTCCATTTCATAAATATTGTCAAATAAGCAATTGATGTATTTTTAAAATTTATATTTTGACAATTTTGAAATGAAATGGATTATTTTGAACGAAAATTCATAAATTAATATTTCGTCATTAAATTATTCTCACCAAATTATTTAAATGACATTCGAAAAACATACAACCTTGCTAGCTAAGGCGTAATACCCTGTTTGTCGTGCCAAGAAACGTTTTTCGTCCTTGCCAATGAACGGTGCTCTAGAAGCAATCATAAGTATGACAAAAATGGGTATAAAAAGTACAAGTAGGGTTATATTAATCATCATTTCTAGTTTAAAAATCTGTTTGAACCAAAATCCTACCGTTTCTTTTTCGCAAGTTATCGTCAATGACATTCAATTTTAACGATTTTTTCAATTTATCTCTATTTCCTATTATAAATACATTTCACAATGCGGCAAAATGGCAACTTTTTTAATTGAACTTCGATTTTTTTTATTTTGTGCTCCATATACTGATAAAATTTATAGTATATTCTTATACACCTACACGTTGGGTTAGGCGCTATAGGCTCCTAAATGAATTAAAGGATAACAAATGTAATTTGTCATTTTGTAGCGAAATGGTTCATATTACGTTTCTATTATCTAAGGAGCGATTATAGCGAACATTCTATGGATGATTTACACTGAACACTTAAATTTTGTATCTTAACGATTAACCACTATTTTTAATTGTTCTTTATTAACAATTTCGTTGAAGAGTTATTACCTGTGGAATACTATCATAATGTCTTTGGAGAAAATGTTCGTTTTTGAAAATGAGCTAGGGTCTCTAAAAAACTAAATTCTCCAACACATACTATTTCTGAAATAAAAGCCAACTAATAAAGAAAAATATTTCTACCTTCAATTTTAAATAAAGTGTTAGAGATATATTATTACCATAATTTTGGTGTTGTACACTCAGAAGAAAATCTCCCATTAAGTACTTAATAGTACGACCATTGATTTTATTGTTCATGTATTAATAGTTTTTTCTTTTTAAATCAAAAGTTTTCTAATTAATTCAATAGTATTTGAAAAATACATTACCATAAATTTAAATATTTCAATATTATTTTAAATAGAATAAATACTGTTGATTTAATAGTTTCCTCCTATAAAAATAAACGTGGAAAAAAAACATAAAAACGAATACAAACATGTTCGTTTTGTACGTCATTCTGCGTGTTTACTCTAAATGGGCGCATGTATTTTTTGTAATAATCCACATTATTAAAAGCGACATTGGTAAGGACTCAATGTATTTAATGTAAATAAATTATATTTATATTTTTACTTATTACAGAAAATAAATAATACATCGAACTTCTATTATTGGAAACCAAAGCAAACATTAAATGTGTTATAACCTATTGCAACGATAGTGTCTTTTTATGTGTGTGTTGTAAAAGTGAATATCAATTTCGACATTTAAATAAAATAATTTATACAATAAATTAACTAAAATACATTTTTGTTTTAATAAATTATTAGCAAAATGTAATTCGACTCTATCATAAAATTAATAATACGTATCAATAAATTTGGGTAGATCTTTCTTATTGTAATTAAAATATCACATTATAAAATGTATAGTACAACCACACATTGTATTAACAGTTTCAATATTACTGAACTAATGGGACTCATCTTATTGACAAATTTTAATGGTATAAATTATTATATTTCTTATATATTATTATATTTTTTACTGGGTGTAAAAAACCAGAAATTTTTAGCTGATTCCGAAGAAGAGTTACATGGTGCTACACAAAAAAGCATAACAGTCGTTTTTGGCAATTTTTTTACCAAGTAATAATATTTTTTTTATTAAAAACGAGTTGGGAAAGTTATGTCACATGGGTAATTTCGGTCACATGGGACGGACTTTTATAGTCGGTCGGGCCCGACTTTGGAATACCCTACACTTTGGTGTGAATTTTAGTGTGGGGAATTTAATTGTATACCTACCTTTTAAGATCTTAATTATGCTGAATATTCTTACACTCAGAATATTATTTACATATCAAATTTCTGACGACGTATATTCCATTAATTTAAAAAATTGATGTAAAAGTAACAAAATTAAAAAAACAAAAAATGTTAAAACATGTAGAAAAGTAAATTTTGTTTTCAATAATTTTCGAATAAAATGTATAAAACCGAGGAGTAATAAAAAAATCAAATGTGGGCGTATCACGGCCATTTTTGGATCATATATTTTTAGGTGAGTTCTAAAAATACATTTTAAATTTTATAAGTATATCTTGAATACTTTTCGAGTTATTGGTTCGTAAAAGTTAAATAAAAGTTTCTTGTATGGGAGGTGGTCGTGTCCGTTGACCAATTTGGCTCATTTATATTGACAAAACTAACTTTTGGCTAAAAAGTATAGAAACGAAATTTCATCGCATTCTAAGCAGTATTTCTCAAGTTATCGTGTATACGGCAGCAAGACAGACGGACGGACAGACAGACATACGGACATGGCTAAACGGACTCGGGTGGTGATGCTGATCATGAATATATATAATTTTCCATACCGGACACGCCACAAAGTTAATATACCCTGCACCTCTTAGGTGTAGGGTATAAAAATGTAATTTTTTGATTAGTTTTATTATTTTTTTTTTGCCTATATCTCGGAAACCAATTTTTGTTCAGTGTAAATCATCCTTAGGATGTTTCCTATAATCGTTCTTTAGACAATAGAAACGTACTAAGAACGATTTCGCTACAGAATGACGCACTATATTTCTTATCCTTTGAACCCTTTCGGAGCCCATAGCGCTTAACCCAGACGTGTAGGGGTATAAGAATATACTAAAAATTTTATCAGTAGACCATATAGAAGCACAATATAATAATAAGTCGAATTTCAATCAAAAAAGTTGCTATTTTGCCGCACTGTGAAATATATTTATAACAAGAAATAGAGATAAATTGAAAAAAATCGTTAAAATTGAATGTAAATGACGATAACTTGCGAAAAGGAAACGGCAGGATTTTGGTTCAAACGGATTTTAAACAAGAAATAATGATGAATATAACCCTATTTGTACTTTTTATACTCATTTTTGTCATACTTGTGATTGCTTCTAGAGCACCGTGAATGGGACTTATCAGTTGGCTTGAAGCTAATGATTAGGGGAGACCGGGGCTAAGTCGACACTTTTTTCAATGCTAATTTTGACCAGCATATCAATGTCATAGGACAAAAATAATAATACAGTTGGATAGATTGATTCATTACCTAAAAATGTTCCATATGTTGTAATAATCTACAATATTTAGTCTCCACGAAACAAATGCAAATGCGACCCAACCTCAAAACTGATTCAAAAAATAGGCTGGGGTAAAGTCGACACTACCCAATTTTTTCCGCGAATGCACATTTTTGCTGATGTATTTCAAATTGATTGAATTACATATTCCAAGATAAAACTATTTGTGCTGTTTTATTTTGCTCCCGCTGAATTGTTTGACCATTATTCATATTATTCACATTTTATCTATTTTTTGCAATAACTTCTTAAATCATGGTAAAATGATTGACAAGTCTCCTTATATTCTAAAAATGGACTATTTTGGAAAACTCGTAGAACAAAATGTTTCATAAATTATATTTTCGCGGAATCTACTTTGACAAAACGCTTATGTGTCGACTTTACCCCACGAGACTTTGTCTAATATTATTGGAATAAAAATGCGAATTGAATGGAAAAATAAAATGAAAATCAACATGACATGATAAGTGAACCCCTTACTACATAAAACTTACAACAAAATATATAAATAATTAAAACTTTAATGGAAAGTACCAGTTTACTGCGTTATCAATATCTAACTTTTGGAGACAAAAAACTCATTTTATTACATAAAAACTGAAGTTCAAGCCCAAATGGATTTCTCTTCTTAAGTAACATTGGCACATAATGTTACGTGTACTGTATCAATTTGAAGTTGATCTGACATCGCGTTCGCGATTTAAAGCAAAAGTTGACTTTGCCCCGATGTCGACTTAGCCCCGGTCTCCCCTACAAATTGAATTCGAATGCGATCCAGAAGAAAATTATTATAAGAGGTTTTTTAAATTAACACCTTAAACCATTTAGTTGTGTTGAGAGTCACCATTATGACAGTCAATCATAACGTGGCAGTTCATTGATATTTTCCTAGTGGGTATTTGCTGTTGCTAAATAATTACTATCTTTTAAAATAATATTAAATGCATTATTTTTGTTTTTAATACAAAAAGTGAATGATGTTGGTTTGATGACACATTTTTAAGCGTCGACAATTTACTTAGTCAGCAATTGTAACTATAAACCAAATTCGCAGCAGCGTCAAGTTGCTACCTTGAAGAAAAAAAGCACGTGGTACAATTTGTTTGAGATTTTTACGGAACTTGTGATTGGTTAAAATTGTGCTTCTGGGCAAAAGCAGCAAAACACACTGTGATTGGCCAAAATTATGTTTCTAGGCTGAAGCAGCAAAAGACTCTGGAAAAGTAGCATTAAAATTTAGATTAAGTATTAGTATATAAGCTATATTTTTTTTTAGCTTTTAAGTTGGTTGTTATTAAATTAAGAAGTTAGTTCATGAGTTGAACAATAAAAAGAAATGAAATAAAAAGTTATATCAAAGGATAAACTGGAAATGAAGTAAGTGATGAAATAGGGACATTTAACATTGGCGCAGCCGGTTTTAGAACAAAAAACAACCGCTCTAGATGGAATATAAAAAAAATGTATATATGTTTTTAAAATAAATAGTCAATAATTTAAATAAAATCTAATAATGTATGGAGACGCATTTGAACTAGTTAAAGTAATTCAATTTAGCAGATTAGAAGAATTATATACTCCAATAAAGATGACATATCTTAAAACCATAACATTAGACTCAGTGAAAATGATATAAAGCATGCCTATCAAAGATCCACGGGAGAAATTAGACTTTTTGCAAGACGCCTAAATGTCCTGAAAACAAAGGCTGTGAAATTAATAAAAGAAAAACATAACGGCACAGGTGACGAGGTAATGGAACTGGACAAATACATACAAAAGACTTTTCAAGTAGGTCTTAAAGACAGCACACTAGATTCACTGATAGAGGAAGCAGTAGAAACGCTGGAGATAATACAAAGTGGGCGTGTAATAGAAAAAAAAAAGAATGTCCCAGAGGTGCACTATAATAGGGCCTCACAAATAACATGCGGAAAAATTGCTATAGGAAACAATAGTGGATCATTTGGGCACGAAATGTTCGCAAACGAAAGGGATAAAGTTATTGCAACATGTTCATTTTGCGATAATGACGGACATACGAGGGACGAATGTATCAGCCGGAAAAACATGCCTTACTGTCAAGAATGCGGCACTTACCACGAAACGAGCGTAAGATGTACAAATAATGAACCGGAACCGGAGCAAAACTGTACGAGTAGACAACAAACAATAAATTACAATTATAATGACGGCTACGAGAATAATACGCAAGCCAATCATAGGAATAATAATTTTCGAAGATATAATTACTTACTTACTTGTATGGCCCTTACAACCGTGTGTCGTTTTTGGCCGCTGAGATGAAGCCGCGCCAGTCGGATCTGCTTTGCGCGCGCTGACTCCAGTTATAAATACCAAACGTTGCCAGGTTGTCCTCAACTTGGTCTTTCCAACGCAGATTTGGACGCCCTCTTCTACGCTGTCGTTCGACATGACCTAGCCAGCGAAGCCTCTGGATCTGGATGCGCTTGACTATGTCAATGTCGTCGACTAACTTATACAGCTCGGGGTTCATCCTAATTCGATACTCGTTAGCGAAGCAGATAGGGCCAAATATTTTACGGAGAATCTTTCTCTCGAACGCTCCCAGTACTCTCTCATCGGTGGAGGCCAGCGTCCATGTTTCTGCACCATAAAGTAGGACGGGCATGATGAGTGACTTGTAGAGCGTTATTTTTGTCCGGCGAGAGAGGGCTCTGCTTCTCAATTGCCTACTGAGCCCAAAGTAGCACCTGTTGGCAAGAGTTATTCTCCGTTTGATCTACAGGCTGACGTCGTTGTTGCTGTTTACGCTGGATCCCAGATAGACGAAGTCCTTCACTATGTCGAACTTGTGGGTGTCAAAATCAGCTTTTTGTCCAAGACGCACGGACTCTTTTTTGCTTGTTGACACAAGGAACTTCGTCTTATCCTCGTTCACCGCTAGACCCATTCGACGCGTGTCTTTGTCAAATCTGGAGAATACTGCGCTGAAATCTGCCAATGATATCAATATCGTCGGCATATGCGAGCAGCATGACACTTTTGTTGAGGATAGTGCCGCTTTGACGGAGTTCGGCAGCTCGAACTATTTTCTCCATCAATAAGTTAAAAAAGTCGCACGATAGGGAGTCACCCTGCCTGTAACCTCGCTCGGTATGAAATGGTTCGGAGAGGTCTTTTCCTATTCTCACTGAGCAACGTGTGTTGCTCAGGGTCATCCTGCAAAGCCTTATAAGTTTCGCAGGTATACCGGACTCAGACATTGCGTTGCATAATCGTTCCCTTATCGGAGTGTCGGTAGGTAGGTGTCGATCTGTTTTTCTAGGGTCTTTTCCTGGATTAGGAGCAATGTGAAAATCTGGTCTATGGTGGACTTTCCAGGTCTGAAGCCGCACTGATAAGGTCCAATCATTCTGTTGACGATGGGCTTCAGTCTTTCACATAATACGCTCGATAGAACCTTGTATGCGATATTGAGTAGGCTGATCCCATGGTAGTTGGCGCAGATAGTGGGATCCCCTTTCTTAAGGATTGGGCAGAGTACACTGAGGTTCCAGTCACTTGGCATGCTTTCATCCGACCATATTCTGCTTACGAGCTCGTGCGTGCTCTCTATTTGCTCTTCGCCTCCGGTCTTAAACAATTCTGCAGGCAGGCCATCAGCACCTGCGGCTTTGTTGTTTTTCAGCCGAGCAATGGCTGTTCTCACCTCGTCATGGTTGGGTGGCGGAATCTCAACGTCGTCATCAAGTATTGGGGTTGCCGGGTTTACTTCTCTATCGGTGGAATTGAGGACATCATCACCGGTCAGCAGTTTAGAGAAGTGATCCCTCCATATTTTCAGTGTGCTCTGGATATCTGTCACTAGATTCCCGTTTTTATCTTTACAAGAAGAGGCTCCGGATTTTGAACCTCCGGCTAGGCGCCTTATTTTCTAGAAGAATTTTCGATCCTCATTCCTGTCCCCATTCATCTCAATCTCCTCACACTCCCGTCTTTCTGCCTCGCTTTTTTTACGCCTGAGAAGAAGTCTCTCTTCCCTCCTCTTCTCTTTGTATCGCTCATTCGCAGCTCGCGTAGCTACTGACTGCAGGGTGGATTTGTACGCAGCGTCTTTCTCTGCAGTGGCCGCGCGACACTCTTGGTCATACCACTGATTCCTCTGGGGGGCGTTGGAATCCAAGCACCTCTTCGGCAGCCGTACGCTTATATCATCGAGAGGAGGAGTGCTTTGTCTAAGCAGGTGTGAGAGTCGAGTGGAAAAGGCTTGCGGTGTCTATTGTGATTGCAGCTTTCCGACGTCTAGCTTTCTCTGAGTTTGGTTCCGTACGTTCTTCGCAGCGATTAAGCGCGTGCGGACCTTGGCTGCTACAAGGTAATGATCCGAGTCCATATTGGCACCACGGATAGTGCGTACGTCCATCACGCTCGAAGCGTGCCTTCCGTCAATCACAACGTGATCAATTTGGTTTCGCGTTTTTTGATCGGGCGACAACCATGTGGCCTTGTGGATAACTACCATGTTTCGTGCTGCGACGAAGTCGATTAGCCTCGTTCCGTTATCGGAAGTGTTGGAATGGAGGCTAAATTTCCCGATTGTGGGACAATAGATGGCTTCTCTTCCCAAGTTGGCGTTAAAATCGCCTAGAACGATTTTGATATCGTGGCGGGGGCAGCGCTCATATGCGTTGTCAAGGCGCTCGTAGAAGCGCTCTTTTGTCTCGTCATCTTTCGCGTTCGTCGGAGCGTGTGCACAAATTAGGCTGATATGGAAATATTTAGCCTTGATGCGGATTGTTGCCAGCCTTTCGTCCACGGGCGTGAACCTAGAGACAAGGTGGCGGGGTCTCTTGCCGACCACAATTCCACATCCAAATTCGTGTCTCTCCGCATGGCAGCTGTAGTAGATATCACAGGACGCTTGTTTCGAACAGCCCTGTCCCGTCCATCGCATCTCCTGGATAGCGGTGATGTCGAGGACATCTGTCAGCTGGATAGAGGCACCTTCCCTATAAAGGGTCCGGACATTCCAGGTGCATATCCGTAAATCATGGTCCTTAAAACGTTTGCGTGGGTCGTCATTGTTGTAATCGGTCGTTATCCGAGGCTTCTTTTTTTTTAATTGGGCGCATATGTTTTTTTCGTGGTGGTACCCAAACCCAACGCACGAACCCTCACTCTGAGGGAGATGCTCGCCACTCACTTCAGCCGACTTCCACACCGGGTGGTGTAGTGCGCCGTTTCCAGGGACTTCCACGAGGAGGACTTCCACCGAAGTGGAGGTGTCACCATTTGACAATTTGCCAATTCTGGTGACCAGTGAGTTGACTTGAGACGACACCGACAAGGATTGCGCTGGCTTCGCCATGTTGAAGCACTCAGACACGTTGTCTTGTGATTATCGCCCCCATAGCCCCCAGATATAATAACAACAATAATTTGTATTATCATAATGAAAATAGAAATAATAATAACAATAATAATAATGAAAATAGAAATAGTAGTTATCGGAATAATATTCGTACTAATAATAATAATGGGAATAGTAGTAATAATAATAATAATCAGGATTTAAATAAATGCAAATGGTGTGCAAGAATTGGGCATACGTTAGAAAACTGTTATGCGAAGGGAGATTTTGAGTCTACCAGCAACCAGAGAAACTGTTAGGGGCCCAGAATAGGACAATAATCTGGGAACCCAAGCCAAATTGCGAAATAAGGCCAAAGAAGATATGAATTGTGAATCAGACGCCGTGTACGGCTAATTGCATTAATGTTTGCATCAACAGCAAAAAATAATTTTTATGATTACATAATAAATAGGATATGTATAGAAGAAAATTAGAAGAAATTGAAGGTCTGATTACTTCAGGAATTGATAGTATAAATAAAAATATTTATAAATATATTGAAAATATTAAGGAATAAATATTAAGGAACAGAATACGAGAAATTGCCCTAAATGTTAAGTTAACAAAAGTTCTAAGCCAACAAAAATGCCAATGGTCTTGACAGATACACCAACGCGCCCATTTGATAAAGTTTATATGGAGTTAGTAAGAATTTTACCCAAGACCGTATCTGGCAATAAATACATTTTAACATTTCAAGACGATTTTTCAAAATATATGTGCTGTGTAGCAATACCAGACGCAGAGGCAAGAAAGTGGCTAAAGCATTTTATGATGAAACTATACCACGCCACCATATTCCAAAAAAGGTTGTAACTGACAATGGCTATAATTTCGTGTAAAAGTTATTTTCTGTTACATGCAAATTATTGGGTATTAAAAAATGTACATTACACCCTATCACTCACAGGCCAATGGATCATTAGAACGTAGTCACAGACCATTATCAGAATATTTGAGATGTTTTGCTAAGAGGATGGTTCCAATTGGGATCAATGGTTAAATTCGACAATGCATGTCCATAATAAAACGATGCATGTGTCAACTGGTCAAACACCTTTCCGAACACTATACGGTTATGATTCTGATATGCTAACTAATTTGAAACGAAAAGTTTCACCACTATATAATTTCGATGATTATAATAAAATATTAAAATAACAAATACAGCGGGCGCATGAAATAGTGAGACAAAATCAAGAAAAGGTAAAAGAAATATCTAAAACGAGCTACGATAAATCATTACACCCCCATTGTGTTTCAAATTGGGAAATGGTTGTAATGAAGAATCAAAATAGGATAAAAATGTTCACCAATTTGGGTAAGGACCCTATGAGGTTTTGTCCGTCACTACCCCCGTGACAACGACAATATAAATAAAAGGAAAAGGAAATAAAATACACAACAATTTGTTGAAAAATACCATAATTAGAAATTGATGAATTGATTGTTAAAATGAAGAAATATATTTATAAGTGAATTACAAAAAAATTAGTATTGTATGATAATTATTGGGAAAATTAAAATAAAACGGTACCCACAGGTCGCTATGTATCACTTAAGGGTAAATTAGTAACATGTGGTGGAACAAATTTAAAAAAAAAACATGAAGTATTTCAAAAATAGAAATAGGAAAGAATGTAAAATGATAGCACGGTCTATTAAACGAAATAAATGCGATAAAATATGTTTGTATGAAATTGAGATATTGACTAAATTGCCAAGTACTGCCGAGCGCAGATAACTAGCATATAAATTTTGAATTATAAAGTGAATTATGAATTTATGGTTGAATTATAAATTTTTTAAATTAAAATATTGTGGCGTAAATACTGTATTTGAAAACACTTTATAACTTTTTATATTAAAAAGTTATCTGAAAATTTTTAGTCAGAAAAATATTATTGTCAAAAACACAAAATCCAGTGATACGAACAATTTAATAAATTTTATTACGAAATATTCTAATATTGTTTCATTGGTGTCAGAAGTGAGATTGTGTGCACAATAATGGTGAAGATCGTGGAATTAAAAGATTGCCAACTTCGAAAGCTGCTATCGCACTTAAATGTACCAACCACAGGAAATAAAGCGGAGTTGCAGCAGCGTCTTCGAGATGCAATGGAGGCAGATGGAATCAATGAGGAAGAGCATGATTTTGTAGCTGAAGCAATGATGGACAAAGAAGAAAGAGAATGCGCAGAAGCATTACCGTCAACTTTCGTAAACTGCGATATGAGCCAGCTCCTAACTGCAATTCAAGGTATTCAGCAGAGCGTCGAGGACAAGTTCATGTTGGAACATCAGAATGTTATGGAAGGGAAACTTATGGATAATTCTGAGCAAATGCGTGACATTTCTCATGCCATCCATGGAAAAGTTAATGAACTGCAAAATCATATTGGTGATATGGACGAGAGAATGCCAAAATTAGAACAAGATTTCGCTGAAATGCAGTTTAAAAGAACTTCAGTAAATGTTCATGACGAAAACTATGCTAGTGTTTTCAAACTGAAGCCTCATACTTACGATGGAACAACGTCATTCAATATTTTTAAACTACAATTTGAAACAACAGCTAGTAGAACTCAGTGTCGCAATGACGACAGTGTAGCTGCATTAGTAGTATCCTTAAAAGCAGGTGCAGCAAAAGTACTACAGACTATACCAGAGACTATACCATATCGCTATGACGCTGTTATGGGCTCTTTGCAGAGAAAGTATGGCAGCGAACACATGAAGGAAATCTATCGACTAGAATTAAAAAATCGTGTCGAGAAAAACGGAGAAACACTACAAGAGTATGCAGCTGAAATAGAACACCTGGCTCACTTAGCGTATGCTGACCCTTCAGGTGACTTTATCGAGAAGTGCAAGATTGATGCGTTTATAGACGGAATACGTGATATCGAAACCAAGTTCTACGGTTACTAGTACATTTAGGGAGACGGTTACATGTGCACTTACTCATGAAATATATACATAAAATTCGCAAATTAAAATATGAATAAGATTTGTTCTAAGTTATGTGTCAGGCAGTGAAGTCGGTTGTTAGACCAGAATGAACTGAGAAGAAGAAGAAGGAAAATCGCTTTAGAGGAAAGTGTTTTATTTGCAATAAGCCAGGGCATATGGGTCATAGTTGTCGTAATAGGCGCGAGCATGTAACATCATGAATCGAAAATTCTGAGAGAGAAGACACGAGAGAGAATATGGCAGGAGTAAGACCATCGTTAAACTAGAAGGGCTCAGTTTCGAGGGGTATAAACTGGCTCCCACAACCGATTGCCCCAAAATCTCCATTTCCCAAATTGCACGCAAAAATAACAGCGTTACTTCGATGGTATTATTTGTGGTTCAATCTATACTATAACACTGGATACAGGTGCTACACATTCAATCATTAAAAACGAATTGGTCCACTTGTTAGAATAAAACTGCGAACGGCAACGGGTGAAGAAGCATCGATCGTAGGTAAAGTTACAAAAAGCATAACACTAGGTTCCAAGACAGTTAAGTACGAGTTTATAATAGCTGCGATTATAGCTGTTTTATGCTTTATGATAAATCATAAAACAACATTGGATTTGAAACGGAGAATTTTGAAATATGGAAGTGGCGTTGAATATCAGCGATAGCATTAATCCAGGCGCAAGGCAAGTAATCGTGAAGCACCGTAGAAAAATTCCGTCAAATTCTGAAGCAGTCGTTTGGGCAAAATTAAGTGGAGATTCTGGAGCAAACAAACTGTGGGTTGTAGAAGCAGACCCAAAATATTCAATTGACAATATCGCTGTTGGAGAAACCCTCGTGACGTTGGAAAGTTGAGGATTGGTACCTGTAAGAATTTTATATTTGGCGAACACTCCAAAAAGTATAAGAAAGGGGACAATAATTGGAAAAGGTGAAGAAGTTTCGGCTTTTATAAATTTTGATTATGAAGCGCAAAAATACGACGACGCAGAAGAAAATATGTGGATGAAGAACTTGTGCAGTGAATGGTTTAGAGAGTTAACAAAGAATGAAGAATAGAAAGTGTCGCAAATTTTAAATAAACATTGCCTTGTTTTTGCGACGAGAAGTGGTCATGTAGGAAAAACTAATGTTGAAAAGCATCGGATTGACACTGGTGATGCTAAGCCGGTACGACAAGCAGCGAAAAGTTTACCACTTACTAAAAGAGGTGAAGTAGCAGACATGCTCGAGAAAATGCTGCAAAACGGCGTTATTGAACCATCATCAAGCCCATGGAGTTCACCAGTAGTTCTGGTGAAGAAAAAGGATGGCACTACTCGGTTTTGTGTTGATTATCGTAAACGTAACGATATCACTAAAAAACATAGTTACCCGTTAACCAGAATTGATGACACATTAGATACATTATCTGGAACACAGTGGTTTACGACATTAGACTTGCAGAGCGGATATTTGCAGGTGGAAACAGATGAGAGTGATCGCGAGAAAACTGCATTTAGCGTTGGTGATGGCCTCTGGCAATTTATGGTTATGCCATTTGGTCTATGCAATGCAACGGCTAAATTTTAACGATTGATGGAGCGTGTTCTGAAAGGTCTACATTGGAAAATATGTCTGGTGTATCTCGATGACTTCATTGTGAAGGGAAAAGATGTTGATGACCACCTGCGAAATGTAGATGAAGTTATACAGCTCGTTTTTTAAGAAGGAAGTTAAATATCTGAGACACTAAGTCTTAAGAGATGGAGTACACACAGACGAAGGAAAGATAGTTGCTGTTAAGAAATGACCCCGTCCAACAAATCTGCACGAGTTACGAAGTTTTCTTGGATTATGCACCTATTTTAGACGTTTCGTGCCCGGTATTGCAAACATAGCTAATAATTTGCATGATCTAACTAGTAGAGATGGGCATGTGAGTGTGATTCACTTGAATCACGCGTGAACATGCGTGATTGTGATTGATTCCTAAGTTTTACTCACGTGATTGTGAGTGAGTGTGAGTAGACCAAAAGTGTGTGAGTAGACCAAAAAGAGTGAGTGTGCGTAAGTAAATTTTTACGTGAGTGAGTGTGCTTGAGTCGAATATTACGCAGGATTAGAAAACAAATTGTATTTTTATTTTTTTCGAATGTTTAAATAAAAAATCAATGGCAATGCTCTATCCAAATCCGGTGGCTTTGTGGAAAAATATGGCAACACAGCAGCACGTGTTTGACATTTGACACATACAATTCTGCAATGAAAATGAATACAAAAAACCAAAGAAAACATCGAATCGGATATAAAAAAACATAAAAATAAGTATACTTTTTATACACCAGGATGTTCAAAGAGTGCTGTTTGGAAAAATTTCCAACTTATTAAATGTGGAGAAGACGTTTTAGATTTTGCAATATGCAACAAATGTAAAAATCTGTTGTCTTACTCAAACAAAGGTGGCACAGGAAGTCTAATAACACAAGTGTCCACAAATATTTAGTTCGGAGTCATCAAGTAGTTCACAAATTAAAATTGATAAATTTACTACAAAAATCTTTTGCACAATTTGTTAAATTTAGGAATACTAATAGAGATACAATATTTTAGAATAAGACTTAAAAATAGAAATACTGCACTATAAAATAATACGTAATGTAGCAACCGGTTCTAATTTAAAAGAAAATATCTAAGATTTAAATTAAATATTAAATGGTTTTTAACTGACAGACTGATATATTTGTATTGTATTACTTTCGTTGATATTTGTTTCTTAAACAAATATTTTTTATTATATTTTAAAAATTCAGATTTAATTGAAATTAGGAAAGTTTGCTGCAGTAATCTTTATATCATCATTGTAGAACTAAAAGTCACCAAATATCTTTTTTAAAATTAGAGTTAAACACGTTTTTGTGCATTTTTCATAATTAAAAATCAAATATTCACAAAATATATTTTTTAAGTATGGGATATTGTATCTATGTCCAATCGGCACTGCGGCGAAAGGGTTTTGGACAGCACTTGAAGATTGGAAATCGATTAAGAAAAAAATGTATTTGGTGACTTTTACTTCTACAACGACGATATATAGTGTCTTAAAATGTATCTGCATAGTTTTATAAAATGTATAAAGTAGGTTTTTATGATTAATTGATTAATCAAATGGGTTTATTAATAAATTTCTAAATAATTGCATTCTCAATATTTTCGATAAATTAACACGATGATTAATCAATTAAAATTACTGATTAATAAACATTTACGTCACGAAATATTTTAGAAAAGTTTTTATATGGACTTTTTAAACATTTCTCTTTATATTTCAAATATTTTAAAAATACATGTTCCCTTTATTTAAGTTGAAAAAATTTTAAATGTTGTTAAGCAAAATGATTTCATTTTCAATTCATCAAAATTCTGATAAATCAGGTAAAACAGGATTCTGATTAATACAGATTTTGATACAGAAAATAGAAAAGTTTAAATTAAGTGAAACTTTATTATAGGTAAAAAGACCGGTGTTCATATATTAGAATTGACGATTAATATATTGGAAGAGTTTAATCACAAAGAAAAATTGCAAAGTAGCGTTATTGTAACCGACAATGGAGCTAATGTTGTCGCTGCATTTAAAAAATATAAACGGTTATCGTGTGCCTGTCACAATCTAAATTTAGTCATCGACGATGTCCTGGAAAAGGCAAACATTTCTGACATTAAAACTTTAAAAGATGCGTGCAAGAAACTAGTAGGCTATGTAGTAATCCATACAAGTAAAACACTTGTTTCAAATTTTATAAAAAAATAAAAAATTTAAAAAAAACTAATTTGTAAACACTTTCAAAAAAATTTTCAAAAATAAATTATTTTTGGTGTTCAGCATTTAACGAACATTGTTTTATTAAATTAAGGTCGTAAACCATTACTTTAAACTGGTGACCCTCAGTTAAAATGCACAGAACACCACCAGGAACACCATCTTCGGACGCTCCGGTCCAGAACGCCACAGAATTGGTAAGCGCAAATTCGCAGCAACCGGAAACAGCAGTGTACACAAGAAGCGTACAGAAATTTCCTCCATTCTGGACAAAAAATCCGAAAGTTTGGTTCCTGCAAATAGAATCTATTTTCTCCATCGCTCGAATCAGCGCTGACGAAACTAAATTTCGTCATCTTGTCGCAAATGTAGATGCTAACACGTTGGACTTGGTAAGCGATATTCTGGAAACGGCTTCAGCAGGAAACAGATATGAAACACTTAAAACTCGCATCATATCCATGTTTTCGGAATCCGATGAGCGCAAGCTCAAGCGATTACTGAGCGGTCAAGTTCTGGGAGATCAACAGCCATCGCACTTCTTGCGAACGATGCAGAACCTCGGAAGTGGACAAGTTGGAGACAACGTCATTAAAAGTCTTTTCCTTGAGCAGCTTCCCGACAACGTCCGTGCAATTCTTGCGATCAGTGAACAGCAGGATATCAACAAGCTCGCAGAACAAGCTGACAAAGTCATGGACATGGCACGTCCTGCCAACATCTCCAGCGTTGCAAATACGCCAGATTCCTTACCATTCGATCGCTTGTCTCAACAAATCGAAGCACTCGAAAAACGGTTCGAGAATATGAATCGTGGCAGAAACGTGCAGCGTAATCGCAGTTCATCGCGCAGAGATTCCAGAGCTAGGAACGCAAACCCAAATTACTGTTGGTACCACAAGCGCTTTGGTGACAAAGCCACCAAATGCACTTCGCCATGCAGCTATCCAAAAAATTACTGAGCTTTTCGGATCCTGCGGCCTCCGAAATAGCTGATAACACATCAGGCCGCCTCTTCATCAAGGACACGACAACAAGAATAACTTTTTTGATTGACACTGGTGCTGACATCTCGGTTATACCAAGGGATGTATACGTGAGCAATTCATCGCACTCTTCAGTACATTTGTTCGCAGCTAACGGTACGCCCATAAAAACGTTTGGCGCAAAGATTCTTCAACTCGATCTTGGTCTGCGGAAAGCATTTTCTTGGCTGTTCATCATAGCAGACGTCACAAAATGCATCATCGGTTCCTGAAACATTTTCATCTACTTCCCGACCTCAAGAACAGAAACCTCGTCGATGGATCTACGCTTCTGTCAGTACCTGCAACAATCTCAAGAGAACCATCCCTCGGCATAACAACAATTGTCAAGAATCAAAGCATTTACCAGAAACTTCTAGAAGAATTCCCGGAAATTCATAATCTCTCAATGTCGCTCACCAACAACAAGAACGGTGTATTCCATCACATCGAAACATCAGGACCTCCAGTTCGCGCAAAGGTAAGACCTCTTGATAACAAACGTCTTATTATCGCCAAAAAAGAATTCAAATTCATGCTGGACAATGCAATTATTCGTCCATCGAAAAGCATGTGGTCAAACCCTTTACACATGGCTCCTAAAAAGAACGGAGATTGGCGACCCTGTGGGGATTACCGATTTTTAAACAATATTACTGTTCCCGATCGGTACCCCATCCCATTCATCACAGACTATGTGCATTGCCTACATGGTCGAAAGACCTCATTAGAGCTTATCATCAGATCGACATGCATCCTGATGATATCCAGAAGACTGCTATCATTACGCCATTTGGCTTATTTGAATTTCTCAAAATGCCTTTTGGTCTGCGCAATGCAGCGCAAAGCTTTCAGCGTCTGATGGATGAGATCTGTCGCGACTTGGACTTCGTTTTCAAGTATATTGACGATGTATTGATTGCGTCATATACTGAAGAACAGCATATTCAACATTTAAGGGCAATTTTTGAACGCTTTCGAAAATTTGGCATCATGATTAATCCTGCAAAATGTGAATTTGGATCCCCTGAAATTGATTTTCTTGGATTTCACATAACCTCTCTTGGTAGCACGCCGACGGCCTCAAAAGTTCAATCAATAATAGATTTTCCACAGCCCAAAACAATTTTGGAGCTTCGCCGATTCACGTGCATGCTTAATTTCTATCGTCGATTTCTACCGCACGCTGCTCATGATCAAGCTCTATTAAATAATTACTTAAAAGGCGCGGTAAAGAAAGATAAGCGTCCGGTTATATGGACAGAAGCCGCAACCGAATCATTTAAAAAATGCAAAAAACAAATTGCAATTGCTGCACTTCTAGCACATCCCGTGAAAGATGCAGATCTTCATCTCAAAGTTGACGCTTCAGACTTTGCTATCGGTGCTGTGGTAGAACAAGAAATTGGTGAAAGTTGGCAACCACTCTCTTTCTTCTCACGAAAACTGAGTCCTGCAGAGTGCAAATATAGCACGTATGACCGCGAACTACTTGCTGCTTATAGTGCTGTAAAACATTTTCGGCATATCCTAGAAGGACGAGATTTTACATTGCTAACGGATCATAAACCCTTAACATACGCCTTTCACCAAAATCCGAACGAAGCCACACCTCGTCAATTTCGTCACCTCGATTATATCGGTCAGTTTACTACGAAGCTCGTGCACATATCCGGAATTAACAATACTGTTGCAGACGCTTTATCACGGATTGACGAAATATCTACTTTAAATTATGCGAAGCTCTCGGAAGAACAAAAGGAAGATGAAGAACTTGCAAATTTTCTTAATAGCGATACCGGACTCAAGCTGAAACTCGTACAACTTCCCGGATCCAACATTCAAATTTACTGCGACGTATCACAAGGTAAAACAAGACCCATTCTTACAACCAGCTTCCGTAGATCCGCCTTTGACAAGCTTCATAATCTTGCGCATCCTGGCATAAGATCTACGAGAAAATTAGTTGCAGATCGTTTTGTATGGCCCGCGTTAAATAAGGATTGCAAGATGTGGACGAAATTCTGTCAAGCCTGTCAAAAATCAAAAATTACTAGGCATACGAAATCGCCTCTTGGTAATTTTCCAGTAACGTCGAACCGATTTTGTGAAGTTCATGTCGATATCGTTGGACCATTACCGCCGTCCGAAGGATATTCATATTTGTTGACAATAATAGACAGATTCTCAAGATGGCCAGAGGCAATTCCTATTCGTGACATCACCGCTGAGACAGTTAGCCGAACTTTCTTCGAAGGTTGGATATCAAGGTTTGGATGTCCCAACAAAATCATTTGTGACCGTGGACGGCAATTCACGTCTAAACTCTTCCACGACTTGTCTGAATTTCTTGGCGTAAAATGTCAACATACCACATCATACCATCCTCAAGTGAATGGTATGGTTGAAAGACTTCACAGAACCTTAAAAGCTTCGTTGATTTGCAGAGCAAATGCGCAATGGACAAAATCTTTGTCATCAGTGTTGCTTGGTTTGAGGACCGCGTATAAGGACGACATTGAAGCATCTGCTGCAGAAGTACTGTACGGCGAAAATCTCCATCTGCCTGGTGAATTTTTTATTCAAAAAACTAACGATCGTCTTAATGCAACAGACTTCGTAAGTGCTTTGAAAGACACAATGCAACAAATTCAACCGAAAACTGCATTACCACATAGTAATCCGCATGGATGCATTTCAAAGGATCTTCTACATTCAAAATCGGTTTGGGTACGTCAAGATGCAGTAACAAAACCTCTTCAACCTAAATATACTGGTCCATATGAAGTTGTGAAGAGATCCGACAAATATTTTATTTTAAAGATGAACAACAAAGATGACAGTGTTTCGATTGATCGATTAAAACCAGCATTCATCGAATCAAGCATAATCGCAGCCTGTTGCCAGGAACAATCATCATCATCTCTACAGTTGACTCAAAGTTCAACTCAAAATTCAAAAACCCCAAAAAGAGTCACGTTCCGCTAGGAAGGGGGTAATGTAGTAATCCATACAAGTAAAACTTGTTTCAAATTTTATAAAAAAATAAAAAATATAAAAAAACTAATTTGTAAACACTTTCAAATAAATTTTCAAAAATAAATTATTCTAATTTTGGTGTTCAGCATTTAACGAACATTGTTTTATTAAATTAAAGTCGTAAACCATTACTTTAAAGCTACTTTAAACATTCAGAACTTAATAATAAACTAAGTACGTCCTTAAAGCAAGAAGTGAAAACAAGATGGAATTTAATTTATTACAAGCTAGATAGTATTTATAAGATGAAATACAAAAACTATTTATTGAACGAAATGAAATTAATAAAGTAGCGTTAATAGACTTCAATTTCATGCAACACATTTTAAAGTTCTTGAATGTTTTCAAAGATTGCTCGGAGAAGCTAAGTTCCGAAAAAACACCAACAATAAATATTTATGTTTTGTGGTATGAAAAACTTTTAAAAACATGTACAGATGAATTATATGATTCAGATATAATCAAATAATTGAAGATATTAACAAAAAAGTCCTTGGTTCAAAAGTTTAAGTCTGAAGCATTTCACTACGTTGCACTATTTCTTCACCCACCATTCAAGGAACAACAATTTTGTAACCAAGATCAAAAGGCTGATGTTTTTTCTATGATCAAAGCCATGCTGAGCGAAGAAGATAACAATTCTGATGAATCCCAGGTCGTGTCCGTAAATGAGTCGTCATCGAACGTAGAAAATCCGTTTTTGGAATACATGGATATAAAGGAGTCCAATCAAGAAATAAATCCAGAGGAACAGGTGGATGATGAAATTCATTTTTATATGAAAAAAAAAGTGAACCCTAATGCGATATTTTGAAGTTTTGGAAAGATGCATTCGAACTTCCATTCTTACAAAAACTGGCAACGCATATTTTATGCATTCCGGTAAGTTCGGCTACAAACGAACGTGTTTTTTCTTCTTCTGGCAGAATCCTCGAGGAAAGAAGACGTCGACTCTTGGGAGTCAATATGGATAAAATTTTATTTCTCAATAAAAATAATTAAAATTTTATTTTTTTCTATTTTTCTTATACAAAAAATGATCTTTTATTTTTAAATTCAATGTAACATATTTCACTTTTATATAGACGAATTAAAATATACATCAGTTTTATTGCTTTGTACTGGACCAATACTGGCGTATCCGGTTCCGGGGAAACAATTCATATTGAACACGGATGCAAGTGGTTATGGTATAGGCGGTGTACTTTCGCTAGTAAATAACGGTCAAGAAAAGGTTATTGCATACTACAGCAAAGCACTTACCAAAACAGAACGTAATTACTGTGTGACTCGGAGAGAATTGTTGGTAGTTATGGAATGTGTAAAACATTTTCATAAATCTCTCTATGGGCAAGAATTCCATTTAATAGAGGCATACCATGGAAGAGCTAATGGAGGACATCTTGGAATTACGAAGACAGTGGAGAAGATAAGGAAACGATTCTACTGGGTTGGATGTCAGCAATCTGTTACAGACTGGTTCCGAAATTGTAGTTAGTGTATTGCAGCAAAAGGACCTAAAACAAGAACTCGTAGAAATATGCTCCAATATAATGTTGGAGTACCTTTTGAGCGCATTGCAATGGATGTAGCTGGGCCATTTCCAACTAGCGACGCTGGCAACAAATACGTATACCCTATACCAAATCAGTTGGCGAAAACTGTAGCCGATGTTTTTGTTAAAAATTGGGTTTGCCGTTTTGGTGTTCCTATGGAATTACATTCAGACCAGGGTCGAAATTTTGAGTCAACGATGTTTCGAGAGATGTGTGCTATACTTGGTATACGCAAGACAAGAACTGCACCTTTACATCCACAATCGGATGGCATGGTCGAAAGATTTAATAGGACTTTCGAAGAATATCTGAGGAAGGTAGTTCACACAAACCAAAAGGACTGGGACGAACATATTCCACTTTTCCTGATAGCTTATCGATCTGCAGTACATGACACAACGTCAAAAACTCCGACGGAAATTATTTTTGCCAATGATCTTCGACTTCCAGAAGATTAAAAATTTGATGTTGCGTCGCAAGATTGTACCAATCAAGATGATTACGTTGCAAATTAAATAAGAGAACTGAATGCGATTCATGAGTTTGTACGGGACCGAACGCGAATAGTTAGTGACAAAATGAAAGTCAGGTATGATTTGCGAGCTAATTCTGATGGTTTTCGGGTAGGACAACTTGTTTTGCTGTACAACCCGAAACGTAAGAAGGGCCTATCCCCGAAACTACAATCAAATTGGGATAGACAGTACAAGGTAATAACATACAATTCTGCAATGAAAATGAATAAAAAAAACCAAAGAAAACATCGAATCGGATATAAAAAAACATAAAAATAAGTATACTTTTTATACACCAGGATGTTCAAAGAGTGCTGTTTGGAAAAATTTCCAACTTATTAAATGTGGAGAAGACGTTTTAGATTTTGCAATATGCAACAACTGTAAAAATCTGTTGTCTTACTCAAACAAAGGTGGCACAGGAAGTCTAATAACACAAGTGTCCACAAATATTTAGTTCGGAGTCATCAAGTAGTTCACAAATTAAAATTAATAAATTTACTACAAAAAAACGTTCCAGAGAGCACAAAAAAAAATTGTGTTGAAGCAATTAAATTTCACTACAACAGACCTGAGGTTACTCAGTGTCACTGAAGGTTAGTTCTGAAATATTTTTTATTTATTTTTGTTTTACTAATCATTGAAAATCCAGGACAAGGTTTTAAGGAACTTGCTCAATCGTTAATAGATTTTGGAGCATCGCATGGAAATGTAAAACTTGAAGATGTTTTAGTTTCCAGAAAAACTCTTACAACGAAAGTACATCCAAAATGTTATGAAGATGTTAAAGAGAAACTCAAGGCAATTTTATATGATAGACACGTTGCATTTACGACGGATATGTGGGTACCTAAAGGAACTTTTTGACACTAAGTAGCCATTACATTGATAAAGATTTTAATCTTTGTATCAATATTTTGGGAAATCGTGAATTTCTTTTAGGTAAGTTATATTAGTTACGTATTTAAATCAGAAATCTTTTGCACAATTTTTTAAATTTAGGAATATTAATAGAGATACAATATTTTAGAATAAGACTTAAAAATAGAAATACTGCACTATAAAATAATACGTAATGTAGCAACCGGTTCTAATTTAAAAGAAAATATCTAAGATTTAAATTAAATATTAAATGGTTTTTAACTGACAGACTGATATATTTGTATTGTATTACTTTCGTTGATATTTGTTTCTTCAACAAATAGTTTTCATTATATTTTAAAAATTCAGATTTAATTGAAATTAGGAAAGTTTGCTGTAGTTATCTTTTATATCATCATTGTAGAACTAAAAGTCACCAAATATCTTTTTTAAAATTAGAGTTAAAGACGTTTTTGTGCATTTTTCATAATTAAAAATCAAATATTCACAAAATATATTTTTAAGTATGGGATATTGTATCTATGTCCAATCGGCACTGCGGCGAAAGGGTTTTGGACAGCACTTGAAGATTGGAAATCGATTAAGAAAAAAATGTATTTGGTGACTTTTACTTCTACAACGACGATATATAGAGTCGTAAAATGTATCTGCATAGTTTCATAAAATGTATAAAGTAGGTTTTTATGATTAATTAATTAATCAAATGGGTTTATTAATAAATTTCTAAATAATTGCATTATCAATATTTTTGATAAATTAACACGATAATTAATCAATTAAAATTACTGATTAATAAACATTTACGTCACGAAATATTTTAGAAAAGTTTTTATATGGACTTTTTAAACATTTCTCTTTACATTTCAAATATTTTAAAAATAAATGTTCCCTTTATTTAATTTGAAAAAATTTATAAATGTTGTTAAGCAAAATGATTTCATTTTCAATTTATCAAAATTCTGATAAATCAGGTAAAACAGGATTCTGATTAATCAATTTATCAGAATTCTGATTAGTCATGATTTTGATACAGAAAATAGAAAAGTTTAAATTAAGTGAAACTTTATTGTAGGTAAAAAGACCGGTGTTCATATATTAGAATTGACGATTAATATATTGGAAGAGTTTAATCTCAAAGAAAAATTGAAAAGTAGCGTTATTGTAACCGACAATGGAGCTAATGTTGTCGCTGCATTTAAAAAATATAAACGGTTATCGTGTGCCTGTCACAATCTAAATTTAGTCATCGACGATGTCCTGGAAAAGGCAAACATTTCTGACATTAAAACTTTAATAGATGCGTGCAAGAAACTAGTAAGCTACTTTAAACATTCAGAACTTAATAATAAAATAAATACGTCCTTAAATCAAGAAGTGAAAACAAGATGGAATTCAATTTATTACAAGCTGGATAGTATTTATAAGATGAAATACAAAAACTATTGATTAAACGAAATGAAATTAATAAAGTAGAGTTAATAGACTTCAATTTCATGTAACCCATTTTAAAGTTCTTGAATGTTTTCAAAGATTGCTCGGAGAAGCTAAGTTCGGAAAAAACACCAACAATAAATATATATGTTTTGTGGTATGAAAAACTTTTAAAAACATGTACAGATGAATTATATGATTCAGATATAATCAAACAATTAAAGATATTAACAAAAAAGTCCTTGGTTCAAAGGGTTAAGTCTGAAGCATTTCACTACGTTACACTATTTCTTCACCCACCATTCAAGGAACTACAATTTTGTAACCAAGATCAAAAGGATGATGTTTTTTCTATGATCAAAGCCATGCTGAGCGAAGAAGATAACAATTCTGATGAATCCCAGGTCGTGTCCGTAAATGAGTCGTCATCCAACGTAGAAAATCCGTTTTTGGAATACATGGATATAAAGGAGTCCAATCAAGAAATAAATCCAGAGGAACAGGTGGATGATGAAATTCATTTTTATATGAAAAAAAAAGTGAACCCTAATGCGATATTTTGAAGTTTTGGAAAGATGCATTCGAACTTCCATTCTTACAAAAACTGGCACGCATATTCTATGAATTCCGATAAGTTCGGCTACAAACGAACGTGTTTTTTCTTCTTCTGGCAGAATCCTCGAGGAAAGAAGACGTCGACTCTTGGGAGTCAATATGGATAAAATTTTATTTCTCAATAAAAATAATTAAAATTTTATTTTTTTCTATTTTTCTTATACAAAAAATTATCTTTCAATTTTTAAATTCAATGTAACATATTTCACTTTTATATAGACGAATTAAAATATACATCAGTTTTATTGCTTTGCACTGGACCAATACTGGCGTATCCGGTTCCGGGGAAACAATTCATATTGGACACGGATGCAAGTGGTTATGGTATAGGCGGTGTACTTTCGCTAGTAAATAACGGTCAAGAAAAGGTTATTGCATACTACAGCAAAGCACTTACCAAAACAGAACGTAATTACTGTGTGACTCGGAGAGAATTGTTGGTAGTTGTGGAATGTGTAAAACATTTTCATAAATCTCTCTATGGGCAAGAATTCCATTTAATAGAGCCATACCATGGAAGAGCTAATGGAGGACATCTTGGAATTACGAAGACAGTGGAGAAGATAAGAAAACGATTCTACTGGGTTGGATGTCAGCAATCTGTTACAGACTGGTTCCGAAATGGTAGTCAGTGTATTGCAGCAAAAGGACCAAAAACAAGAACTCGTGGAAATATGCGCCAATATAATGTTGGAGTACCTTTTGAGCGCATTGCAATGGATGTAGCTGGGCCATTTCCAACTAGCGACGCTTACAACAAATACGTACTTATGGTAATGGATTATTTCAGCAAGTGGCCCGAAGTATACCCTATACCAAATCAGTTGGCGAAAACTGTAGCCGATGTTTTTGTTAAAAATTGGGTTTGCCGTTTTGGTGTTGCTATGGAATTACATTCAGACCAGGGTCGAAATTTTGAGTCAACGATGTTTCGAGAGATGTGTGCTATACTTGGTATACGCAAGACAAGAACTACACCTTTACATCCACAATCGGATGGCATGGTCGAAAGATTTAATAGGACTTTCGAAGAATATCTGAGGAAGGTAGTTCACACAAACCAAAAGGACTGGGACGAACATATTCCACTTTTCTTGATGGCTTATCGATCTACAGTACATGAGACAACGTCAAAAACTCCGGCGGAAATTATTTTTGCCAATGATCTTCGACTTCCAGCAAATTTAAAATTTGGCGTTGCGTCACAAGATTGTACAAATCAAGATGATTACGTTGCAAATAAAAGAAGAGAACTGAATGCGATTCATGAGTTTGTACGGGACCGTAAATAGTTAGTGACAAAATGAAAGTCAGGTATGATTTGCGAGCTAATTCTGATGGTTTTCGAAACGTAAGAAGGGCCTATCCCCGAAACTACAATCAAATTGGGGTAGACCGTACAAGGTAATTACTCGGATAAACGATGTAGTGTATCGCATACATAAATGTGGAAACAATCGCAGTAAGATGAAAGTTGTGTTGTCTTGGAAATGTTGGCGACGATGTAACTTCTGTTCGAGACGAACAAGTTTAAGTGGAGGATAGTGTGGCGTAAATACTGTATTTGAAAACACTTTATAAATAGTTTGTATATCAAATATAGTAATATTTGAAATATTAGCCAAAGAATAACTCTTGCCAACAGGTGTTACTTTGGGCTCAGTAGGCAATTGAGTAGCAGAGCCCTCTCCCGACGGACAAAAATTACCCTCAATAAGTCGAACATGTCAGTCCTCCTCTATGGCGCTGAGGCATGGACGCTTGATAAAACCGATGAGCGAGCTTTAGGAGCGTTCGAGAGAAAGATTCTTTGGAAAATCTATGGCCCGATATGCGTTGAAATCGAGTACAGAATCAGATGGAAGGACAAGCTGTATGAGCTCTACGCCGACATTGACATAGTCAGGCGCATTAAGATCCAGCGCTTACGCTGGCTTGGACATGTCGAGCGTATGGATGAAAGCGCTCTAGAAAAAAGGTGTTCAATTCTGTACCCAGTGGTGGTCAACGTAGGAGAGGGCGTCTGAATCCCGGTGGAGCGAACAAGTGCGAGACAACCTGACAACACTTGGAGTGCACGTGTTGGCGCCAGCGCGCACAATGCAAAAGCGACTGGCGAGGGGTGATTGCTGCAGCCGAAACCCACCATGGGTTGTAATGGCCAAATAAGTAAGTAAGTAATATTTAAAATATCAAAACATAAAAATGAAATGTGAAAATTTTTAGTCAGAAAAATATGATTGTCAAGAACACACAGTCCAGTGATACGAACAATTTAATAAATTTTATTACGGAATATTCTAATATTGTTTCAATATAATGAAAAGTAAATTTTATGAATTGAATTATGAATAAATGAGGTATTATTAAATTATGTTAATTGCTGACGAGCAAATAAATGACAAGAAGGTTTTCAGAGCTAGAAAATTATCCATAATATATATATAGGAAAAATATGATTGAATTAAAAGAATATTATAAAAATATATAAATACGTTTACTACGAATGAAAAATAGGTTTTTAGAGCTAGAATATGCTCTAAAAGAGATATAAAAAAAATTATGATTGAATTAATTGATTAGTGAAATATTATAAAAGTATATAAGTATTATGACTACGACAAAATGCATACAAGATTTTTAGAGCTAGCAAATGCTCCAAGTGTTATAATGAAATTTATTTTATTAAAACAGCTAAGTATTACTTCGGGTAAATTACTAGCCTATGCATATGCAATAAATTATAACTTTATGTTGAATAGAAGGAGAAAAAAAGAAAAATTTAGAAATTGAAGTTGATGAAATTAATATATATAAAACAAAAATATAGTTAAAAGATATAAATTATTAAATAATATAATTGTATTAAGGATAAAAACAAATGAGAACGGCAATTACATTTTATGTAAGTATTCGATGTACTCTTCGATAAGAGTCGACATCCGTAAGACTTTATGTACTTAAATAAATATATTATATTACACATCCTACAACTTATATTGTAAGATGCTAACACAAACTATAATATAATATCAAACTTCGTAATATAAGAGAATGTTAAGTTATAAGAAAAATGTGTTTTTTTTATCTTAACACATATCGACGCCCCTAACGAAAACTATTATATTAAAATTGTCTTACGAAAAAAAGTATATATTACTTTTAAACGAATACGATTTCATTTTTACTTAAATAACGAATATTATAATGTTCTCAAAGCTTCACAAAAAATTAGTACAACAAACAGTTTTATGTGAAAAATTATTATGTTTCAAATTTTTAGACGAAAATTGGAGCTTTTTATTGAAAAAGATTTTTTTTTCAGAATCATATTGCGTTGCTTTTATGTTTTGATATATGTCATTTGTAAAATTTGTTTAACAAAATTCAAAATAATTACGCTATAATGATATAAAATATACATTACCATATACTATGTAGGTGAATCAGAAGATTAGTGTGTTGGAATACAAGCCGAAACGTCGTTGGTTCAAACACCAGCGAAGGCAACATCAAAAAAATAAATAGAAAATATTTTTCTTCACCGCGCTACCTCTTGGTAGATGACCTTCGAGAGTAAAAACATCACCCATGAAAAGTTATGATTCGGCGTTAAACAGTAGGTTCCGCTATTTGAGTACAAATGTAACATATTTAAATGGTGAAACTGTTTAGCCTAAGTTCTTCAGAACTGTATCGCTAAACTAGTATTATTGTAATTATTATTAGGACCGTAGGATATGTCCATTTTTAGGATTTTCGAGGTCACTTGTTATTGTCTCCTAAAAAATCTAGACTGTTACATAAAATTTAGGTTTAATTTCAGGACTGATATAAGTTTCCAATGGTCTGTGGTTTTTATAAAACGATTACATATATTTATTAAATGCTGTAATATGTTCAGGTTTTATATGAAGGCCCCAATCATAAATGCAGAAGATTGGAATCTTTTCATGTTCAACAAAAGATTCCAATCTTCTTCGCAAAATTTGAATCATTTTTATATTCGTAGATACACGGATATACATATGCATATTCTCGGAAATATCAAAAACATAATAGAGTTCCTGGCAAAACCATAAAACGTATTATTTTTCTAATCATACCTTAATTTTGAACCTCAAAAAATAACGTATTTATTTTCGTAAGGGAAAAAATATCTAATAGTTTTTGTAAGGGGCGTCGATATATGTTTTGTATATACTACAGCATATTTTATAAAATGTTAAAGTACAATATTATATAAGGTAATATATGAATGTATGTAGCCGCGGTAGCTCAGTGGTTAGTGCGTTGGACTGCGAGCTGAAAGGTCCCCGGTTCAAGCCTGGACTGGGGCTTACAACATCTTTTCGTAGAAACATTTTTCTATACCGCGCTACCTCTCGGCAGTAAATGGCAAACCTACGAGAGTAAAACATTGCCTATGAAAAGCTCTCAACCGCCGTTCGGATTCGGCAATAAACTGTAGGTCCCACCACTTTGAGTACAAATATTAGACGCACAGCTAATGGTGAGAGAGCTCGGCCGAAGTTCTTATAGGACTGTAGTGCCAAACTATTATTATTAATATATGAATGATAATTTGGATAGAGATATAACGATGAATATAATTATGTTTTATATAGACTTAAATAAGTGGGTGATTGTAATGATGAATACACGAAAATGATTAGATTTAAGTAAAAATAATTATAGCAACGAAATGTCAAAGAATATTAAAAAACTTGTGACAGTAATTAGATATAGTTTTATTAGAAAAATAAGTTGGCAATAATATGGCTAATTCTGATCCTTGTGAGGGTCCAGGTAGATTCAATTCACAGCGTTGGAGCAGCATTCACTCATGCTCGAGCGGAAAACAGATATAGGAATCTACAGGGCGAAGTGAACAGTAATCACGAAATTTGTTGTAACTGACTCAACTATTGTAGTTAACAGATGACTTCGTTGCAAGGGCACAGGGTTCATGCACAAGAAACGAAAGGTTGCGGAAAAAATACGATACGCGTAAAACATATGCGTAAAACATATGATAGAGCAACGAGTAACGGTGATGGCCAGTAATTACGACAGGTTGTCCAGAACGTTGCAAGCAACCATTAAAGGGATAGAGGGGTTGCGTGTTGGAATGAACGCTACACTAGAGGAATTCACCAGAATTAAAACACAATCAAATACGGAGATGGCATCAATTGAATTCGCTATCATAGTGTTAAAATAAAGAATATTGTGAACACAAACCTGAAAATGCTTCAGAAACAGAACCAGAAAGTTAGCTAGAATAAATCTGAGCATAGCATGTTGCACCCGAACGTTTAGGGCCAAGCTTTTCTGAGCGAATTAACAGTGGAACTGAAGATGATGTACGAATCAGAGTGGGTCTTAAAGAACATATTGAATTTACACATCGAAGCTAAGGCGTCATCGCAATGTAGTGTCGGAAGCAAGTTAGACGGAGTCAGGAGCCTTCGGGACCCCGAGAAGTATCCTACTCAGGGGCTCCTGGATCTGTGAGAACAATGACGGCTTCACTAACAAATAAGAAGGTGCGAACAGCAGTCCGAAAAAGAAGACAAGCACAAGAACGCATATCTGGAACTTTAAGAACCAGTATCGCTACCACATATGAAGATCGATTAACCATGCCAATAGTGACGAGAGTTAAGTTTACAACAGAGCCAGCCATTATACCAACGGACCACGATATCTTGACAACAACAGCTGTAATACATAGACAAGGTCATTGCGCAGCAGAAGTAGGCGGTTATGTATGTATTAAATATCGGTAGTATGTATTGTATTGTACAGTATCGTAAGGTATTGGTATGAGATGTTAGTATAAGATTGTTGTAAGTCGAAAAAAAAATTGTAAGGGGGGCGTAGTGTTGAGAGTCAGCATTATGACAGTCACTCATATCGTGGCAGTTAATTGATATTTTCCTAGTGGTTATTTGCTGTTGCTAAATATTAATAACTATCTTTTAAAATAATATTAAATGCATTATTTTTGTTGTTAAAACAAAAAGAGAATGATGTTGGTTTGATGACACACTTTTGTGTCGTTGCCAAAATAAGCGTCGACAACTTACTTAGCAGCAAAACACACTGATTGGCCAAAATTATGTTTCTAGGCTGAAGCAGCAAAAGACACTGGAAAAGTAACATTGAAACTTAGATTAAGTATTAGTATATAAGCTATAGTTATTTAGTTTTTAAGTTGGTTGTTATTAAATTAAGAAGTTAGTTCATAAGTTGAACAATAAAAAGAAATGAAATAAAAAGTTATATCAAAAGGATGAACAGGAAATGAAGTTAGTGTTGGTATTCATTAGATGTCTTGTTTTAGGTGATGCAATAGGGACATTTAACAGTTGAAAACACATCGACAACAATTATGATATTAACCAAATCGTTTTTAATTGAAAACCAATTTCTTAAATTGGGATATTAAAAAAAACATTTTAGTTGGAAACAAATTTTCAAGTACGAATTTATTAAAGTTGGGAAACAAAATTATTAAATTAAGATATTACATAAACTTTTTTGTAAATTAGGATATTAAACAAAAAATTTTAGTAGGGATTAAGTCAATTGGATTAAGTATTATTATATTTTCATATTTATTTGATATTTTATCTTTGGTTGATCCTTGACCACCGTATTGCGCATCATACGAGATAAATGAAGTCAAATCCCGGTGTAACGAATATGCGGTTTAACGAAAACGCTATACAACGAACGACCAAATTCTTAACATTACCTTATATAACGAATATTTCTAAAATTTTATACTCGATATCGAAAGGTTAGGAAAAACATTTTAAAACATAACAAAAGCAATAAAGAATTAATAGAATAAAAAAAAAAAAGAAAAAATCCAGTTGGCAAGGTTGATCACATGGGAAATTTTAAAGTAGGGATATTGTGATAGTTGGTGTGATGAAATTAGTAAGAATTATGAAAATTTTAGTCGGTCTAAGCCGATTATAAATACCCTACACATATGTGATAATTAGCGCAGTTACCATTCAAAGTGGTACATAGGTCACCAGGTTATACGAATCTTGAAAATAACTAGAAACTTGCGATCGCTGAAGAATTTCCATTCATTTGATACCTATATGTACAAATAGGTAGGTGTGCCGAATTTAGATTTTTTTTTTTTTGGGATCCACAAGTGGGAACGAGGGAAAACATCATTTTCATGTATTTGAGCATGAAGTCAATGTATATTTGTAACAAAATCACCTTTGGCTGTATAAAATAAAATTGATCTGTAGATATAAATATGATATAAGGTATTTTAATATAAGTGGTCGGATCACAGGTCACAATGGACCGATCGCGCCATTGAAAAAGATTTTTTTTTCAGAATCATATTGCGTTGCTTTTATGTTTTGATATATGTCATTTGTAAAATTTGTTTAACAAAATTCAAAATAATTACGCTATAATGATATAAAATATACATTACCATATACTATGTAGGTGAATCAGAAGATTAGTGTGTTGGAATACAAGCCGAAACGTCGTTGGTTCAAACACCAGCGAAGGCAACATCAAAAAAATAAATAGAAAATATTTTTCTTCACCGCGCTACCTCTTGGTAGATGACCTTCGAGAGTAAAAACATCACCCATGAAAAGTTATGATTCGGCGTTAAACAGTAGGTTCCGCTATTTGAGTACAAATGTAACATATTTAAATGGTGAAACTGTTTAGCCTAAGTTCTTCAGAACTGTATCGCTAAACTAGTATTATTGTAATTATTATTAGGACCGTAGGATATGTCCATTTTTAGGATTTTCGAGGTCACTTGTTATTGTCTCCTAAAAAATCTAGACTGTTACATAAAATTTAGGTTTAATTTCAGGACTGATATAAGTTTCCAATGGTCTGTGGTTTTTATAAAACGATTACATATATTTATTAAATGCTGTAATATGTTCAGGTTTTATATGAAGGCCCCAATCATAAATGCAGAAGATTGGAATCTTTTCATGTTCAACAAAAGATTCCAATCTTCTTCGCAAAATTTGAATCATTTTTATATTCGTAGATACACGGATATACATATGCATATTCTCGGAAATATCAAAAACATAATAGAGTTCCTGGCAAAACCATAAAACGTATTATTTTTCTAATCATACCTTAATTTTGAACCTCAAAAAATAACGTATTTATTTTCGTAAGGGAAAAAATATCTAATAGTTTTTGTAAGGGGCGTCGATATATGTTTTGTATATACTACAGCATATTTTATAAAATGTTAAAGTACAATATTATATAAGGTAATATATGAATGTATGTAGCCGCGGTAGCTCAGTGGTTAGTGCGTTGGACTGCGAGCTGAAAGGTCCCCGGTTCAAGCCTGGACTGGGGCTTACAACATCTTTTCGTAGAAACATTTTTCTATACCGCGCTACCTCTTGGCAGTAAATGGCAAACCTACGAGAGTAAAACATTGCCTATGAAAAGCTCTCAACCGCCGTTCGGAGTCGGCAATAAACTGTAGGTCCCACCACTTTGAGTACAAATATAAGACGCACAGCCAATGGTGAGAGAGCTCGGCCGAAGTTCTTATAGGACTGTAGTGCCAAACTATTATTATTAATATATGAATGATAATTTGGATAGAGATATAACGATGAATATAATTATGTTTTATATAGACTTAAATAAGTGGGTGATTGTAATGATGAATACACGAAAATGATTAGATTTAAGTAAAAATAATTATAGCAACGAAATGTCAAAGAATATTAAAAAACTTGTGACAGTAATTAGATATAGTTTTATTAGAAAAATAAGTTGGCAATAATATGGCTAATTCTGATCCTTGTGAGGGTCCAGGTAGATTCAATTCACAGCGTTGGAGCAGCATTCACTCATGCTCGAGCGGAAAACAGATATAGGAATCTACAGGGCGAAGTGAACAGTAATCACGAAATTTGTTGTAACTGACTCAACTATTGTAGTTAACAGATGACTTCGTTGCAAGGGCACAGGGTTCATGCACAAGAAACGAAAGGTTGCGGAAAAAATACGATACGCGTAAAACATATGCGTAAAACATATGATAGAGCAACGAGTAACGGTGATGGCCAGTAATTACGACAGGTTGTCCAGAACGTTGCAAGCAACCATTAAAGGGATAGAGGGGTTGCGTGTTGGAATGAACGCTACACTAGAGGAATTCACCAGAATTAAAACACAATCAAATACGGAGATGGCATCAATTGAATTCGCTATCATAGTGTTAAAATAAAGAATATTGTGAACACAAACCTGAAAATGCTTCAGAAACAGAACCAGAAAGTTAGCTAGAATAAATCTGAGCATAGCATGTTGCACCCGAACGTTTAGGGCCAAGCTTTTCTGAGCGAATTAACAGTGGAACTGAAGATGATGTACGAATCAGAGTGGGTCTTAAAGAACATATTGAATTTACACATCGAAGCTAAGGCGTCATCGCAATGTAGTGTCGGAAGCAAGTTAGACGGAGTCAGGAGCCTTCGGGACCCCGAGAAGTATCCTACTCAGGGGCTCCTGGATCTGTGAGAACAATGACGGCTTCACTAACAAATAAGAAGGTGCGAACAGCAGTCCGAAAAAGAAGACAAGCACAAGAACGCATATCTGGAACTTTAAGAACCAGTATCGCTACCACATATGAAGATCGATTAACCATGCCAATAGTGACGAGAGTTAAGTTTACAACAGAGCCAGCCATTATACCAACGGACCACGATATCTTGACAACAACAGCTGTAATACATAGACAAGGTCATTGCGCAGCAGAAGTAGGCGGTTATGTATGTATTAAATATCGGTAGTATGTATTGTATTGTACAGTATCGTAAGGTATTGGTATGAGATGTTAGTATAAGATTGTTGTAAGTCGAAAAAAAAATTGTAAGGGGGGCGTAGTGTTGAGAGTCAGCATTATGACAGTCACTCATATCGTGGCAGTTAATTGATATTTTCCTAGTGGTTATTTGCTGTTGCTAAATATTAATAACTATCTTTTAAAATAATATTAAATGCATTATTTTTGTTGTTAAAACAAAAAGAGAATGATGTTGGTTTGATGACACACTTTTGTGTCGTTGCCAAAATAAGCGTCGACAACTTACTTAGCAGCAAAACACACTGATTGGCCAAAATTATGTTTCTAGGCTGAAGCAGCAAAAGACACTGGAAAAGTAACATTGAAACTTAGATTAAGTATTAGTATATAAGCTATAGTTATTTAGTTTTTAAGTTGGTTGTTATTAAATTAAGAAGTTAGTTCATAAGTTGAACAATAAAAAGAAATGAAATAAAAAGTTATATCAAAAGGATGAACAGGAAATGAAGTTAGTGTTGGTATTCATTAGATGTCTTGTTTTAGGTGATGCAATAGGGACATTTAACAGTTGAAAACACATCGACAACAATTATGATATTAACCAAATCGTTTTTAATTGAAAACCAATTTCTTAAATTGGGATATTAAAAAAAACATTTTAGTTGGAAACAAATTTTCAAGTACGAATTTATTAAAGCTGGGAAACAAAATTATTAAATTAAGATATTACATAAACTTTTTTGTAAATTAGGATATTAAACAAAAAAGTCAATTGGATTAAGTATTATTATATTTTAATATTTATTTGATATTTTATCTTTGGTTGATCCTTGACCACCGTATTGCGCATCATACGAGATAAATGAAGTCAAATCCCGGTGTAACGAATATGCGGTTTAACGAAAACGCTATACAACGAACGACCAAATTCTTAACATTACCTTATATAACGAATATTTCTAAAATTTTATACTCGATATCGAAAGGTTAGGAAAAACATTTTAAAACATAACAAAAGCAATAAAGAATTAATAGAATAGAAAAAAAAAAGAAAAAATCCAGTTGGCAAGGTTGATCACATGGGAAATTTTAAAGTAGGGATATTGTGATAGTTGGTGTGATGAAATTAGTAAGAATTATGAAAATTTTAGTCGGTCTAAGCCGATTATAAATACCCTACACATATGTGATAATTAGCGCAGTTACCATTCAAAGTGGTACATAGGTCACCAGGTTATACGAATCTTGAAAATAACTAGAAACTTGCGATCGCTGAAGAATTTCCATTCATTTGATACCTATATGTACAAATAGGTAGGTGTGCCGAATTTAGATTTTTTTTTTTTTGGGATCCACAAGTGGGAACGAGGGAAAACATCATTTTCATGTATTTGAGCATGAAGTCAATGTATATTTGTAACAAAATCACCTTTGGCTGTATAAAATAAAATTGATCTGTAGATATAAATATGATATAAGGTATTTTAATATAAGTGGTCGGATCACAGGTCACAATGGACCGATCGCGCCAATTTTTTCGCACATACAGCGTGTTTTTTTTTTGTTGGGAACCACAAGTGGGAACGAGGGAAAACATCATTTTCATGTATTTGGGCATGAAGTCAATGCATATTTGGAAAAAAATCACCTTTGGCTGTATAAAATAAAATCGATCTGTAGATATAAATATGATATAAGGTATTTTAATATAAGTGGTCGGATCACAGGTCACAATGGACCGATCACGCCAATTTTTTCGCACATACAGCGCAGGTATAAAATAAATTCAAATAGAAGTTTCATTGATCTAACTCTTCAATTTTTTAGGTAGTAGGGATTTCAACAGACAGACGGACAGACAGCAGACGGACATCATACATACATATATATACTTTTTCATACCGGATATGCTTCCTTCTAAGTGTTACAAACGGCGTACCAAACTGAATATACCCTTTCACTTTAGTGTAGGGTATAAAAACTTTACAATACCGTGAATTTGTCAATAGTTACTACTTTATTTTTGGGTCTACTAAAAGAATATATTCTTGTTATTACATGTTTGTTAACATACTGTACGAGTGTTATCGAAAAATTAGCATTGAAAACAAAAAATGGAATGCCGAATAGAAAATTTAAAGATTTTAAACTTAATGTCTTATTTTCTGATAATTTTTACAAAAACATTATTTAAATTTATAATATACTTTAAATTGTTTATGAATATTCTTCAATACATTTAAGAGATCAAAATTTAAATTTCACATGATGGTAAAAAAAGGTTTAGGTCAGGAATTAACGAATTCCAAAATTTTCAATGGAGGAAATGGAGAAAATATTCCAGTAGTAAAATTCAGACATAAGCTAAACTAGCACTGATTATATAGAAGGTATTTTATATGAAATTAACATTTTTGCAGGATTTCCCTATTCGTTTCTCAAAGAACAACAGCTCTTAGAAAAAAGTTTGACTCATTACTGCTAACATTCCATAGAAGATTTGGTGGCAGCGATATAACGTCCTTGCCAATGGGACTTATCAGTTGACTTGATGCTAACGATTACAAATTGGATTCGAATGCGATCCAAGAGGTTGTTTAAATTAACACCTTAAAGCATTTAGTTGAAAAAACATCGACAATAATTATAATATTAACCAAATCATTTTTAATTGAAAACAAATTTCTTAAAATGGGATATTATAAAAAACTATTTTAGTTAGAAACAAAATTTTAAGTACGAATTTATTAAAGTTGGAAAACAAAATTATTAAATTAAGATATTACATAAACATTTTTGTAAATTAGGATATTAAATCCCTACAAATTATTTTAGTAGGGATTAAGTAAATTGGATTATGTATTATTATGTTTTCATATTTATTTGATATTTTATTTGATTTTATAATTGTATGCGGCTTATTTTTGATTGATCCTTGATCACCGTATGTATTGCGCAACATACGATATACATGCAGTCAAATCCCGATATAACGAATACGCGGTTTAACGAAAACGCTATATAACGAAAGACCAAATTCTTAAAGCCTTATGCTGTATGTCGTCGATTGACGAAAATCGTCCAGAATTTGTCTGACTTTCGTGTGAGACAGTTTTTTGTATGATGTATAGCACAGTGTCTCACAATGTGACGATACAACGTAAGAAGTCAAATTGTGCGTATGCTGTATGTCGGCAACGAACGATTTTGATGATAGCTTCCTAGCTATCATCTGTAATTATTCATGGTCCAAAAATAAAACTAAAAATTGTCAAGTTAGTGTTGGTATTCATTAGATGTCTTGTTTTAGGTGATGCAATAGGGACATTTAACAGTTGAAAACACATCGACAACAATTATGATATTAACCAAATCGTTTTTAATTGAAAACCAATTTCTTAAATTGGGATATTAAAAAAAACATTTTAGTTGGAAACAAATTTTCAAGTACGAATTTATTAAAGCTGGGAAACAAAATTATTAAATTAAGATATTACATAAACTTTTTTGTAAATTAGGATATTAAACAAAAAAGTCAATTGGATTAAGTATTATTATATTTTAATATTTATTTGATATTTTATCTTTGGTTGATCCTTGACCACCGTATTGCGCATCATACGAGATAAATGAAGTCAAATCCCGGTGTAACGAATATGCGGTTTAACGAAAACGCTATACAACGAACGACCAAATTCTTAACATTACCTTATATAACGAATATTTCTAAAATTTTATACTCGATATCGAAAGGTTAGGAAAAACATTTTAAAACATAACAAAAGCAATAAAGAATTAATAGAATAGAAAAAAAAAAGAAAAAATCCAGTTGGCAAGGTTGATCACATGGGAAATTTTAAAGTAGGGATATTGTGATAGTTGGTGTGATGAAATTAGTAAGAATTATGAAAATTTTAGTCGGTCTAAGCCGATTATAAATACCCTACACATATGTGATAATTAGCGCAGTTACCATTCAAAGTGGTACATAGGTCACCAGGTTATACGAATCTTGAAAATAACTAGAAACTTGCGATCGCTGAAGAATTTCCATTCATTTGATACCTATATGTACAAATAGGTAGGTGTGCCGAATTTAGATTTTTTTTTTTTTGGGATCCACAAGTGGGAACGAGGGAAAACATCATTTTCATGTATTTGAGCATGAAGTCAATGTATATTTGTAACAAAATCACCTTTGGCTGTATAAAATAAAATTGATCTGTAGATATAAATATGATATAAGGTATTTTAATATAAGTGGTCGGATCACAGGTCACAATGGACCGATCGCGCCAATTTTTTCGCACATACAGCGTGTTTTTTTTTTGTTGGGAACCACAAGTGGGAACGAGGGAAAACATCATTTTCATGTATTTGGGCATGAAGTCAATGCATATTTGGAAAAAAATCACCTTTGGCTGTATAAAATAAAATCGATCTGTAGATATAAATATGATATAAGGTATTTTAATATAAGTGGTCGGATCACAGGTCACAATGGACCGATCACGCCAATTTTTTCGCACATACAGCGCAGGTATAAAATAAATTCAAATAGAAGTTTCATTGATCTAACTCTTCAATTTTTTAGGTAGTAGGGATTTCAACAGACAGACGGACAGACAGCAGACGGACATCATACATACATATATATACTTTTTCATACCGGATATGCTTCCTTCTAAGTGTTACAAACGGCGTACCAAACTGAATATACCCTTTCACTTTAGTGTAGGGTATAAAAACTTTACAATACCGTGAATTTGTCAATAGTTACTACTTTATTTTTGGGTCTACTAAAAGAATATATTCTTGTTATTACATGTTTGTTAACATACTGTACGAGTGTTATCGAAAAATTAGCATTGAAAACAAAAAATGGAATGCCGAATAGAAAATTTAAAGATTTTAAACTTAATGTCTTATTTTCTGATAATTTTTACAAAAACATTATTTAAATTTATAATATACTTTAAATTGTTTATGAATATTCTTCAATACATTTAAGAGATCAAAATTTAAATTTCACATGATGGTAAAAAAAGGTTTAGGTCAGGAATTAACGAATTCCAAAATTTTCAATGGAGGAAATGGAGAAAATATTCCAGTAGTAAAATTCAGACATAAGCTAAACTAGCACTGATTATATAGAAGGTATTTTATATGAAATTAACATTTTTGCAGGATTTCCCTATTCGTTTCTCAAAGAACAACAGCTCTTAGAAAAAAGTTTGACTCATTACTGCTAACATTCCATAGAAGATTTGGTGGCAGCGATATAACGTCCTTGCCAATGGGACTTATCAGTTGACTTGATGCTAACGATTACAAATTGGATTCGAATGCGATCCAAGAGGTTGTTTAAATTAACACCTTAAAGCATTTAGTTGAAAAAACATCGACAATAATTATAATATTAACCAAATCATTTTTAATTGAAAACAAATTTCTTAAAATGGGATATTATAAAAAACTATTTTAGTTAGAAACAAAATTTTAAGTACGAATTTATTAAAGTTGGAAAACAAAATTATTAAATTAAGATATTACATAAACATTTTTGTAAATTAGGATATTAAATCCCTACAAATTATTTTAGTAGGGATTAAGTAAATTGGATTATGTATTATTATGTTTTCATATTTATTTGATATTTTATTTGATTTTATAATTGTATGCGGCTTATTTTTGATTGATCCTTGATCACCGTATGTATTGCGCAACATACGATATACATGCAGTCAAATCCCGATATAACGAATACGCGGTTTAACGAAAACGCTATATAACGAAAGACCAAATTCTTAAAGCCTTATGCTGTATGTCGTCGATTGACGAAAATCGTCCAGAATTTGTCTGACTTTCGTGTGAGACAGTTTTTTGTATGATGTATAGCACAGTGTCTCACAATGTGACGATACAACGTAAGAAGTCAAATTGTGCGTATGCTGTATGTCGGCAACGAACGATTTTGATGATAGCTTCCTAGCTATCATCTGTAATTATTCATGGTCCAAAAATAAAACTAAAAATTGTCACGCCCTCTTAAATGATTCTAAAGTGTTGAAACAACATTTGATTTTCTGGTACCCCACAAAAATCAAAAATAAAAAGACAGTACTCTGCGAAATAATGATCTATGTGCGATCGAAAAAAAATATCGACCAAAAGGTCTCATTGTTTTCTCCAAAAAAAAAAAGAAAAACTGTCGATATTCAGTTCTCTATTTTTAAGCGTTAATACGAAACCATATAATTTTTACGATTTTCGAAAAATGGTATATATTTCAAAAACTAGAGATAATTTGATGAAACTGACGCCATTTTCGAAATTAGAGTTACAAATACATTGAAAAACTATTGCAAATTTTACTTTTGAAAAAATATATTTTTTTTTAATACAAAAAATATTGATAAAATTTAGAAAATAATTTTTAAAATATGATGCCATCAAAATTTTGCATAAACATTTAAAATAAATTGACGAAAACTTAGGATTTTTTTCAGAATTTTAAAAAGGGTCCTTTTTAAGGACATCAATTTTGAAGTGCAAGGATAATGACCACGGGCCACATGTTACTGTTTTTACAACTAAATTTTTCTAAAAGCAAAGTTTAAAATCTAACAAAAATTATTTTGAATTCTATGCAAACAAATACAATTTTGACATTTGCATATTATCTGAAATATTCAGCTTTGAAGAAACTAAAGCATTTTCAAACATTCTAAATTACAATATAATTACCAAAACGAGAGGTGACAATTACGGTGGTGTTGCAATTGCTCTCAAAAAATTTATCAAATTCAAAAAAATTATGTTCAAATCCTCTCATGACATTCTAATTGTTGAAACTTTAAATTTGCATCCTAACATTACAATAGCCTCTACATACTTTCCGCATTCAATGAATAGTGCGACTTTTAATAATGAGTTACAAAAACTATTAAATTTTCTCGAAGCAAAAAATAATGTGTTTATAGGAGGTGATTTTAATGCGAGATGCATTGAGTATGGTGATTATCAAAATTCTGCGAGGGGAAAGTCATTGTTAAACATGATAAACTCTTCCACTTTTAACTGTATCAACACAAAACACTTTACCTTCAAAAAATCTCTCACCGACCCCAATTGTCAAGGTTCGGTTCTAGACTTAACATTCACCAACTCAATTCTACAGTGTGAATGGTGTGTGCATCCCACAACTATTGGTGGAAGTCATCATTTCCCGGTATGTATAGACATAAAAAATATATCAAAAAAAAATTCATTTTTCATTTCAAAAAAAATGTTGTCTGCGAATTTAAATAAAGTAAAACTCAGCAACAACTTGTTAGAAATAGAAAATCAGTTCAATGACGTAATTAAAACATCGACGTTTAAAATTGATCTACAATCTAAAAGATGTCCAAAAAATTGGTGGTCTGAGGAAGTTGAGAAAGCTTTTAGGCTAAAAACTGCTGCTCAAAAAAAATACATTCTAACCAAATCTTTTGCTGATGCGGCCAATCTTGCAAAAACCCTTGCTGACTTCAAAAATATTGTAAAATTAAAAAAAAATAAATCTTTTGCTGACGCAATTCAAGATTGTAATCAAATTCCGAACACTAAAGATTTTTATAAATTTCTACGCAATTGTAAAAATGCTGGTGTGAATAACTTCAAATCAACATGGATCAGTGACAATAACTTAGTATATCTACAACACCTAAAGGATCAGGTCGTGGCGGATGATTTAACAACAACATTGTATGATTCTGATGATGTAATTCCGGAGTCCTTTACATTTGAAGAAATGTACGAAGTTCTATCTAAAAAGTCGAAGGCATCGGCTTGTGGACTCGACAATATTACATATGAAATGCTCCGTTCATTATCAGAATCTTCTGCACGCATGTTACTTGAAACGCTCAACAAAAACTGGTTAAACTGTGAAATTTATGAAAATTGGAGGAAGATAAGGATTTGTCCCATCCCAAAACTCGGAAAAGACTTAGATGATTTCAAAAATTTCAGACCAATATCTTTAATCTCTGTATTTATAAAAACAATCAACATGATGGTCAAAGAAAGACTAGTCAAATTTATCGATGGAAAAAACATTCTTCCATTACGTTCTTATGCGTATAGGAAAAAACTATTGGCGAGTATATGTATTAATGATGTAGTCAATTTTATTGCCAAGGCTAAAGCAGAAAGATTCACAATTACAATCGCAATAGTAGATATTTCCAAGGCATATGATTGCGTAAAACTTAACTTACTTTCGAACATCCTCAGTAATATGTGCTATCCACTTCATATTAAAAAATGGATTTTAAACTTCTTATCTAGCCGAAAATTAATCCTAGGAAAGGAAGAAGTGGAAGTTCGAAATGGACTTCCACAAGGAAGCTGTTTGAGTCCAATCCTATTCAACTTATACACAACATCGTTGCATGACATTAATGATGGATCAACTCAAATTTTTCAGTTTGCAGATGACTTTATCATAGTGTCAAAATCTTTTGATTTCAGCTCTTCAGTGGCAAACTTACAAAATAGATTAAACGCTTTTAATCAAAAAGCGAAATCACTCAATCTCATTTTGAATGAAAATAAAACAAGAGTAATGTATATGGCGAAGGGTGCAAGAAAAGAAATCGAAATATATGCCAATGGAAAAAAAATCTTAAATGTTAAAAGTGTAAAATTTCTCGGCAGAGATATAAAAAATAGTTTAGCGGTCAAGGAGCACTATGAGAGGGTGATGAAAGAATCCAGAGCTGGGACAAATGCGGTAAAAATGGTCACCAGTGTGAAGGATGGTCTCCTCCCAAACATAGCAATTAACCTGTCAAAAAGCTTTGTCTTTTCAAAAATTGAATATGCCCGCACATCAATGGCACATGCGCCTGCTTATATACAGAAAAAAAATCTGCACATTTCAAAACACTAAACCCATCAACGCCTATGCATATATTATATGCGCTATCATTGACATTACCCCCTAAAGAAAGAGCTATGTACCTGACAGCAAAGGAACTATTAAAATTAAAATCATTTAATCAAACAATTTACAATGAAACTGTCAGTGGAGAGTGTATTAACACTAGTCACAATTTTATTTATAGCAGATTCAAAACGATATTTGATAATCTGGGAAGTACTAAGTTAAATTTTCTCGCATTAAATAAACATGAGGTTTTTCTCGATTTATTGAAATCCAGCAAAAAGACTCATCATCTGAAGAAATTCTTGCCATATACAATGAAAAGCTAAACTACTTCAAAATTAATAAAATTTGCATATTTTCTACAGATGCAGCAATTTTTGAAAATGTACTGTGTGTAATATCACAAAAAAACAAAACTTCTTGCAATGTTCGTGATGATGATAACCACACAATATTTAAATGTTCAAAATTTCAAATTACACGGCAAAATTATGATATTTTTAAAAAATATAACAATCTCTTGGATCTTTTATTAAGCAAAAAAATTGAAGACTACAATGCACTAACTAATTTCATAAAAACTGCGAACATTGATATCTAAATTCTAATCAAAATCAACTAAATCAACTAACTCACAAACTATAACTTATTTAACATCGTAATCACCCTATATAAATCACCTCCAAAATCTTATTTCATTTATAATTTGTCATGGCGTTTTAATCATTAGATTGGCCAAATAACTCTCTTCTGTGCTAGCAGTAGAGCAACCTAAATCCCAAAAAAAAAAAGTATATATTTTGTCAATTTGAAATGAAATAGATTATTTTAAACGAAAATTCATAAATTAATATTTCGTCATAAAATTATTCGCACCAAATTATTTAAATGACATTCGAAAAACATACAACCTGAGGAGGAAGACGCCGCCTCATCAAATGTAGAAGAGAAATTGGCAATTTTGAAGCGCAACATTATTACGTCAGATCATGAGATGGACGCCGATGATGGTGATGCAGCGCAGAAAATTGACAAAAGAGATACGGTCGATATAACCGAGGATAATGTGACGCAACACGATGGACGATGATAATATTTTATTAAACAATCTACTCAGTTTTGAGCAGATAATGCAAAAAATAAGTTTTATTAATTATTTGTTGTCTTGTTTCAAATCGTTTTCAAAATAAATATAACAATATGTATATTGTTGTGTTTTCGTCAATTAATAAAAACACGACTTTTTATAACAAAAGTAAAATCAGAATAACTCTTTATTGAAAAACGAAAATTAATATTAAACGAAAAATCAAAACTTACTATTTCTAAAATTACAAACTAAGTGAACAATTATATACAGTAGATCCGGAACATCCCCCGTTGTTGAAGAATCTAACGGATGTGATGTACTAAATTTTTGAATCTTGCTCTTAGTTGATTTGCGTGTGATTTGATTGTACGATCTTCAGCTTCAATAAGTACATCGTAGACAACCTTGCCGATTTGTCCAAGTACTTTACCAGGAACCCACGTCATTTTGATTTGCCGATATATTTTTGCGTAAACCAGATCACCGCGTTTGAAGTTCCGTTTAACGGCGCCATGTTTCTTGTTAAATGCTTTGTCCATGGCGTATTTTCGTTCTTGGTTAGAATTTGAATTGGTTGAGTGCTTCAAAGATCTAATGGTGTGGACAATTTTCTACCGATGAATAATTCCGATGGTGACTTTCCAGTAATGGTGTTTAGAGTTGAACGATATTGCGACAAAAATACGAGAAGATTGTATTTGTCATTTGTTGCATTTTTACCGTACGCCTTTGCTAGAGCCCTTTTAATGGTGTCCACGAAGCGTTCCGCTTGGCCATTTGATTGCGGATGATATGGAGGACTAAAAACATGTTTTATTCCTCTTTCTTCACAAAATTGTTTAAAAGTACCACTTATAAACTGTGTTCCGTTGTCAGATACTACCAATTTCGGTTGACCATATCTGCTAAGAAATTCGTGCAAGTGATTGAGTACTGAAGTTGTTGAAATTGAAGTAATTTGTGCTACTTCAGGCCATTTTGAATATGCATCTACCATAATCAAATAATAGTAGCCACGAATTGGTCCAGCAATGTCTATATGTACTCGCTCCAAAGGTTCTTGTGCAATTGGCCATGAGCTCAGTGTTGACTTGATTGGTGATTTTGCTACTGCTGCGCAATTTTGACACTGACGTCCAAAATTTTTGATATCGTCGTCAATATTCGGCCAATATACATATGACCTAGCAATGGATTTCATTCTTTCATTCCTTGATGTCCTCTATGTAGTTGTTTTAGAATTCTTTGTTGGAAACATTTTGGAATGACAACCCGATCTGCAAGCATGATGCAATTGTCAACGATGCTCAAAGAATCCTGACGTTTGAAAAATGATTGTACATCTGTTGTTAGGTGTTTCGGTGATGTTGGCCAACCATCTTCAATATGTCTGACAATTTCGGATAACGTCAAATCCGTTTGTGTTGCATTGCGTACCATATTGATTGTGACTGGTAGATGATCAATGTTTTCTTGTAGTACTATTTTTACCTCACTTTCAATTTGAGCCACCACGAAATCTTCATCAAATTGCCTCTGTTTATCGATTAGACGTGATAAGACATCAACATTGACGAATTCTCTCGTGTTTACGTATTCTATTTGGAAATCGTAGCTCATCATAATGAGTGCCCATCTCTGCAAACGATTGGCAGTATGTGTTGGAATACCTTTTTTTGATCCAAAAATAGATAGTAGTGGTTTATGGTCCGTCAAGAGTGTAAACTTTCGACCATAAATCATGCGGTGGAATTTTGTGCATGCGTACACCAGTGCTAAGGCTTCCTTCTCAATTTGGCTGTAGTTTTTCTCAGCTGGTGAAAGAGAACGAGCGTTGTGGTATACAACCTTGATGGTTCCATCAGGCATTTTATGAAAAATCTGTGCACCAATTCCAACGATAGAAGCGTCTGCTGCTACGAAAATTGGAAGTGATGGATCGTAGTGTGTCAATAGGAGATTGGATTGAAGAATTTTCTTGAATTGCAGAAATGACGATTCACAGTTGCTGGTCCAATTCCATTTACTGTCATTCTTCAATAATTCATCCAGTGGATGTCGTAGCTGCCTCATTCCATCGATGAATTTACCATAGTAGTTTACAGCTCCCAAAAATGATCGTAATTCCGATACATTAGTTGGTCTCGGCAAATGTTGAATTGCTTCCACTTTGTTTGGATCTGGATGAATTCCCTTGGCATCGATGACATGGCCAAGGTACTTGATGGCTGTTTGAAAAATGCTGCACTTTCCCCAATTGACTGTAAGTCCATGTTCTTGAAAACGCTTCATTAATTCCATGACCAATTTGTAGTTCTTTTCTATTGTAGTTGTTGCAATAATGACGTCATCCAGGTATGCAATAACCCCGTCTAATCCAGCGATGATGGTATCCATCGCCTTTTGAAAAGGTCCAGGTGCTGACGTTACCCCAAATGGCAAACGGTTGAACGCGAAAAGACCTTTGTGCGTGTTGATCGTTAGAATTTTCTTGGAATCGTCGTCAATCTCGAATTGAAGGTATGCATCCGACAAATCGATTGTGCTGAATATTTTGCATTGTGACATTTTTGCAAATATCTCGTCGGCATGCGGTAAGGGATACAGATGTGGTTCCATGCAGTTATTCAAGCCGGTTGAGTAATCTGCGCAAATTCGAATTGTGTTGTTTGGTTTGCGTACGACAACAATTGGAGCGGCCCAATTCGAATGTGTAATTGGTGTGATGATGTTTGCTGCCTCCAATCTACTCAGCTCGGTTTCCACAGCTTGCAAAACGGCGTACGGAACTGGTCTTTTTGGTCTGAAAACTGGTGTTGCGTTTGGTTTTACTTCTAACTTGACTTGAAATTTTGTACAATGGCCAGTATTGACCTTAACCACATCTGGATATTTGTCTTTGATTACTTTGAAAACCGCGTCCTTGTCCATATTTGCCGTGACTGTGTTGCAAATAGAGTTGAGTGATTCCTCCCAGTAACCAAATTTATCAATGAGATCGAGTCCAAAAATATTTAAACTATGAAGGCTCGTTACGAAAATAATTGAATTTCGTGATAAGTTCTTGTGTTGAATCGTAGTTTCAAGTTCACCAATCAGCGGTATTTGGTTACTGGATGCATCGGATGCAATGTGCGTGCATGGAAGAAGTGGTGGATTGCCAATTGATTTCCAGTTTGATTTCGACAATATTGTGATGTCTGATGCCGTATCGAATTGAAGTTTTATTGACTTACCGGAAATTTTGACTGTTCTAAATTTTCGGTGAATTGTCTCAATTTTTTTAACACTGTGATGTTGTGTTGCAGAAACTATGCGTGTGTGTTTGGTTTGCTTCCTATTAAACATGTGGTCTGGCTTTTTAGTCGGTGATTTTGAGGTGCTTGGTGAATCCTCTTGATGCCGTGCGCGAAAACAAGTACAATAACCTTCCTTGTGACCCATCTTGCCGCAGACGTTACACTTGTGTTGTGTGTAATTGCAATCTTTGACAAAATGCATGTCTCCACATTGCCAACATGGTCTTCTTGGTGTGTCGTGATTACATCGATCATTTCCATGTTGCTGGAAGTGCTGCTGATGTTGATTCTTCTTGCTGAATTGAAGATTCTGATTATGTTGATCTTGATGGTTGAAATGCTTTTGGTGTTGTTGATTCTGATACTGACGTTGCGGATTCTCAGATGAAACGGCGTTCACTGTCATCTTACTCGATTCTACCAGATGTGTATCACTCTGGAGTACCAAGATGCGCTGAGTTTCAGCAACCAATTTGTCCAATGTGACGTTGTCGGCATTGTTGTCAATCATTGACAGTAATTTGGAGAGAATGTTAGCGTAAGTTGGTGATTGCAATCCAATTATGAATATCAGGCTCTTGAACTGGTCGCCTGTTAAGCTGCCATGGATGAATCGCTCGCACTGCTTGTTTACTTTGCTAGAGTAAGTGACGAAATCCTCAGCATCGCTTTTTACAATTTGCAAACATTTGTAACGAATGCTAAAAAGCGATTCTTGCTGATCAAACAGTGACTGCAACTTTCCCACTGTTTCTACGAATGACAAATCCTTCGGTTTCCGTGGCAGTATGGAGTCCGCATAACGTTCGTAAACGTGAACGCTGGGCTTACGAAGAAGCAACCTCACCTTTGCAGTGTCGTCCAGCATTTTAGCATCCTCGTTGCAATGTTCCTCATAACGATTATACCAACTTGAAAAAAATAGGTTTTCTTCTGGATCATATCGAAATTCTTGTATTCCTTTTGCAATAATGTCCATTAGTGACTCCTGATGCGCTGCCTTGTGTGATGTGGCATCAGAAGTTGCAGTGGTGGATTCTTTCATCATTTTAGTGAGCTGTTCCATGAGGTTCTGCTGTTGCACCAAAAGTGTTCCAACAACGGTTTCAAGTGTAGTCATTTTTAACTGAAATAATGTCCTTGTGTACGCGTAAGTTTTACAAAAGTCCTCGTCGCCAAATTGTTGTGTTTTCGTCAATTAATAAAAACACGACTTTTTATAACAAAAGTAAAATCAGAATAACTCTTTATTGAAAAACGAAAATTAATATTAAACGAAAAATCAAAACTTACTATTTCTAAAATTACAAACTAAGTGAACAATTATATACAGTAGATCCGGAACATATATATTTAAATATTTTATTTAAAAATGAATATTTTTAAAAGTAAAAATATTGATACGTTTTTATTCATAACGTAAATCGAATAGAGCCATCCCCATCCCCATTACTTATGATTGTCGTTCTCGAAAATAATAGACCACTTCCTCTCATTTATATTATAAATATATATATATATATATATATATATATGGATCATCGGTTTCAATTTTTCTAGAAATTCTTGCTGGTGGATAAAACCATCTATTGTCTGTTAGATGTACAATTAATTTTGTTCCATTAATTGTGTTTTTCCATTCAAATTTAGAAATCCTGAATTCCTGATCAATGGGCAAGTCATCTACTCTGATGTATGTAGAGAGGTTTCCTTTTGCGAAACTAATAATTACAACAATATCCTTTAAATTATAAATACATAAATTAATAAAAAAAAAAATTAAAAAAAATCAATCTTACCATATTTTTTTGTTTCTATCAAATTTTTATGTAGACGATGAATAAATTTAATTCAAATTTCGACCATTTATATATAATGGATATCCCTTTAAAATGAGTTAAAAAGTGAATTCCATTAGTATAAATATACTCAATTAAAGAGAGTAAATAAAATAAATCTCAAGACAAACTCTATAAAAATAAACATGTTATAACATGCTCAATCTTTTAAACTTATAGTATAGAAAATGATTCCAAATGGAACCCTATGGCTCCATTCATTCATACAACCAAATTAAATGACCATGACTTTGTACACTCTCAGAAAATAATTGTTAAAATTTAACAATAACGATTGGTTTTCAAATAACTATTATAATTGTTAATTTGTTTGCTTGAATTTGATTGATGATTGTAGATTTTTCTTATTTAACAATATCTTTGGGGAAGATTGTTAAATTTATTGTTGAATTGATATATTTATTTTAATTGTTAAATTCAAGTATTTGATTGTTAAAAATTGTATGTTCGAATAATTTAAAAACATCAAAATAATGTTTGGTATTATGTCAAATAAATTATCATATAATTTTACTAGTATCGTGTTTATGATTATTTAAAAATAAGAAACTATCGCAAGTTTCTGACCTATGGCAAATATGCCTTCGTGAATCTTGCCTTCAAACTAGAAACTGGGCGCAAAAATTTAATAAAAAAACTGTATTCTTTATTTTAACAAAAAACTATAAAGTATGCTATGTTAAAAAATCACTATTACTATTTTTAACAATTCGATTGTTAATTTAGTCTGCATCACCAATAACAATTCAACAATCATCGTTTCTCAACAAAGTTTCAAATTAAACCCTTTGCTACTCAACTCTCTTGATGATCATGCAAAATAAAACAACAAGTATAACTATAGTATACATTATAACTATTGTTACGAAAAGAGGTAATTTGCTCCACTGTGCAAGCAATCAACAATAATAAATTAGACGCAAGACAATTCAGCAAGACAATTCAACTAAGCAATGTGTTAGAAAGAGACGGAAGATCATTCAGCGCACTATGCAATGTGCGAGAAAGAGATGGAAGATCAGCACATTAAAACACATGAGCGCGAAGGAGATGCCAACAGCATGCGTCATTCACGAAACGAGTAGAAGGTTCTCGAAACAAGTCGAAGCTTGTCGAAACGTGTCGAACTGATGCCTGCAGTATATAAGGTTGATAGATTTGATAGTGAACTAGTGCGTCTCGTGAGTGAACATTGTTAAGCTAAATTGTATAAATTCAGCAGTTGATAAAGTGATTATTCTTTAAGTTGTTATTTAAATAAATAAAGTTAATTAATACTAGTTGAAATAATACTAGTTAAAACCAAATATTAGTGTGTTTTTATTTTGTACACAATCCAGCGATACGAACTTGTAGAACAGTTTTCCGTAGATTGAACTTTTCGTAACACTATGTTAACTGAAATTTAATTGCAACTATAATATTTTACAACAACAATATTAATACGTTTGTAAGTATTCTCATTCACAAAAAATGCTTACTCCGATATAATTATCCCAACAATAACATTTATTCTTTATGGGTGCATGCCTCATAACATGCATATATGTATCAACATTAACAAATTATGTTAAATAATCATCCCACTGGCTCCATGCCATTATAAAATATATACCATACTGTTAAAATATAATCTCCAATGATTTATACTAGCAACAACTCTGTTAAAAAATGATCCCTATTGACTATACTAACAACAACTATTTTAAAAAATGATCCCTATTGAACTACACTAACAACAATTATGTTAAAAAATGATCACTTTTGAAATCAATAACAATATCTAAGTTAAAAATTCATTTACAATAACTACACTGTGCTCCATGGAGCCCAGTGTGGCCAGAACCGGCGAATCCTTACTACTGTCCTTGCCAATGGGACTTATCAGTTGGCTTGATGCTAACTATTACAAATTGAATTCGAATGCAATCCAGAAGAAAATTATTACAAGAGGGTTTCTAAATTAACACCTTAAACCATTTAGTTGAAAACACATGGACAACAATTATGATATTAACCATATTATTTTTAATTGAAAACCAATTTCTTAAATTGGGATATTAAAAAAAAAAACATTTTAGTTGGAAACAAATTTTTAAGTACGAATTTATTAAAGTTGGAAAACAAAATTATTAAACTAAATTAAGATATTACATATTTTTCTTTTAAATTTAGGAATTAAACAAAACATTTTAGTAGGGATTAATTAAATTGGATTATGTATTATTATATTTTAACATTTATTTGATATTTTATATTTTATTTGATTTTATAATTGTATGCGGGTTATTTTTGATTGATCCTTGAACACCGTATTGCGCAACATACGATTTTTAGAAAACACACGCTAATAAACGCTATATAATGAACGACCAAATTCTTTACATTGACTTTGAAGGTAGTCAAACGAATATTTCTAGAATTTTATACTCCTAACGAAAGGTTAGGAAAAAACATAGCAAAAGGAATAAAGAATAGAAAAATAGAAAAAACATTTGGGAAGGTTAGATCACATGGGAAATTTAAAAGAAGGGATATTGTGATAGTTGGTGTGATGAAGTTAGTAAGAATTATGAAAATTATAGTCGGTCTAAGCCGACAATATATATTTGGCAAAAATAATCACCTTTGCCCGTATAAAGTAAAATTGATCTGTAGATGTAAATATGATATCAGGCAATTGAATATAAGGGGTCGGATCACAGGTCACAATGGACCGATCACGCCAATTTGTTCGCACATACATCGTAGGTACAAAATAAATACAAATAGAAGTTTTATTGATCTAACTCTTGAATTTTTTTAAGCAGTAGGGATTTCAAAAGACAGACGGACATCGCTAAATCGACTTAGAAGTTCATACTGATCAAGAATATATATACTTTTTGATACCGGATAAGCTTCCTTCTGAGTGTTACAAACGGTGTACAAAACTGAATATACCCTTTCACTCTAAGTGTAGGGTATAAAAACGTTACAATGCCGTGAATTTCTCAATAGTTACTATCTTATCTTTGGGTCTACCAAAATAATATAGCCTTAATATTACATGTTTGTTAACATACTGTGCGAGTGTTATCGAAAAATTATCATTGAAAACAGAAATAGAATGCCGAATAAAAAATTTAAAGATTTTAAACTTAATGGCGCATAATCATAGTCAAAAATAAAGCATACTTTAAGAAAGAAAAAGCTAACTTTTTCAAAAAGTCTACTTTATGTTAATCATAGTCGAGTTAACATCAACTTTATATGATAAAGTATACTTTAAATTTAAAGTCACCCAAAGCCGCATTTATTTCAGTTTAAATTATTTTAAATTAAACAAATGTCAAATTGCATAAAATAAATCGAATAAAAAAATGTTTCGTGTGCAAGATATAAATAGAGATTTTGAAATAATTAGTGACATGGATTTATTGAGAAAGACAAAAGAATATAAACAAAGAATTGACCCCTTTGATCTCGAAGAAGATACGTTTTATTCAATGTATAGATTTGACAAGCCCACAGCTCGGTTTATAATTGAAACATTGAATATCGATCATCCTAGTAATAATAGGGGACTTCCAATCCCAATAAACATACAAGTACTCTGTACTTTGCGTTTTCTTGGTAGATAGGTTCATCAAAGTGATATTGGTATGTTAAAATAGTCGAAATATTTAGGTTAATAAATAATATTTGTTCATTTATAAACAGCTGATTTACACGGAATGTCTCAAGCTACAGTTGGAAGAGTAATAAAAGATATAACGAAAAGAATAGCTTTGTTACTTCCACATTTCATTCGTTTTCCTAGCCGTGAAGAATTTTCTGAAATAAAAAGAAAATTTTATCAAATAGCTCGCTTTCCAAAAGCAATTGGAGCCATCAACTGCACGCATGTTCGCATAAAATGTCCATCCATAAATGTTGGTCCAATGATGGCGGGTCATTATCTCAATAGAAAGGGATATTATTCTCTAAATGTTCAGGTATTTTGGGTCATTTCTCATATATCAAAATAAACTCCAATATATTTCTATAGATTGTATGTGATGCAGATTGAAAAATTATAGATATCGTGGCAAGATCTCGTGGTTCAATACATGATGCACGAATTTGGAACAATTGCCAACTCAAAACTAAATTAGAATTAAGCAAAAACGAACATAATGGAGTATTGCTCGGAGATGGAGGATATCCTACATCATCAATATTATTGACACCTGTCAGAAACCCATCTACTTCTAAAGAAGAAAGGTACACTGCACTTTATTAATTATTTTTAATTGGATCGGACTAACAATGCAACCATACCCTTTTAACTGAGGACGGTTTGAATTTTCCGATTTTCAATGAATGTGGTATAGTAATATTAAAAGTGTGCCCTGTAAAAGTTTTCTTAAATCGCGTTTATTCCCTTCACAGGTATAACAAAAGCCATATAGCAACGAGAACTAAAATAGAGTGTTTAAATGGACAACTTAAATCAAAATTTCGCTCAGTTTTAGAAAGACTTAGAGTTGACTTGAACACAGCTAAGAATATAATAGTTACAGTTGCTATACTTCATAATATTGCAAAGGAAAGAAATTTATCACATAAAATGTGGTTATTTATATCGAATTTATTCACTTATTGTTTATTTGTAGTCTTGGATATGGAGTCTTCTATTGAACGACCGACACTTTCAAACAACAGTGAGAATGCTGATATAATTACATCGAATTCGGGACGAGCATACAAAACTGCATTTATAAATGCACATTTCTAAATAAACCACTTTAATTGTAATAAATATTAATACATTTATTAATATAGACTAAAACAATCAAAAAAATTAATTAACAATTTATTCGTTAATTTGTTTTTGTAAGAGTAAAATTTGCAGCTTATGTAGTTCCTCCAACTGCCCCTCCTTCCGTTTCTGATGAGCTATTTCACCCTTAATCTGCTCAATTTTCAACAAGTGAAGCTCCTCCAACTGCTTCTTTCGTCGTGCGTTCATTCTTTCTTGGTGAGAGATATCACTGCGTAGCTGTATCATTTGTATCGAATGTATTTCATCAGAATGAGTAGACTCCATTAAAATTTGCTTTTGTCGTTCTGCGATAACATCGGCTTTGCTTTGACTTTTAGGCAAATTTCTTAGACGATTTAGCAAGGTTGGGGTATCTCTTGGTTGATTGCCGGTGTCAACTATAGCACTCGGAACATCATTACTTGGAATATTTGGTTCTTGCAAATCGTCGATGTGTGGAGCGTTGCAGGTGACTGGTGAAAGAGCAATGCATGTTGGTGCAACAACAGTGTCACTATCAATTAAAATTTCATCTTCAACAAAATCGTACACGAGCATCCCTTGAATTTGCTCATCGCCATCTTCCAATCTTGGAATCGTAACACAATTTCCTGTCGCGATTCTAGCCTTTCTTACCTCCGCCACTGCTTTCTTGGCACTAACCTTCATTCGCATCCACTGCTGTTTTAATTTTAAGATATCTCGGTCAAATCCAGATGCCAGCATATCATTTTTAATGGCCACCCAAGCATCCTTCTTTTTTTTAATTATGCTCGTATCGTTGCCTTTGTTTTCTATTATTTTTATATATTTGTTTATGAGCTCTCTTAAACAATCTTTCTCCCATGCGGACCAGTTGTGTTCTCTTTCGCGTTTTGATATCTACATACAAACATTTTATAATATATTTAATTATTAATATTTATATATAACTTACATTTTTTGCATCGGCCATTGCTTTTTTTTATTATAATTCTGAAAATTTTTTAATTTTGTAAAATTTCAAACTAATCGTTCATAAAATTCTTAACGAATAGCTAATTTTGACACAAATTGTAATAGATTGCATGTATAAGGTCGCTTCTTCTTAGCAACGACTTCTATTTTGTCTATGATTACCAAAAAAATAAAGTCGACTTTTAAAATAAAGTTTGATACTTTCTAAAGTCGACTTTAACTTGGGACTATGATTATGCGCCAATGTCTTATTTTCTGTTAATTTTTACAAATAATAATAATATATTAAAAACATTATTTAAATTTAAAATATACTTAAAATTGTTTATGGATATTCTTCAATATCTTTAAGAGAACAAAATTTTAATTTTATATGATGGTAAAAAAAGGTTTAGGTCAGGAAATAACGAATTCCAAAATTTTCAATGGAGGAAATGGAGAAAATATTCCAGTAGTAAAATTCAGACATAAGCTAAGCTAGCACTGATTATATAGAAGGTATTTTAAATGAAATGAACATTTTTGCAGCTCTTAGAAAAAAGTTTGACTCATTACTGCTAACACTCCATAGAAGATTTGGTGGCAGCGTTTCGCTTTCTTATTTAAAAATATTAGAAATATTCTCTAGAAGTTCACTATTTTCAATGACTGCAGAATGTGCGTTGGGAATGCTGAGATGTTGTTACAGCAAGGCTTTTGCTGGCAATACCTGGACCATTTTACTACTGGGATGTACAAATACTTTAATTTTTCTAGTTTGTCAATTTATCATACAAAAACTTAATATATTTAATATGATGCAATATAACGTCCTTTCCAATGGGACTTATCATTTGCGTTGATGCTAACGATTACAAATTGGATTCGAATGCGATCCAGAAGAATATTATTACAAGAGGTTTTTTAAATTAACACCTTAAACCATTTAGTTGAAAACAAATCGACAACAATTATAATATTAACCAAATCATTTTTAATTGAAAACAAATTTATTAAATTGGGATATTAAAAAAAAACATTTTAGTTGAAATAAATTTATAAGTACGAAATTATTAAAGTTGGAAAACAAAATTATTAAACTAAATTAAGATATTACATATTTTTCTTTTAAATTTAGGAATTAAACAAAACATTTTAGTAGGGATTAAGTAAATTGGATTATGTATTATTATATTTTAACATTTATTTGATATTTTATATTTTATTTGACTTTATAATTGTATGCGGGTTATTTTTGATTGATCCTTGACCACCGTATGTATTGCGCAACATACGATATATATGCAGTGAAATCCCGATATAACGAATACGCGGTTTAACGAAAGTCAAAATTCTTAATATTACCTACCTTATATAACGAATATTTCTAAAATTAATATTTTATGGAATATTCCATAAAATTTGTCATCTTTAAAAATGTTTTTGAGAGAGACACGCGTTTCCATTTCATAAATATTGTCAAATTCATATACCATATTTACCCATCAGTGGGTGAGTGAGCCAGGCGTTCAATTTCAGCTGCATACTCTTGTAATGTTTCCCCGTTTTTCTTCATGTGTTCGCTGCCATACTTTCTCAGCAAAGAGCCCATAACAATTTCATTTCAAAATTGTCAAAACATAAATTTAAAAAAAAAAACTTTTTAAAAATCAAGCTTTTATAAAAATCTGTACTAAAAAATTAAAAATAAATTTACTAAAAATATAAAATATATTTATAGTAGGTATGTATATTTATGATGAATACATATTAATATATGAAATAAATTAAATTAAATCTTATTCAAATTATATTATTAAGATATACGTTTATAAGAAAGAAATTTTTAAATTTACTAAGAGGTTTCCAAATACAAAAATAAAAGCGTGCGGCAAAATTATTGAATATTACAGTCCAACTCTAGCACTAATAAACTTTGCAATTTAATTCAACTTTGCAATAGTTTTCAATATAATTTTGGAGAAGGGGTAGATCTGTATGGAAGTATCTATAAGTTTTGTAGGCATTGCTGATATCGGATGCCCAATGATATTTTTTTGGCATGTGTTATGTTTTTACCTCAGGATAATCTGGTAAAACTTAACTTTTAATTAGAAATATTTATTTATGTACTTAATTTAATTCATGGAATTTGGCTAAATGATTAACGTTATATTGTCGGTGATACAGCAAAACCGTCTATCTACATTTTCGAATACCTCTTACAAAAAGAATTTTACAGAACAAACAAAACTATTTTCAATCTCAATTCTGCACAGAGGTTTGTGGCACCTGTCATATAAGCAACCTTTTAAAATGCTACAACTCTCGACTTATAAAAGTAGTACATAGTTTTGAAAATTGAATTAAAAGCTCATATTTTATATTATAATCGTCATGTAGAATCTGGGTGTAACTGAACAACGGGACGTGATATATCCTATACAATCTTGCCTTATGCTGTGAAGGGTTATAGTGTGCTGAGCGGTTGCGAGATTTAAAGTATAAAGAGTTGTAGGTTTGTGATGTATAAGATACATATATATATATATATATATATATATATATATATATATATATATATATATATATATATATATATATATATATATATATATATATATATATATATATATATATATATATATGTATATATACATTTTCGAATACCTCTTACAAATTTTTTTTAATTATTTAATTTTGAATGACATTTAATAGAAGTCAAAATCGAGAGAATTATTTGTCATTTGCCTGTGGTGCCATATGTATTGTCTTCGTCTGTGTTCATATTAAACTATCACTGAAAAACTGCTAACAAAATTAAACGACGTTTAATTTAAAGATAAGATTAATTAAACGGAGTTTAAACAACGTTTAAACGAGCACTGAAAAACTGGACCTAACACCTTCTGTCGATGTAATTTGAACTACTTTCTAGTCTTTGAACGATTTCTCACAACGATTTCCTGTACCAAGCATTGTCGAGATCAGTTAAGTGATAACCGAGATATAAAATTTTAACACCCTCTATCGATATAATTTATAACTACACTCTAGAGTATGTTAAATTTGGTGCCCGCAAGAGTAATTGTACCAAGTTTTTCATATATCGGTTCAGCAGTTACCGCGATATGTTTTGTCCTTACCGCCCTCTATCGATATAATTTCGAACTATACACCAGCATATCGTCGTTGTAGAACGAAAAGTCACCAAATACATTTTCAAAATGCCAAATATTCATTTACAAAAATCTTTATATACATTTCTGTTAACTTTTAATCGACGATATCAATTTTTTTAACCAAATGATAAGAAAATGTAAATCTATCAATTGATATTTCAACTTTAAAAATGCATCAATTACTTTTTATAGTATTAATCAACAAACTAGAAATTTAAATTATTTATAAAAATGTAGTTTGTGACTTTTCGTTCTACAACGACGATATGTTAAATTGGGGTCCCGAAGGAGTCACTTAATGAAGTTTTGCATAGATCGGTTCAATGTTTACCGAGATATAAAATTGTGCCTTTAACGCCTCCTCTCAATGAAATTTAGAACTACTTTCTGAACTGCATTAATTTGCGTGCTCGAAAGAGTTACTGAACCAAGTTTTGCAGAGATCGGTTCAGTGGTTACTGCGATATAAAATTTCGTACTTAACGTCCTCTAGCGATGGAAAATCAAAGCTCTGAGTAAATAAATATAACATATAAATAAATATGACATATTTCAGTCTTCAATACTACACAGACGTAAAATTCTTCTCCATAGAACGCTTTTAATGTGGTGAGTTTAGGTGTGGTAAGTTTAGGTGTGGTGAATTTTGGTGTGGTGAATTTTGGTGTAGTGAGTTTTAGTGTGGTGAGTATTAGTGTGGTGAGTTTTAGTGTGGTGAGGTTTAGTGTGGTCAGTTTGAGTGTGGTGAGTTTTAGTGAGGTGAATATTATTGTGGAGAGTTTTAGTTCGGTGAATTTTTATGTTGTACATTTTATTGTGGTGAATTTTAGTGTAGTGAATTTCAGTGTGGTGAGTTATAGTGTGGTGAGTTTTAGTGTGGTGAGTTATAATATGGGGAGTTTTATTGTGGTAAATTTTAGTGTGGTGATTTATGGTGTAGTGAGTTTTAGTGTGATGAATTTTAGAGTGATGAATTTTAGTGTGGTGAATTTTATTGTGGTGAGTTTTAGTGTGGTGAGTTCGTTTTTCTTTATCTTTCCTTTTTTTTTGTTTTTCCTTTAGTTTGGTTTTTAGTTTTATGTTATTGATTTTATTTTTTGTATTTTTGCTTTTGTTTTGTGCTTTTGATTTTGTGTTTTTACTTTTCATTTTTTTTTTTTGTATTTGAGTTTTTTGTTTCTTGTTCGTAGCTGGTGAAAGTGCCGAGTTATATCATATTGAAAGTTTAGGTCGTATGGGAGGTGCCACGCTTTTTGGTCCAATACCGCCCATATATATCCAATCATTCCTTCCAAATCATACCGCATCTGTGGTAAAAATTTCAAGAAAATCGGATGAGCAGTTTCATTTATTATATTAAAAGCATTTGATCTTTCTAGGTGAAGATTGCATTTGAGAGGGTCCAATAATAATTCATGTGACCTCTAGCGGAGAAAATTCGGAGTTCTAAGTTTGCCAATTTTTACCCGTTGCCAATACTATACATGTTTTAAATTTCAATTTTCTAGGTGAAGAACGCACTTTAGAGGGTCCATTAATAGCAAATGCGCCCCCTAGCGGACAAAATTCAAAGTTCTGAGTTTGCCATATTTTTCCCCGTATCTAAAACTATACATATTCTGAATTTCAACGTTCTAGGTAAAGAACAGATCTCACACGGTCTAAAAATAGTTTTAGCGCTCCCTATCGGCCAAAATTCGAACTTTAAAATTTATTTTTATATGTGCCACATCGAATACTATATGTGTTCCAAGATTCAACGTGATCGGATATAAGGAAGGATGTTAAATTTGATATTTTTGTGCCCGACATACTAACAAACGAACAAAGGTACAAACAAGTGAAGTTAAATAAAAGCTTGTAAAAATACATCAAATTTTTAAAATTTATATTTTGACAATTTTGAAATGAAATTGTTATGGGCTCTTTGCTGAGAAAGTATGGCAGCGAACACATGAAGGAAATCTATCGACTAGAAAAACGGAGAAACATTACAAGAATATGCAGCTGAAATTGAACGCCTGGCTCACTTAGCGTGTGCTGACCCTTCAGGTGACTTTATCGAGAAGTGCAAGATTGATGCGTTTGTAGACGGAATACGTGATATGGAAACCAAGTTCTAAAGTTTTTATATCAAAGGTCAAATTTAGGGAGACGGTTACATGTGCACTTACTCATGAAACCGCTGCTGCCGTGTGCAGACCAATACATAAAATTCGCAAATTACAATATGAAGAAATGTTCTAAGTTATGTGTCAGGCAGTGAAGTCGGTTGTTAGACCAGAAGGAACTGAGAAGAAGAAGTAGAAAAACGCTTTAGAGGAAAGTGTTTTATTTGCAATAAGCCAGGGCATATGGGTCATAGTTGTCGTAATAGGCGCGAGCATGTTACATCATGAATCGAACATTCTGAGAGAGAAGACACGAGAGAGAATATGGCAGGAGTAAGACCATCGTTAAACTAGAAGGGGTCAGTTTCGAGGGGTATAAACTGGCTCCCACAACCGATTGCCCCAAAATCTCCATTTCCCAAATCGCACGCAAAAATAACAGCGTTACTTCGATGGCCTTATTTGTGGTTCAATTTATACTATAACACTGGATACAGGTGCTACACATTCAATCATTAAAAACGAATTGGTCCACGGAAAGATTGATCCGCTTGTTGGAATAAAACTGCGAACGGCAACGGGTGAAGAAGCATCGATCGTAGGTAAAGTTACAAAAAGCATAACACTAGGTTCCAAGACAGTTAAGCACGAGTTTATAGTAGCTGCGATTATAGCTGTTTATGATAAAGCATAAAACAACATTGGATTTGAAACGGAGAATTTTGAAATAAGGAAGTGGCGTTGAATATCAGCGATAGCATTAATCCAGGCGCAAGGCAAGTAATCGTGAAGCACCGTAGAAAAATTACGTCAAATTCTGAAGCAGTCGTTTGGGCAAAATTAAGTGGAGATTCTGGAGCAAACAAACTGTGGGTTGTAGAAGCAGACCCAAAATATTCAATTGACAATATCGCTGTTGGAAAAACCCTCGTGACGTTGGAAAGTTCAGGATTGGTACCTGTAAGAATTTTATATTTGGCGAACACTCCAAAAAGTATAAGAAAGTGGACAATAATTGGAAAAGGTGAAGAGGTTTCGGCTTTTATAAATTTTGATTATGAAGCGCAAAAATACGACGACGCAGAAGAAAATATGTGGATGAAGAACTTGTGCAGTGAATGGTTTAGAGAGTTAACAAAGAATGAAGAATAGAAAGTGTCGCAAATTTTAAATAAACATTGCCTTGTTTTTGCGACGAGAAGTGGTCATGTAGGAAAAACTAATGTTGAAAAGCATCGGATTGACACTGGTGATGCTAAGCCGGTACGACAAGCAGCGAAAAGTTTACCACTTACTAAAAGAGGTGAAGTAGCAGACATGCTCGAGAAAATGCTGCAAAACGGCGTTATTGAACCATCATCAAGCCCATGGAGTTCACCAGTAGTTCTGGTGAAGAAAAAGGATGGCACTACTCGGTTTTGTGTTGATTATCGTAAACGTAACGATATCACTAAAAAACATAGTTACCCGTTAACCAGAATTGATGACACATTAGATACATTATCTGGAACACAGTGGTTTACGACATTAGACTTGCAGAGCGGATATTTGCAGGTGGAAACAGATGAGAGTGATCACGAGAAAACTGCATTTAGCGTTGGTGATGGCCTCTGGCAATTTATGGTTATATTTGGTCTATGCAACGGCTAAATTTTAACGATTGATGGAGCGTGTTCTGAAAGGTCTACATTGGAAAATATATCTGGTGTATCTCGATGACTTCATTGTGATGGGAAAAGATGTTGATGACCACCTGCGAAATGTAGATGAAGTTATACAGCGAAATAAAAATGCTGGTCTCAAGCTTAATGCTAAAAATTGCTCGTTTTTTAAGAAGGAAGTTAAATATCTGAGACACTAAGTCTTAAGAGATGGAGTACACACAGACGAAGGAAAGATAGTTGCTGTTAAGAAATGACCCCGTCCAACAAATCTGCACGAGTTACGAAGTTTTCTTGGATTATGCACCTATTTTAGACGTTTCGTGCCCGGTATTGCAAACATAGCTAATAATTTGCATGATCTAACTAGTAGAGATGGGCATGTGAGTGTGATTCACTTGAATCACGCGTGAACATGCGTGATTGTGATTGATTCCTAAGTTTTACTCACGTGATTGTGAGTGAGTGTGAGTAGACCAAAAGTGTGTGAGTAGACCAAAAAGAGTGAGTGTGCGTAAGTAAATTTTTACGTGAGTGAGTGTGCTTGAGTCGAATATTACGCAGGATTAGAAAACAAATTGTATTTTTATTTTTTTCGAATGTTTAAATAAAAAATCAATGGCAATGCTCTATCCAAATCCGGTGGCTTTGTGGAAAAATATGGCAACACAGCAGCACGTGTTTGACATTTGACACATACAATTCTGCAATGAAAATGAATACAAAAAACCAAAGAAAACATCGAATCGGATATAAAAAAACATAAAAATAAGTATACTTTTTATACACCAGGATGTTCAAAGAGTGCTGTTTGGAAAAATTTCCAACTTATTAAATGTGGAGAAGACGTTTTAGATTTTGCAATATGCAACAAATGTAAAAATCTGTTGTCTTACTCAAACAAAGGTGGCACAGGAAGTCTAATAACACAAGTGTCCACAAATATTTAGTTCGGAGTCATCAAGTAGTTCACAAATTAAAATTGATAAATTTACTACAAAAATCTTTTGCACAATTTGTTAAATTTAGGAATACTAATAGAGATACAATATTTTAGAATAAGACTTAAAAATAGAAATACTGCACTATAAAATAATACGTAATGTAGCAACCGGTTCTAATTTAAAAGAAAATATCTAAGATTTAAATTAAATATTAAATGGTTTTTAACTGACAGACTGATATATTTGTATTGTATTACTTTCGTTGATATTTGTTTCTTAAACAAATATTTTTTATTATATTTTAAAAATTCAGATTTAATTGAAATTAGGAAAGTTTGCTGCAGTAATCTTTATATCATCATTGTAGAACTAAAAGTCACCAAATATCTTTTTTAAAATTAGAGTTAAACACGTTTTTGTGCATTTTTCATAATTAAAAATCAAATATTCACAAAATATATTTTTTAAGTATGGGATATTGTATCTATGTCCAATCGGCACTGCGGCGAAAGGGTTTTGGACAGCACTTGAAGATTGGAAATCGATTAAGAAAAAAATGTATTTGGTGACTTTTACTTCTACAACGACGATATATAGTGTCTTAAAATGTATCTGCATAGTTTTATAAAATGTATAAAGTAGGTTTTTATGATTAATTGATTAATCAAATGGGTTTATTAATAAATTTCTAAATAATTGCATTCTCAATATTTTCGATAAATTAACACGATGATTAATCAATTAAAATTACTGATTAATAAACATTTACGTCACGAAATATTTTAGAAAAGTTTTTATATGGACTTTTTAAACATTTCTCTTTATATTTCAAATATTTTAAAAATACATGTTCCCTTTATTTAAGTTGAAAAAATTTTAAATGTTGTTAAGCAAAATGATTTCATTTTCAATTCATCAAAATTCTGATAAATCAGGTAAAACAGGATTCTGATTAATACAGATTTTGATACAGAAAATAGAAAAGTTTAAATTAAGTGAAACTTTATTATAGGTAAAAAGACCGGTGTTCATATATTAGAATTGACGATTAATATATTGGAAGAGTTTAATCACAAAGAAAAATTGCAAAGTAGCGTTATTGTAACCGACAATGGAGCTAATGTTGTCGCTGCATTTAAAAAATATAAACGGTTATCGTGTGCCTGTCACAATCTAAATTTAGTCATCGACGATGTCCTGGAAAAGGCAAACATTTCTGACATTAAAACTTTAAAAGATGCGTGCAAGAAACTAGTAGGCTATGTAGTAATCCATACAAGTAAAACACTTGTTTCAAATTTTATAAAAAAATAAAAAATTTAAAAAAAACTAATTTGTAAACACTTTCAAAAAAATTTTCAAAAATAAATTATTTTTGGTGTTCAGCATTTAACGAACATTGTTTTATTAAATTAAGGTCGTAAACCATTACTTTAAACTGGTGACCCTCAGTTAAAATGCACAGAACACCACCAGGAACACCATCTTCGGACGCTCCGGTCCAGAACGCCACAGAATTGGTAAGCGCAAATTCGCAGCAACCGGAAACAGCAGTGTACACAAGAAGCGTACAGAAATTTCCTCCATTCTGGACAAAAAATCCGAAAGTTTGGTTCCTGCAAATAGAATCTATTTTCTCCATCGCTCGAATCAGCGCTGACGAAACTAAATTTCGTCATCTTGTCGCAAATGTAGATGCTAACACGTTGGACTTGGTAAGCGATATTCTGGAAACGGCTTCAGCAGGAAACAGATATGAAACACTTAAAACTCGCATCATATCCATGTTTTCGGAATCCGATGAGCGCAAGCTCAAGCGATTACTGAGCGGTCAAGTTCTGGGAGATCAACAGCCATCGCACTTCTTGCGAACGATGCAGAACCTCGGAAGTGGACAAGTTGGAGACAACGTCATTAAAAGTCTTTTCCTTGAGCAGCTTCCCGACAACGTCCGTGCAATTCTTGCGATCAGTGAACAGCAGGATATCAACAAGCTCGCAGAACAAGCTGACAAAGTCATGGACATGGCACGTCCTGCCAACATCTCCAGCGTTGCAAATACGCCAGATTCCTTACCATTCGATCGCTTGTCTCAACAAATCGAAGCACTCGAAAAACGGTTCGAGAATATGAATCGTGGCAGAAACGTGCAGCGTAATCGCAGTTCATCGCGCAGAGATTCCAGAGCTAGGAACGCAAACCCAAATTACTGTTGGTACCACAAGCGCTTTGGTGACAAAGCCACCAAATGCACTTCGCCATGCAGCTATCCAAAAAATTACTGAGCTTTTCGGATCCTGCGGCCTCCGAAATAGCTGATAACACATCAGGCCGCCTCTTCATCAAGGACACGACAACAAGAATAACTTTTTTGATTGACACTGGTGCTGACATCTCGGTTATACCAAGGGATGTATACGTGAGCAATTCATCGCACTCTTCAGTACATTTGTTCGCAGCTAACGGTACGCCCATAAAAACGTTTGGCGCAAAGATTCTTCAACTCGATCTTGGTCTGCGGAAAGCATTTTCTTGGCTGTTCATCATAGCAGACGTCACAAAATGCATCATCGGTTCCTGAAACATTTTCATCTACTTCCCGACCTCAAGAACAGAAACCTCGTCGATGGATCTACGCTTCTGTCAGTACCTGCAACAATCTCAAGAGAACCATCCCTCGGCATAACAACAATTGTCAAGAATCAAAGCATTTACCAGAAACTTCTAGAAGAATTCCCGGAAATTCATAATCTCTCAATGTCGCTCACCAACAACAAGAACGGTGTATTCCATCACATCGAAACATCAGGACCTCCAGTTCGCGCAAAGGTAAGACCTCTTGATAACAAACGTCTTATTATCGCCAAAAAAGAATTCAAATTCATGCTGGACAATGCAATTATTCGTCCATCGAAAAGCATGTGGTCAAACCCTTTACACATGGCTCCTAAAAAGAACGGAGATTGGCGACCCTGTGGGGATTACCGATTTTTAAACAATATTACTGTTCCCGATCGGTACCCCATCCCATTCATCACAGACTATGTGCATTGCCTACATGGTCGAAAGTTTTTTTCGAAGCTAGACCTCATTAGAGCTTATCATCAGATCGACATGCATCCTGATGATATCCAGAAGACTGCTATCATTACGCCATTTGGCTTATTTGAATTTCTCAAAATGCCTTTTGGTCTGCGCAATGCAGCGCAAAGTTTTCAGCGTCTGATGGATGAGATCTGTCGCGACTTGGACTTCGTTTTCACGTATATTGACGATGTATTGATTGCGTCATATACTGAAGAACAGCATATTCAACATTTAAGGGCAATTTTTGAACGCTTTCGAAAATTTGGCATCATGATTAATCCTGCAAAATGTGAATTTGGATCCCCTGAAATTGATTTTCTTGGATTTCACATAACCTCTCTTGGTAGCACGCCGACGGCCTCAAAAGTTCAATCAATAATAGATTTTCCACAGCCCAAAACAATTTTGGAGCTTCGCCGATTCACGTGCATGCTTAATTTCTATCGTCGATTTCTACCGCACGCTGCTCATGATCAAGCTCTATTAAATGATTACTTAAAAGGCGCGGTAAAGAAAGATAAGCGTCCGGTTAAATGGACAGAAGCTGCAACCGAATCATTTAAAAGATGCAAAAAACAAATTGCAAATGCTGCACTTCTAGCACATCCCGTGAAAGATGCAGATCTTCATCTCAAAGTTGACGCTTCAGACTTTGCTATCGGTGCTGTGGTAGAACAAGAAATTGGTGAAAGTTGGCAACCACTCTCTTTCTTCTCACGAAAACTGAGTCCTGCAGAGTGCAAATATAGCACGTATGACCGCGAACTACTTGCTGCTTATAGTGCTGTAAAACATTTTCGGCATATCCTAGAAGGACGAGATTTTACATTGCTAACGGATCATAAACCCTTAACATACGCCTTTCACCAAAATCCGAACGAAGCCACACCTCGTCAATTTCGTCACCTCGATTATATCGGTCAGTTTACTACGAAGCTCGTGCACATATCCGGAATTAACAATACTGTTGCAGACGCTTTATCACGGATTGACGAAATATCTACTTTAAATTATGCGAAGCTCTCGGAAGAACAAAAGGAAGATGAAGAACTTGCAAATTTTCTTAATAGCGATACCGGACTCAAGCTGAAACTCGTACAACTTCCCGGATCCAACATTCAAATTTACTGCGACGTATCACAAGGTAAAACAAGACCCATTCTTACAACCAGCTTCCGTAGATCCGCCTTTGACAAGCTTCATAATCTTGCGCATCCTGGCATAAGATCTACGAGAAAATTAGTTGCAGATCGTTTTGTATGGCCCGCGTTAAATAAGGATTGCAAGATGTGGACGAAATTCTGTCAAGCCTGTCAAAAATCAAAAATTACTAGGCATACGAAATCGCCTCTTGGTAATTTTCCAGTAACGTCGAACCGATTTTGTGAAGTTCATGTCGATATCGTTGGACCATTACCGCCGTCCGAAGGATATTCATATTTGTTGACAATAATAGACAGATTCTCAAGATGGCCAGAGGCAATTCCTATTCGTGACATCACCGCTGAGACAGTTAGCCGAACTTTCTTCGAAGGTTGGATATCAAGGTTTGGATGTCCCAACAAAATCATTTGTGACCGTGGACGGCAATTCACGTCTAAACTCTTCCACGACTTGTCTGAATTTCTTGGCGTAAAATGTCAACATACCACATCATACCATCCTCAAGTGAATGGTATGGTTGAAAGACTTCACAGGACCTTAAAAGCTTCGTTGATTTGCAGAGCAAATGCGCAATGGACAAAATCTTTGTCATCAGTGTTGCTTGGTTTGAGGACCGCGTATAAGGACGACATTGAAGCATCTGCTGCAGAAGTACTGTACGGCGAAAATCTCCATCTGCCTGGTGAATTTTTTATTCAAAAAACTAACGATCGTCTTAATGCAACAGACTTCGTAAGTGCTTTGAAAGACACAATGCAACAAATTCAACCGAAAACTGCATTACCACATAGTAATCCGCATGGATGCATTTCAAAGGATCTTCTACATTCAAAATCGGTTTGGGTACGTCAAGATGCAGTAACAAAACCTCTTCAACCTAAATATACTGGTCCATATGAAGTTGTGAAGAGATCCGACAAATATTTTATTTTAAAGATGAACAACAAAGATGACAGTGTTTCGATTGATCGATTAAAACCAGCATTCATCGAATCAAGCATAATCGCAGCCTGTTGCCAGGAACAATCATCATCATCTCTACAGTTGACTCAAAGTTCAACTCAAAATTCAAAAACCCCAAAAAGAGTCACGTTCCGCTAGGAAGGGGGTAATGTAGTAATCCATACAAGTAAAACTTGTTTCAAATTTTATAAAAAAATAAAAAATATAAAAAAACTAATTTGTAAACACTTTCAAATAAATTTTCAAAAATAAATTATTCTAATTTTGGTGTTCAGCATTTAACGAACATTGTTTTATTAAATTAAAGTCGTAAACCATTACTTTAAAGCTACTTTAAACATTCAGAACTTAATAATAAACTAAGTACGTCCTTAAAGCAAGAAGTGAAAACAAGATGGAATTTAATTTATTACAAGCTAGATAGTATTTATAAGATGAAATACAAAAACTATTTATTGAACGAAATGAAATTAATAAAGTAGCGTTAATAGACTTCAATTTCATGCAACACATTTTAAAGTTCTTGAATGTTTTCAAAGATTGCTCGGAGAAGCTAAGTTCCGAAAAAACACCAACAATAAATATTTATGTTTTGTGGTATGAAAAACTTTTAAAAACATGTACAGATGAATTATGTGATTCAGATATAATCAAATAATTGAAGATATTAACAAAAAAGTCCTTGGTTTAAAAGTTTAAGTCTGAAGCATTTCACTACGTTGCACTATTTCTTCACCCACCATTCAAGGAACAACAATTTTGTAACCAAGATCAAAAGGCTGATGTTTTTTCTATGATCAAAGCCATGCTGAGCGAAGAAGATAACAATTCTGATGAATCCCAGGTCGTGTCCGTAAATGAGTCGTCATCGAACGTAGAAAATCCGTTTTTGGAATACATGGATATAAAGGAGTCCAATCAAGAAATAAATCCAGAGGAACAGGTGGATGATGAAATTCATTTTTATATGAAAAAAAAAGTGAACCCTAATGCGATATTTTGAAGTTTTGGAAAGATGCATTCGAACTTCCATTCTTACAAAAACTGGCAACGCATATTTTATGCATTCCGGTAAGTTCGGCTACAAACGAACGTGTTTTTTCTTCTTCTGGCAGAATCCTCGAGGAAAGAAGACGTCGACTCTTGGGAGTCAATATGGATAAAATTTTATTTCTCAATAAAAATAATTAAAATTTTATTTTTTTCTATTTTTCTTATACAAAAAATGATCTTTCAATTTTTAAATTCAATGTAACATATTTCACTTTTATATAGACGAATTAAAATATACATCAGTTTTATTGCTTTGTACTGGACCAATACTGGCGTATCCGGTTCCGGGGAAACAATTCATATTGAACACGGATGCAAGTGGTTATGGTATAGGCGGTGTACTTTCGCTAGTAAATAACGGTCAAGAAAAGGTTATTGCATACTACAGCAAAGCACTTACCAAAACAGAACGTAATTACTGTGTGACTCGGAGAGAATTGTTGGTAGTTGTGGAATGTGTAAAACATTTTCATAAATCTCTCTATGGGCAAGAATTCCATTTAATAGAGGCATACCATGGAAGAGCTAATGGAGGACATCTTGGAATTACGAAGACAGTGGAGAAGATAAGGAAACGATTCTACTGGGTTGGATGTCAGCAATCTGTTACAGACTGGTTCCGAAATTGTAGTTAGTGTATTGCAGCAAAAGGACCTAAAACAAGAACTCGTAGAAATATGCGCCAATATAATGTTGGAGTACCTTTTGAGCGCATTGCAATGGATGTAGCTGGGCCATTTCCAACTAGCGACGCTGGCAACAAATACGTATACCCTATACCAAATCAGTTGGCGAAAACTGTAGCCGATGTTTTTGTTAAAAATTGGGTTTGCCGTTTTGGTGTTCCTATGGAATTACATTCAGACCAGGGTCGAAATTTTGAGTCAACGATGTTTCGAGAGATGTGTGCTATACTTGGTATACGCAAGACAAGAACTGCACCTTTACATCCACAATCGGATGGCATGGTCGAAAGATTTAATAGGACTTTCGAAGAATATCTGAGGAAGGTAGTTCACACAAACCAAAAGGACTGGGACGAACATATTCCACTTTTCCTGATAGCTTATCGATCTGCAGTACATGACACAACGTCAAAAACTCCGACGGAAATTATTTTTGCCAATGATCTTCGACTTCCAGAAGATTAAAAATTTGATGTTGCGTCGCAAGATTGTACCAATCAAGATGATTACGTTGCAAATTAAATAAGAGAACTGAATGCGATTCATGAGTTTGTACGGGACCGAACGCGAATAGTTAGTGACAAAATGAAAGTCAGGTATGATTTGCGAGCTAATTCTGATGGTTTTCGGGTAGGACAACTTGTTTTGCTGTACAACCCGAAACGTAAGAAGGGCCTATCCCCGAAACTACAATCAAATTGGGATAGACAGTACAAGGTAATAACATACAATTCTGCAATGAAAATGAATAAAAAAAACCAAAGAAAACATCGAATCGGATATAAAAAAACATAAAAATAAGTATACTTTTTATACACCAGGATGTTCAAAGAGTGCTGTTTGGAAAAATTTCCAACTTATTAAATGTGGAGAAGACGTTTTAGATTTTGCAATATGCAACAAATGTAAAAATCTGTTGTCTTACTCAAACAAAGGTGGCACAGGAAGTCTAATAACACAAGTGTCCACAAATATTTAGTTCGGAGTCATCAAGTAGTTCACAAATTAAAATTGATAAATTTACTACAAAAATCTTTTGCACAATTTGTTAAATTTAGGAATACTAATAGAGATACAATATTTTAGAATAAGACTTAAAAATAGAAATACTGCACTATAAAATAATACGTAATGTAGCAACCGGTTCTAATTTAAAAGAAAATATCTAAGATTTAAATTAAATATTAAATGGTTTTTAACTGACAGACTGATATATTTGTATTGTATTACTTTCGTTGATATTTGTTTCTTAAACAAATATTTTTTATTATATTTTAAAAATTCAGATTTAATTGAAATTAGGAAAGTTTGCTGCAGTAATCTTTATATCATCATTGTAGAACTAAAAGTCACCAAATATCTTTTTTAAAATTAGAGTTAAACACGTTTTTGTGCATTTTTCATAATTAAAAATCAAATATTCACAAAATATATTTTTTAAGTATGGGATATTGTATCTATGTCCAATCGGCACTGCGGCGAAAGGGTTTTGGACAGCACTTGAAGATTGGAAATCGATTAAGGAAAAAATGTATTTGGTGACTTTTACTTCTACAACGACGATATATAGTGTCTTAAAATGTATCTGCATAGTTTTATAAAATGTATAAAGTAGGTTTTTATGATTAATTGATTAATCAAATGGGTTTATTAATAAATTTCTAAATAATTGCATTCTCAATATTTTCGATAAATTAACACGATGATTAATCAATTAAAATTACTGATTAATAAACATTTACGTCACGAAATATTTTAGAAAAGTTTTTATATGGACTTTTTAAACATTTCTCTTTATATTTCAAATATTTTAAAAATACTTGTTCCCTTTATTTAAGTTGAAAAAATTTAAAATGTTGTTAAGCAAAATGATTTCATTTTCAATTCATCAAAATTCTGATAAATCAGGTAAAACAGGATTCTGATTAATACAGATTTTGATACAGAAAATAGAAAAGTTTAAATTAAGTGAAACTTTATTATAGGTAAAAAGACCGGTGTTCATATATTAGAATTGACGATTAATATATTGGAAGAGTTTAATCACAAAGAAAAATTGCAAAGTAGCGTTATTGTAACCGACAATGGAGCTAATGTTGTCGCTGCATTTAAAAAATATAAACGGTTATCGTGTGCCTGTCACAATCTAAATTTAGTCATCGACGATGTCCTGGAAAAGGCAAACATTTCTGACATTAAAACTTTAATAGATGCGTGCAAGAAACTAGTAGGCTATGTAGTAATCCATACAAGTAAAACACTTGTTTCAAATTTTATAAAAAAATAAAAAATTTAAAAAAAACTAATTTGTAAACACTTTCAAAAAAATTTTCAAAAATAAATTATTTTTGGTGTTCAGCATTTAACGAACATTGTTTTATTAAATTAAGGTCGTAAACCATTACTTTAAACTGGTGACCCTCAGTTAAAATGCACAGAACACCACCAGGAACACCATCTTCGGACGCTCCGGTCCAGAACGCCACAGAATTGGTAAGCGCAAATTCGCAGCAACCGGAAACAGCAGTGTACACAAGAAGCGTACAGAAATTTCCTCCATTCTGGACAAAAAATCCGAAAGTTTGGTTCCTGCAAATAGAATCTATTTTCTCCATCGCTCGAATCAGCGCTGACGAAACTAAATTTCGTCATCTTGTCGCAAATGTAGATGCTAACACGTTGGACTTGGTAAGCGATATTCTGGAAACGGCTTCAGCAGGAAACAGATATGAAACACTTAAAACTCGCATCATATCCATGTTTTCGGAATCCGATGAGCGCAAGCTCAAGCGATTACTGAGCGGTCAAGTTCTGGGAGATCAACAGCCATCGCACTTCTTGCGAACGATGCAGAACCTCGGAAGTGGACAAGTTGGAGACAACGTCATTAAAAGTCTTTTCCTTGAGCAGCTTCCCGACAACGTCCGTGCAATTCTTGCGATCTGTGAACAGCAGGATATCAACAAGCTCGCAGAACAAGCTGACAAAGTCATGGACATGGCACGTCCTGCCAACATCTCCAGCGTTGCAAATACGCCAGATTCCTTACCATTCGATCGCTTGTCTCAACAAATCGAAGCACTCGAAAAACGGTTCGAGAATATGAATCGTGGCAGAAACGTGCAGCGTAATCGCAGTTCATCGCGCAGAGATTCCAGAGCTAGGAACGCAAACCCAAATTACTGTTGGTACCACAAGCGCTTTGGTGACAAAGCCACCAAATGCACTTCGCCATGCAGCTATCCAAAAAATTACTGAGCTTTTCGGATCCTGCGGCCTCCGAAATAGCTGATAACACATCAGGCCGCCTCTTCATCAAGGACACGACAACAAGAATAACTTTTTTGATTGACACTGGTGCTGACATCTCGGTTATACCAAGGGATGTATACGTGAGCAATTCATCGCACTCTTCAGTACATTTGTTCGCAGCTAACGGTACGCCCATAAAAACGTTTGGCGCAAAGATTCTTCAATTCGATCTTGGTCTGCGGAAAGCATTTTCTTGGCTGTTCATCATAGCAGACGTCACAAAATGCATCATCGGTTCAGATTTCCTGAAACATTTTCATCTACTTCCCGACCTCAAGAACAGAAACCTCGTCGATGGATCTACGCTTCTGTCAGTACCTGCAACAATCTCAAGAGAACCATCCCTCGGCATAACAACAATTGTCAAGAATCAAAGCATTTACCAGAAACTTCTCGGAATTCCCGGAAATTCATAATCTCTCAATGTCGCTCACCAACAACAAGAACGGTGTATTCCATCACATCGAAACATCAGGACCTCCAGTTCGCGCAAAGGTAAGACCTCTTGATAACAAACGTCTTATTATCGCCAAAAAAGAATTCAAATTCATGCTGGACAATGCAATTATTCGTCCATCGAAAAGCATGTGGTCAAACCCTTTACACATGGCTCCTAAAAAGAACGGAGATTGGCGACCCTGTGGGGATTACCGATTTTTAAACAATATTACTGTTCCCGATCGGTACCCCATCCCATTCATCACAGACTATGTGCATTGCCTACATGGTCGAAAGACCTCATTAGAGCTTATCATCAGATCGACATGCATCCTGATGATATCCAGAAGACTGCTATCATTACGCCATTTGGCTTATTTGAATTTCTCAAAATGCCTTTTGGTCTGCGCAATGCAGCGCAAAGCTTTCAGCGTCTGATGGATGAGATCTGTCGCGACTTGGACTTCGTTTTCAAGTATATTGACGATGTATTGATTGCGTCATATACTGAAGAACAGCATATTCAACATTTAAGGGCAATTTTTGAACGCTTTCGAAAATTTGGCATCATGATTAATCCTGCAAAATGTGAATTTGGATCCCCTGAAATTGATTTTCTTGGATTTCACATAACCTCTCTTGGTAGCACGCCGACGGCCTCAAAAGTTCAATCAATAATAGATTTTCCACAGCCCAAAACAATTTTGGAGCTTCGCCGATTCACGTGCATGCTTAATTTCTATCGTCGATTTCTACCGCACGCTGCTCATGATCAAGCTCTATTAAATAATTACTTAAAAGGCGCGGTAAAGAAAGATAAGCGTCCGGTTATATGGACAGAAGCCGCAACCGAATCATTTAAAAAATGCAAAAAACAAATTGCAATTGCTGCACTTCTAGCACATCCCGTGAAAGATGCAGATCTTCATCTCAAAGTTGACGCTTCAGACTTTGCTATCGGTGCTGTGGTAGAACAAGAAATTGGTGAAAGTTGGCAACCACTCTCTTTCTTCTCACGAAAACTGAGTCCTGCAGAGTGCAAATATAGCACGTATGACCGCGAACTACTTGCTGCTTATAGTGCTGTAAAACATTTTCGGCATATCCTAGAAGGACGAGATTTTACATTGCTAACGGATCATAAACCCTTAACATACGCCTTTCACCAAAATCCGAACGAAGCCACACCTCGTCAATTTCGTCACCTCGATTATATCGGTCAGTTTACTACGAAGCTCGTGCACATATCCGGAATTAACAATACTGTTGCAGACGCTTTATCACGGATTGACGAAATATCTACTTTAAATTATGCGAAGCTCTCGGAAGAACAAAAGGAAGATGAAGAACTTGCAAATTTTCTTAATAGCGATACCGGACTCAAGCTGAAACTCGTACAACTTCCCGGATCCAACATTCAAATTTACTGCGACGTATCACAAGGTAAAACAAGACCCATTCTTACAACCAGCTTCCGTAGATCCGCCTTTGACAAGCTTCATAATCTTGCGCATCCTGGCATAAGATCTACGAGAAAATTAGTTGCAGATCGTTTTGTATGGCCCGCGTTAAATAAGGATTGCAAGATGTGGACGAAATTCTGTCAAGCCTGTCAAAAATCAAAAATTACTAGGCATACGAAATCGCCTCTTGGTAATTTTCCAGTAACGTCGAACCGATTTTGTGAAGTTCATGTCGATATCGTTGGACCATTACCGCCGTCCGAAGGATATTCATATTTGTTGACAATAATAGACAGATTCTCAAGATGGCCAGAGGCAATTCCTATTCGTGACATCACCGCTGAGACAGTTAGCCGAACTTTCTTCGAAGGTTGGATATCAAGGTTTGGATGTCCCAACAAAATCATTTGTGACCGTGGACGGCAATTCACGTCTAAACTCTTCCACGACTTGTCTGAATTTCTTGGCGTAAAATGTCAACATACCACATCATACCATCCTCAAGTGAATGGTATGGTTGAAAGACTTCACAGGACCTTAAAAGCTTCGTTGATTTGCAGAGCAAATGCGCAATGGACAAAATCTTTGTCATCAGTGTTGCTTGGTTTGAGGACCGCGTATAAGGACGACATTGAAGCATCTGCTGCAGAAGTACTGTACGGCGAAAATCTCCATCTGCCTGGTGAATTTTTTATTCAAAAAACTAACGATCGTCTTAATGCAACAGACTTCGTAAGTGCTTTGAAAGACACAATGCAACAAATTCAACCGAAAACTGCATTACCACATAGTAATCCGCATGGATGCATTTCAAAGGATCTTCTACATTCAAAATCGGTTTGGGTACGTCAAGATGCAGTAACAAAACCTCTTCAACCTAAATATACTGGTCCATATGAAGTTGTGAAGAGATCCGACAAATATTTTATTTTAAAGATGAACAACAAAGATGACAGTGTTTCGATTGATCGATTAAAACCAGCATTCATCGAATCAAGCATAATCGCAGCCTGTTGCCAGGAACAATCATCATCATCTCTACAGTTGACTCAAAGTTCAACTCAAAATTCAAAAACCCCAAAAAGAGTCACGTTCCGCTAGGAAGGGGGTAATGTAGTAATCCATACAAGTAAAACTTGTTTCAAATTTTATAAAAAAATAAAAAATATAAAAAAACTAATTTGTAAACACTTTCAAATAAATTTTCAAAAATAAATTATTCTAATTTTGGTGTTCAGCATTTAACGAACATTGTTTTATTAAATTAAAGTCGTAAACCATTACTTTAAAGCTACTTTAAACATTCAGAACTTAATAATAAACTAAGTACGTCCTTAAAGCAAGAAGTGAAAACAAGATGGAATTTAATTTATTACAAGCTAGATAGTATTTATAAGATGAAATACAAAAACTATTTATTGAACGAAATGAAATTAATAAAGTAGCGTTAATAGACTTCAATTTCATGCAACACATTTTAAAGTTCTTGAATGTTTTCAAAGATTGCTCGGAGAAGCTAAGTTCCGAAAAAACACCAACAATAAATATTTATGTTTTGTGGTATGAAAAACTTTTAAAAACATGTACAGATGAATTATATGATTCAGATATAATCAAATAATTGAAGATATTAACAAAAAAGTCCTTGGTTCAAAAGTTTAAGTCTGAAGCATTTCACTACGTTGCACTATTTCTTCACCCACCATTCAAGGAACAACAATTTTGTAACCAAGATCAAAAGGCTGATGTTTTTTCTATGATCAAAGCCATGCTGAGCGAAGAAGATAACAATTCTGATGAATCCCAGGTCGTGTCCGTAAATGAGTCGTCATCGAACGTAGAAAATCCGTTTTTGGAATACATGGATATAAAGGAGTCCAATCAAGAAATAAATCCAGAGGAACAGGTGGATGATGAAATTCATTTTTATATGAAAAAAAAAGTGAACCCTAATGCGATATTTTGAAGTTTTGGAAAGATGCATTCGAACTTCCATTCTTACAAAAACTGGCAACGCATATTTTATGCATTCCGGTAAGTTCGGCTACAAACGAACGTGTTTTTTCTTCTTCTGGCAGAATCCTCGAGGAAAGAAGACGTCGACTCTTGGGAGTCAATATGGATAAAATTTTATTTCTCAATAAAAATAATTAAAATTTTATTTTTTTCTATTTTTCTTATACAAAAAATGATCTTTTATTTTTAAATTCAATGTAACATATTTCACTTTTATATAGACGAATTAAAATATACATCAGTTTTATTGCTTTGTACTGGACCAATACTGGCGTATCCGGTTCCGGGGAAACAATTCATATTGAACACGGATGCAAGTGGTTATGGTATAGGCGGTGTACTTTCGCTAGTAAATAACGGTCAAGAAAAGGTTATTGCATACTACAGCAAAGCACTTACCAAAACAGAACGTAATTACTGTGTGACTCGGAGAGAATTGTTGGTAGTTATGGAATGTGTAAAACATTTTCATAAATCTCTCTATGGGCAAGAATTCCATTTAATAGAGGCATACCATGGAAGAGCTAATGGAGGACATCTTGGAATTACGAAGACAGTGGAGAAGATAAGGAAACGATTCTACTGGGTTGGATGTCAGCAATCTGTTACAGACTGGTTCCGAAATTGTAGTTAGTGTATTGCAGCAAAAGGACCTAAAACAAGAACTCGTAGAAATATGCTCCAATATAATGTTGGAGTACCTTTTGAGCGCATTGCAATGGATGTAGCTGGGCCATTTCCAACTAGCGACGCTGGCAACAAATACGTATACCCTATACCAAATCAGTTGGCGAAAACTGTAGCCGATGTTTTTGTTAAAAATTGGGTTTGCCGTTTTGGTGTTCCTATGGAATTACATTCAGACCAGGGTCGAAATTTTGAGTCAACGATGTTTCGAGAGATGTGTGCTATACTTGGTATACGCAAGACAAGAACTGCACCTTTACATCCACAATCGGATGGCATGGTCGAAAGATTTAATAGGACTTTCGAAGAATATCTGAGGAAGGTAGTTCACACAAACCAAAAGGACTGGGACGAACATATTCCACTTTTCCTGATAGCTTATCGATCTGCAGTACATGACACAACGTCAAAAACTCCGACGGAAATTATTTTTGCCAATGATCTTCGACTTCCAGAAGATTAAAAATTTGATGTTGCGTCGCAAGATTGTACCAATCAAGATGATTACGTTGCAAATTAAATAAGAGAACTGAATGCGATTCATGAGTTTGTACGGGACCGAACGCGAATAGTTAGTGACAAAATGAAAGTCAGGTATGATTTGCGAGCTAATTCTGATGGTTTTCGGGTAGGACAACTTGTTTTGCTGTACAACCCGAAACGTAAGAAGGGCCTATCCCCGAAACTACAATCAAATTGGGATAGACAGTACAAGGTAATAACTCGGATAAACGATGTAGTGTATCGCATACAAAAATGTGGAAACAATCGCAGTAAGATGAAATTTGTGCACTTGGAAAGGTTAACTCTATATGGCGACGATGTAACTTCTGTTCGAGACGAACATATTTAAGTGGAGGATAGTGTGGCGTAAATACTGTATTTGAAAACACTTTATAAATAGTTTGTATATTAAATATAGTAATATTTGAAATATTAGCCGAAGAATAACTCTTGCCAACAGGTGTTACTTTGGGCTCAGTAGGCAATTAAGTAGCAGAGCCCTCTCTCGACGGACAAAAATTACGCTCTATAAGTCGAACATCACGTCAGTCCTCCTCTTTGGCGCTGCGGCATGGATGCTTGATAAAACCGATGAGCGAGCTTTAGGAGCGTTCGAGAGAAAGATTCTTCGGAAAATCTATGTACCGATATGCGTTGAAAACGAGTACAGAATCAGATGGAACGACGAGCTGTATGAGCTCTACGCCGACATTGACATAGTCAGGCGCATTAAGATCCAGCGCTTACGCTGGCTTGGACATGTCGAGCGTATGAAATTTTTAGACAGAAAAACATTATTGTCAAGAACACACAGTCCAGTGATACGAACAATTTAATAAATTTTATTACGGAATATTCTAATATTGTTTCAATATAATGAAAAGTAAATTTTTATGAATTGAATTATGAAAAATTTATCATTGAATTAATTGATTAGAGAAATATTATAAGGGTATATAAGTATTATGACTACGACAAAATCCATACACGATTTTTAGAGCTAGAAAATGCTCCAAGTGTTATATTGAAATTTATTTTATTAAAACAGCTAAGTATTACTTCGGGTAAATTACTAGCCTATGCAATAAATTATAACTTTATGTTGAATAGAAGGAGAAAAAAAAGAAAAATTTAGAAATTGAAGTTAAGGAAATGAATATATATATAAAACAAAAATAAAGTTAAAAGATATAAATTATTAAATAATATAATTGTATTAAGGATAAAAACAAATGAGAACGGCAATTACATTTTATGTAAGTATTCGATGTACTCTTCGAAAAGAGTCGACATCCGTAAGACTTTATGCCAATCTTAAGCTATTAATTAAATAGTTTGAAAATAACAGCTGCAAATTGTTTTTAAGCATTTCACTAAGTACGACGAATACTAGTCTGCAACTTGATCAATTGCATACGTGTATTACGAACCGTATTAGGTGAACTCGAGCGAAAACTTAAGATGATCACTTAAGTTTCGTTAGTGATTTCGATAGAATGAAAAATAAATAAAAATAAAAATTGCATATATGTCGAATGAGCATGATCACTTAAGTTTCGTTAGAGATTACGATAGAATAAAAAAAATAAAAATTTCGCTACGCGAGCTGCGAATGAGCGATACAAAGAAAAGAGGAGGGAAGAGAGACGTCTTTTCAGGCGTAAAAAAAGCGAGGCAGAAAGACGTGAGTGTGAAGAGATTGAGATGAATGGGGACAGGAATGAGGATCGAAAATTCTTCTAGAAAATAAGACGCTTAGCCGGAGGTTCGAAATCCGGAGCCTCTTCTTGTAAAGATAAAAACGGGAATCTAGTGACAGATATCCAGAGCACACTGAAAATAAGGAGTGATCACTTCTCTAAACTGCTGACCGGTGATGATGACCTCAATTCCACCGATATTGAAGTAAACCCGGCAACCCTAGTACTTGATGACGACGTTGAGATTCCGCCACCCATCCATGACGAGGTCAGAACAGCCATTGCTCGGCTAAATAACAACAAAGCCGCAGGTGCAATTCAGCAGGCCTGCCTGCTGAATTGTTTAAGACCGGAGGCGAAGAGCTAATAGAGAGCATGCACGAGCTCGTAAGCAGAATATGGTCGGATGAAAGCATGCCAAGTGACTGGAACCTCAGTGTACTCTGCCCAATCCTTAAGAAAGGGGATCCCACTATCTGCGCCAACTACCGTGGGATCAGCCTACTCAATATCGCATACAAGGTTCTATCGAGCGTATTATGTGAAAGACTGAAGCCCATCATCAACTGACTGATTGGACCTTATCAGTGCGGCTTCAGACCTGGAAAGTCCTCCATAGACCAGATTTTCACATTGCTCCTAATCCAGGAAAAGACCCTAGAAAAACAGATCGACACCTAACACCTATTAGTCGACTATAAAGCCGCCTTCGACACTCCGATAAGGGAACGATTATACAACGCAATGTCTGAGTCTGGTATACCTGCGAAACTTATAAGGCTTTGCAGGATGACCCTGAGCAACACATGTTGCTCAGTGAAAATAGGAAAAGACCTCTCCGAACCATTTCATACCGAGCGAAGTTACAGGCAGAGTGACTACCTATCGTGCGACTTTTTTAATTTATTGATGAAGAAAATAGTTCGAATTGGCAATTAAAAAGCAGAGCCCTCTCTCGCCGGACAAAAATAACGCTCTTCAAGTCACTCATCATGCCCGTCCTACTTTATGGTGCAGAAACATGGACGCTGGCCTCCACCGATGAGAGAGTACTGGGAGCGTTCGACAGAAAGATTCTCCGTAAAATATTTGGCCCTATCTGCTTTGCTAACGAGTATCGAATTAGGATGAACCACGAGCTGTATGAGTTATTCGACGACATTGACATAGTCAAGCGCATCAAGATCCAGCGGCTTCGCTGGCTAGGTCATGTCGAACGAATGGATGAAAACACTTCAACCAAGAAGGTGCTTGAATCGAAACTCGAAGGTGGACAGCGTAGAAGAGGCCGTCCAAATCTGCGTTGGAAAGACCAAGTTGAGGACAACCTGGCAACGCTTGGCATTTATAACTGGCGTCAGCGCGCGCAAAGCAGATCCGACTGGCGCGGCTTCATCTCAGCGGCCAAAACCGACCCACGGTTGTAAGGGCCATTTAACTAACTAACTAATATAATGTCAAACTTCGTAATATAAGAGAATGTTAAGTTATAAGAATAATGTGTTTTTTTTTTCTTAACACATATATGTTTTGTATATACTACAGCATATTTTATAAAATTTTAAAGTACAATATTATATAAGGTAATATATGAATGTATGTAGCCGCGGTAGCTCAGTGGTTAGTGCGTTGGACTGCGAGCTGAAAGGTCCCCGGTTCAAGCCTGGACTGGGGCTTACAACATCTTTTCGTAGAAACATTTTTCTATACCGCGCTACCTCTCGGCAGTAAATGGCAAACCTACGAGAGTAAAACATTGCCTATGAAAAGCTCTCAACCGCCGTTCGGATTCGGCAATAAACTGTAGGTCCCACCACTTTGAGTACAAATATAAGACGCACAGCTAATGGTGAGAGAGCTCGGCCGAAGTTCTTATAGGACTGTAGTGCCAAACTATTATTATTAATATATGAATGATAATTTGGATAGAGATATAACGATGAATATAATTATGTTTTATATAGACTTAAATAAGTGGGTGATTGTAATGATGAATACACGAAAATGATTAGATTTAAGTAAAAATAATTATAGCAACGAAATGTCAAAGAATATTAAAAAACTTGTGACAGTAATTAGATATAGTTTTATTAGAAAAATAAGTTGGCAATAATATGGCTAATTCTGATCCTTGTGAGGGTCCAGGTAGATTCAATTCACAGCGTTGGAGCAGCATTCACTCATGCTCGAGCGGAAAACAGATATAGGGATCTACAGGGCGAAGTGAACAGTAATCACGAAATTTGTTGTAACTGACTCAACTATTGTAGTTAACAGAGGACTTCGTGTCAAGGGCACAGGGTTCATGCACAAGAAACGAACGGTTGCGGAAAAAATACGATACGCGTAAAACATACGGTAAACATATGCGTAAAACATATGATAGAGCAACGAGTAACGGTGATGGCCAGTAATTACGACAGGTTGTCCAGAACGTTGCAAGCTACCATTAAAGGGATAGAGGGGTTGCGTGTTGGAATGAACGCTACACTAGAGGAACTCACCAGAATTAAAACACAATCAAATAAGGAGATGGCATCAATTGAATTCGCTATCATAGTGTTAAAATAAAGAAGATTGTGAACACAAACCTGAAAAAGCTCCAGAAACAGCACACCAGAAAGTTAGCTAAAATGAATCTGAGCATAGCATGTTGCACCCGAACGTTTTGGGCCAAGCTTTTCTGAGCGAATTAACAGTGGAACTGAAGATGATGTACGAATCAGAGTGGGTCTTAAAGAACATATTGAATTTACACATCGAAGCTAAGGCGACATCGCAATGTAGTGTCGGAAGCAAGTTAGACGGAGTCAGGAGCCTTCGGGACCCCGAGAAGTATCCTACTCAGGGGCTCCTGGATCTGTGAGATCAATGACGGCTTCACTAACAAATAAGAAGGTGCGAACAGCAGTCCGAAAAAGAAGACAAGCACAAGAACGCATATCTGGAACTTGAAGAACCAGTATCGCTACCACATATGAAGATCTATTAACCATGCCAATAGTGACGAGAGTTATGTTTACAGCAGAGCCCGCCATTATACCGACGGAGACCGACCACGATATCTTGACAACAACAGCTGTAATACATAGACAAGGTCATTGCGCAGCAGAAGTAGGCGGTATTGTATGTATTAAGTTTCGGTAGTATGTATTTTATTGTACAGTATCGTAAGGTATTGGTATGAGATGTTAGTATAAGATTGTTGTAAGTCGAAAAAAAAATGTTTGTAAGGGGGGAGGAATGTTGAGAGTCAGCATTATGACAGTCACTCATATCGTGGCAGTTAATTGATATTTTCCTAGTAGGTATTTGCTGTTGCTAAATATTAATTACTATCTTTTAAAATAATATTAAATGCATTATTTTTGTTGTTAAAACAAAAAGTGAATGATGTTGGTTTGATGACACACTTTTGTATCGTTTCCAAAATAAGCGTCGACAACTTACTTAGATTGGCCGAAGCAGCAAAAGACACTGGAAAAGTAACATTGAAACTTAGATTAAGTATTAGTATATAGGCTATAGTTATTTAGTTTTTAAGTTGGTTGTTATTAAATTAAGAAGTTAGTTCATAAGTTGAACAATAAAAAGAAATGAAATAAAAAGTTACATCAAAAGGATGAAGTGGAAATGAAGTTAGTGTTGGTATTCATTAGATGTCTTGTTTTAGGTGATGCAATAGGGACATTTAACAGTTGAAAATATATCGACAACAATTATGAAATTAACCAAATCATTTTTAATTGAAAACCAATTTCTTAAATTGGGATATTAAAAAATAAAACATTTTAGTTGGAAATAAAATTTTAAGTATGTTCCGGATCTACTGTATATAATTGTTCACTTAGTTTGTAATTTTAGAAATAGTAAGTTTTGATTTTTCGTTTAATATTAATTTTCGTTTTTTAATAAAGAGTTATTCTGATTTTACTTTTGTTATAAAAAGTCGTGTTTTTATTAATTGACGAAAACACAACAATTTGGCGACGAGGACTTTTGTAAAACTTACGCGTACACAAGATCATTATTTCAGTTAAAAATGACTACACTTGAAACCGTTGTTGGAACACTTTTGGTGCAACAGCAGAACCTCATGGAACAGCTCACTAAAATGATGAAAGAATCCACCACTGCAACTTCTGATGCCACATCACACAAGGCAGCGCATCAGGAGTCACTAATGGACATTATTGCAAAAGGAATACAAGAATTTCGATATGATCCAGAAGAAAACCTATTTTTTTCAAGTTGGTATAATCGTTATGAGGAACATTTCAACGAGGATGCTAAAATGCTGGACGACACTGCAAAGGTGAGGTTGCTTCTTCGTAAGCTCAGCGTTCACGTTTACGAACGTTATGCGGACTCCATACTGCCACGGAAACCGAAGGATTTGTCATTCGTAGAAACAGTGGGAAAGTTGCAGTCACTGTTTGATCAGCAAGAATCGCTTTTTAGCATTCGTTACAAATGTTTGCAAATTGTAAAAAGCGATGCTGAGGATTTCGTCACTTACTCTAGCAAAGTAAACAAGCAGTGCGAGCGATTCATCCATGGCAGCTTAACAGGCGACCAGTTCAAGAGCCTGATATTCATAATTGGATTGCAATCGCCAACTTACGCTAACATTCGCTCCAAATTACTGTCAATGATTGACAACAACGCCGACAACGTCACATTGGACAAATTGGTTGCTGAAACTCAGCGCATCTTGGTACTCCAGAGTGATACACATCTGGTAGAATCGAGTAAGATGACAGTGAACGCCGTTTCATCTGAGAATCCGCAACGTCAGTATCAGAATCAACAACACCAAAAGCATTTCAACCATCAAGATCAACATAATCAGAATCTTGAATTCAGCAAGAAGAATCAACATCAGCAGCACTTCCAGCAACATGGAAATGATAGAGGTAATCACGACACACCAAGAAGACCATGTTGGCAATGTGGAGACATGCATTTTGTCAAAGATTGCAATTACACACAACACAAGTGTAACGTCTGCGGCAAGATGGGTCACAAGGAAGGTTATTGTACTTGTTTTCGCGCACGGCATCAAGAGGATTCACCAAGCACCTCAAAATCACCGACTAAAAAGCCAGACCACATGTTTAATAGGAAGCAAACCAAACACACACGCATAGTTTCTGCAACACAACATCACAGTGTTAAAAAAATTGAGACAATTCACCGAAAATTTATAACAGTCAAAATTTCCGGTAAGTCAATAAAACTTCAATTCGATACGGCATCAGACATCACAATATTGTCGAAATCAAACTGGAAATCAATTGGCAATCCACTACTTCTTCCATGCACGCACATCGCATCCGATGCATCCAGTAACCAAATACCGCTGATTGGTGAACTTGAAACTACGATTCAACACAAGAACTTATCACGAAATTCAATTATTTTCGTAACGAGCCTTCATAGTTTAAATATTTTTGGACTCGATCTCATTGATAAATTTGGTTACTGGGAGGAATCACTCAACTCTATTTGCAACACAGTCACGGCAAATATGGACAAGGACGCGGTTTTCAAAGTAATCAAAGACAAATATCCAGATGTGGTTAAGGTCAATACTGGCCATTGTACAAAATTTCAAGTCAAGTTAGAAGTAAAACCAAACGCAACACCAGTTTTCAGACCAAAACGACCAGTTCCGTACGCCGTTTTGCAAGCTGTGGAAACCGAGCTGAGTAGATTGGAGGCAGCAAACATCATCACACCAATTACACATTCGAATTGGGCCGCTCCAATTGTTGTCGTACGCAAACCAAACAACACAATTCGAATTTGCGCAGATTACTCAACCGGCTTGAATAACTGCATGGAACCACATCTGTATCCCTTACCGCATGCCGACGAGATATTTGCAAAAATGTCACAATGCAAAATATTCAGCACAATCGATTTGTCGGATGCATACCTTCAATTCGAGATTGACGACGATTCCAAGAAAATTCTAACGATCAACACGCACAAAGGTCTTTTCGCGTTCAACCGTTTGCCATTTGGGGTAACGTCAGCACCTGGAGCTTTTCAAAAGGCGATGGATACCATCATCGCTGGATTAGACGGGGTTATTGCATACCTGGATGACGTCATTATTGCAACAACTACAATAGAAAAGAACTACAAATTGGTCATGGAATTAATGAAGCGTTTTCAAGAACATGGACTTACAGTCAATTGGGGAAAGTGCAGCATTTTTCAAACAGCCATCAAGTACCTTGGCCATGTCATCGATGCCAAGGGAATTCATCCAGATCCAAACAAAGTGGAAGCAATTCAACATTTGCCGAGACCAACTAATGTATCGGAATTACGATCATTTTTGGGAGCTGTAAACTACTATGGTAAATTCATCGATGGAATGAGGCAGCTACGACATCCACTGGATGAATTATTGAAGAATGACACTAAATGGAATTGGACCAGCAACTGTGAATCGTCATTTCTGCAATTCAAGAAAATTCTTCAATCCAATCTCCTATTGACACACTACGATCCATCACTTCCAATTTTCGTAGCAGCAGACGCTTCTATCGTTGGAATTGGTGCACAGATTTTTCATAAAATGCCTGATGGAACCATCAAGGTTGTATACCACAACGCTCGTTCTCTTTCACCAGCTGAGAAAAACTACAGCCAAATTGAGAAGGAAGCCTTAGCACTGGTGTACGCATGCACAAAATTCCACCGCATGATTTATGGTCGAAAGTTTACACTCTTGACGGACCATAAACCACTACTATCTATTTTTGGATCAAAAAAAGGTATTCCAACACATACTGCCAATCGTTTGCAGAGATGGGCACTCATTATGATGAGCTACGATTTCCAAATAGAATACGTAAACACGAGAGAATTCGTCAATGTTGATGTCTTATCACGTCTAATCGATAAACAGAGGCAATTTGATGAAGATTTCGTGGTGGCTCAAATTGAAAGTGAGGTAAAAATAGTACTACAAGAAAACATTGATCATCTACCAGTCACAATCAATATGGTACGCAATGCAACACAAACGGATTTGACGTTATCCGAAATTGTCAGACATATTGAAGATGGTTGGCCAACATCACCGAAACACCTAACAACAGAAGTACAATCATTTTTCAAACGTCAGGATTCTTTGAGCATCGTTGACAATTGCATCATGCTTGCAGATCGGGTTGTCATTCCAAAATGTTTCCAACAAAGAATTCTAAAACAACTACATAGAGGACATCAAGGAATTGAAAGAATGAAATCCATTGCTAGGTCATATGTATATTGGCCGAATATTGACGACGATATCAAAAATTTTGGACGTCAGTGTCAAAATTGCGCAGCAGTAGCAAAATCACCAATCAAGTCAACACTGAGCTCATGGCCAATTGCACAAGAACCTTTGGAGCGAGTACATATAGACATTGCTGGACCAATTCGTGGCTACTATTATTTGATTATGGTAGATGCATATTCAAAATGGCCTGAAGTAGCACAAATTACTTCAATTTCAACAACTTCAGTACTCAATCACTTGCACGAATTTCTTAGCAGATATATCCCGAAATTGGTAGTATCTGACAACGGAACACAGTTTATAAGTGGTACTTTTAAACAGTTTTGTGAAGAAAGAGGAATAAAACATGTTTTTAGTCCTCCATATCATCCGCAATCAAATGGCCAAGCGGAACGCTTCGTGGACACCATTAAAAGGGCTCTAGCAAAGGCGTACGGTAAAAATGCAACAAATGACAAATACAATCTTCTCGTATTTTTGTCGCAATATCGTTCAACTCTAAACACCATTACTGGAAAGTCACCATCGGAATTATTCATCGGTAGAAAATTGTCCACACCATTAGATCTTTTGAAGCACTCAACCAATTCAAATTCTAACCAAGAACGAAAATACGCCATGGACAAAGCATTTAACAAGAAACATGGCGCCGTTAAACGGAACTTCAAACGCGGTGATCTGGTTTACGCAAAAATATATCGGCAAATCAAAATGACGTGGGTTCCTGGTAAAGTACTTGGACAAATCGGCAAGGTTGTCTACGATGTACTTATTGAAGCTGAAGATCGTACAATCAAATCACACGCAAATCAACTAAGAGCAAGATTCAAAAATTTAGTACATCACATCCGTTAGATTCTTCAACAACGGGGGATGTTCCGGATCTACTGTATATAATTGTTCACTTAGTTTGTAATTTTAGAAATAGTAAGTTTTGATTTTTCGTTTAATATTAATTTTCGTTTTTCAATAAAGAGTTATTCTGATTTTACTTTTGTTATAAAAAGTCGTGTTTTTATTAATTGACGAAAACACAACAAAGTACGAATTTATTAAAGTTGGAAAACAAAATTATTAAATTAAATTAAGATATTAGATAAACATTTTTGTAAATTAGGATATCAAACAAAACAAAACTTTTTAGTAGGGATTATTCAATTAGATTAAGTATTATTATATTTTCATATTTATTTGATATTTCATTTTTGGTTGATCCTTGACCACCGTATTGCGCATCATACGAGATATATACAGTCAAATACCGGTATAACGAATACGCAGTTTAACGAAAACGCTATATAACGAACGACCAAATTCTTAACATTACCTTATATAACGAATATTTCTAAAATTTTATACACGATATCTAAAAGTTAGGAAAATACATTTTAAAACATAGCAAAAGCAATAAAAAAAAGAATAGAAAGAAAGAAAAAAACCAGTTGGTAAGGTTTGATCACATGGAAAATTTTAAAGTAGGAATATTGTGATAGTTGGTGTGATGAAGTTAGTAAGAATTATGAAAATTATAGTCGGTCTAAGCCGACGTTCCCACAAACCGTTTATATGGGAATATTCCATAAAATTTGTCATCTTTAAAAATGTTTTTGAGAGAGACACGCGTTTCCATTTTATAAATATTGTCAAATTCATATACTATATTTACCTATCAATGGATGAGCAATTGATGTATTTTTAAAATTTATATTTTGACAATTTTGAAATGAAATGGATTATTTAGAACGAAAATTCATAAATTAATATTTCGTCATTAAATTATTCTCACCAAATAATTTAAATGACATTCGAAATACATACAAACTTTGCTAGCTAATAATACCCAATGGGACTTATCAGTTGACTTGATGCTAACGATTACAAATTGGATTCGAATGCGATCCAAAAGAATATTATTACAATAGATTTTTTAAATTAACACCTTAAACCATTTAGTTGAAAACACATCGACAACAATTATAATATTAACCAAATCATTTTTAATTGAAAACAAATTTCTTAAATTGGGATATTAAAAAAAAAAACATTTTAGTTGGAAACAAATTTTAAGGTACGAATTTATTAATGTTGGAAAACAAAATTATTATATTAAATTAAGATATTACATAAACATTTTTGTAAATTAGGATATTAAACAAAACATTTTAGTAGGGATTAAGTAAATTGGATTATGTATTATTATATTTTCATATTTATTTTATATTTTATATTTTATTTGATTTTATAATTGTATGCGGGTTATTTTTGATTGATCCTTGACCACCGTATGTATTGCGCAACATACGATATATATACAGTCAAATCCCGGTATAATGAATACGCGGATTATCGAAAACGCTATATAATGAAAGACCAAATTCTTAATATTGACTAACTTATATAACGAATATTTCTAAAATTTTATATTCGATATAACGAAATGTTATCAAAAAAACATTTTAAAACGTAGGAAAAGCAATAAAGGATAAAAAGAATAGAAAAAAAACCAGTTGGGAAGTTTAGATCACATGAGTAATTTTAAAGTAGGGATATTTTGATAGTTGGTGTGATGAAGTTAGTAAGAATTATGAAAATTATAGTCGGTCTAAGCCGACTATAAATACAATGATAATGTGCGCAATTACCATTCAAAGTGGTACATAGGTCACCAGGTTATACGAATCTTGAAAATAACTAGAAACCTGCGATCGCTGAAGAATTTCCATTCATTTGATACCCATATGTACAAATGGGTAGGTGTACCGAATTTAGATTTTTTTTTTGGGAACCAAAAGTGGGTTCGAGAGAAAATATCATTTTCATGTATTTGAGCATGAAGTCAATGCAAATTTGGCCAAAAAAATCACCTTTGCCCGTATAAAGTAAAATTGATCTGTAGATGTAAATTTGATATGAGGAATTTGAATATAAGTGGTCGGATCACAGGCCACAATATAAGAAATATAAATTAGAAGTTTCATTGATCTAACTCTTTAATTTTTTAAGTAGTATACTACTAAGTAGTATATATACTTTTCCATACCGGAATATAGCCTTGTTATTACATGTTTGTTAACATACTGTGCGAGTGTTATCGAAAAATTATCATTGAAAACAGAAATAGAATGCCGAATAGAAAATTTAAATATTTTAAGCTTAATTGTCTTATTTTCTGATAATTTTTACAAATAATAAAATATTAAAAACATTATTTAAATTTAAAATATACTTTAAATTGTTATGGATATTCTTCAATTTCTTTAAGAGAAAAAAAAATTTATATGATGGTAAAAAAAGGTTTAGGTTTAGAAATAACGAATTCCAAAATTTTCAGTGGAGGAAATGTAGAAAATATTCCAGTAGTAAAATTCAGACAATACCTGGACCATTTTACTACTAAGATGTACAAATTTTACCGGTGTGAAGTTAGCACTGCGTGCTCAGCACTGGGCGAATATTACTAACATTTCATGACTTTTAATAACATTAAACGACGAAAATTAACAGAGTTGATTTTTCAGACGAATTCGCCTTTATTTATCAAATAAAAAAACTCACGCCGGCTCCACCGGGACTCGAACTATATCACTTTCGAACGGCATGCACACACTCTACCACTGTGCCACACTGGCTCGTTAGCGATGATAGAACTTTCTAGCTTGTATTCGATCAGCCAATTAGCTAACTCAAGTAATTGGTGCATTTAAGAAAAGGTGCGTTTTTTTTTCATAATTTAAATTTGAGCTGGAACAAATTTTATACGCAAAACAAAAACAATTAGAGCTCGATAAATGTATCTGGCTCAAATTTGTTTTTGTTTTGCGTATAAAATTTGTTCCGGCTCAAATTTAAATTATGAAAAAACGCAGCTAATATTTTTAAAATTTTAAACTTTTTGAAAAAGGAAAAATATTAACGTATTTTTATACCCTACACCTATGAGGTACAGAGTATATTAACTTTGTGCATATATTGTAACGCCCCTTAGGAGGCGTGTCCGGTATGGAAAAGTATATATATTCTTGATCAGCATCACTACCCGAGTCCGTTTAGCCATGTCCATCTGTCTGTCTGTCTGTCTGTCTGTCTGTCTGTCTGTCTGTCTGTCTGTCTGTCTGTTTGTCTGCCTGTCTGTCCGTCTTGCTGTCTTGCTGTCTTGCTGTCCGAATACAGAATAACTTGAGAAATACTTACCAGAATGCGATGAAATTTCGTCTCAATATATTTTAGCCAAAAGTAGGAACTGAGTTTGTAAATGAGCCAAATCGGTCAACGGACTCGCCCACCTCCCATACAAGTCACTTTTATATAACTCATTCGGAACTAATAACTCGAAAAGTATTCAAGGTATAGTTATAAAGTTTAACACGTATTGTTGGAATTCACCTTAAAATATGTGGTCCACAAATGGGCGTGATCCGCCCACTTTTTTTCATTATTTCTCGGGTTTTCATAGTGGAAATTTGATCCGTAAATTATTAAAATCAAATCTATGAAATATTTTAAATATGGGCGTGGTCCGCCCAATTATATTTTTGAATTTTTTTTTTTAGTTTTTTATACTTTTATATATTTTTTTTAATTTATGGGGATATAAGACGTAAATTTCTGATAAATGAATAATATTCTGAGGGTGGGGAGGATCAGCATAATTAAAAACTTTAAAATTAAGGTATGCAATTAAATATCCCACATTAATATCCCCACCAAAGGTGTAGGGTATTCCATAATCGGGCCCGAAAAACTATAAAAATCCGCCCCATGTGACCGAACTTTCCCAACTCGTTATATATAAATTTAATTCGTTTAATTTATATTACATACACTATATAAATTGTATAATATAGAATAGATTATTTAATAAAAAAACGTTTTTAATATTTTAAGGATACAATAGATTAGATTATCTACTACCCCACGTTTCACTTACTAAAAGTAATACTAAAAATTCACATTAAAAACGTTTTATATTAAAAATATTTTGTATTTCATATTTTTTTATTTTCTTATTTTTTTATCTTATGTGTTTATTAAGTTATTATATAAAACACTGAACACTTAAAATCCAATAAATAAATTTGTAACGAATATGATGGTATTTTATGTAAATCGGAGCAAATCATACTCCAATCAAATCATACAGCTAAAATTTAATAAAGATCGTTGTTCTTCTTCTAATTCCATATAATTACGTACAATTTTATTAATTTAATTTATGTGCAAATCATGTAATATTTAAATATATAATCACCAAATACAATGTAAAATATTTTTATTTTATAAATTAAAAAATAAAAATCTAATATCTATCCAATTTTGTGACAAACTTATAATATTCCAAATCATATTAAAAAAAAAAATTATCAAAAAAGTCCGACGCAATTCGCATAGTTTCGCGCATCACGCCATTATCTTAAATTGCTTATATTTTAAAACCATGCAGTTGATTATTTTAATCTTTTTTATTAAATAGAGAGCTACTTACGCCCTAAACCAAAATATAAGATGCAGTTGATTGTTTTAATCTTTTTTATTAAATAGAGAGCTACTTACGCCCTACACCAAAATATAAAGAAGTAAAAAAAATATGTTTTTCCATGTTTTTCATCATATTGAAACATACGATTGTCACAAACGTTATCATAGAAAATTAAACATTTAATTGTTATATTGAGTAAAATACGTATTTTTTATTTAAATAAAAAAAAATAAAGATGATAGCATAAGAAGTTGCTATAACTTGAGCATATGCATAATTTTTATAAAAGTACATTTTTTCTTAGAACACTATAACACTATTTTCTTGAAGTATACAAGTGAACAGGGCCTTAGATATTTGCATATATATTAGGGGTCCCAATCCCGAAGCATTTTGGCAATCCCGGGACTTTCGGGATTAGAATAATATCCCGGGATATATTACGGATTATGTCCCGAATGATTGAAATTTGTATTACATGTACCAAATAAGTAAATTTTACACATTAAGTCGGATCGGCATATTTTTCCCATAGTTGTAAAAGGTCTTAATTTACATAGTGCTGCTAGAGTTTATCACAAGAAAATTTGAGTCGGAAAATAATTTCCTGTGCTTGACTATTGCAGATGAAGTTAAAAACACTTTAAATCAATATTTTATCATCTAAATAAAGCTGTTTTGGATCGAAGTAGGCTTAAAAAATTAATGATTGAATCTATTATTGCCTTATGTTCGCGCATCGTCTTTGAAGTTTAAAAAGAACAAAAATTTTACACATTTTCTCAAGTTAAACCTGTCAAAAATATAATTGTGTTTATACATTCTTTGTAGTTCTGAATCCAAATATGTTAACGATCAATTTCTGTGGCATATAGTAAAAAAATCCTAAAGTCTGCCAATAGTTAAATTTTTACTCAATACATTATATTGTTTATGATTTATTGGCGTACGCGCATTGCAACTGAAGGTAAAAAATAAATTTTAAGGATATTAATATATTCAAACTCTATTTATTGAGCCTATTCCGATATTTACATGGTAAAAAAAAATACGAATTTGTTTTTAAATTTATCTGCAATACTTAAGCACAGGACATTTCTTTCGATCAAATTTGTATGTAACTTTTAGGCCGTATTACAATTTGATATTAAAAAATAAGTTTGATTTAATTCGAAAAATAATTAAAATATGCTTACGACTGCAAATTTAAAATTTAATAGTTTTAATATTTTCTACACGTTATTTTGATTGGCAATCCCGGGATTTCATTTCGGGATTTTCGGAACATATATGTGCCGAAAATCCCTGTATGCAGACAAACAAAAATTCGATAATATTCGAAATTCAGTTCACAGTTATATCGAATTTTCGAAGAATAATTTCTAATCCTTAGAGATGTTTTTTACTAATTTGTAATCAGTAACAATTAGTGACGTGCAAAATAATATCAACGTAGTGCAGCGGTGGAGCCTGCGTGTAGCTGTGTGATGATGACGGGTTCTATTCCCGGTTCTTGCAAGCATTTTTTTTATTTATTCACAATTTTTTTTTGTTTTTGTACATATTCATCAATGCTATTGGAAAGTTACGATATTAAACTTCGTGAGAATCAGAGTTTTGACATATTTGTGAAAACTCGGATTCTATCGTAATTTTCCAAAGAATTGATGGATGATATATACACACAAACAAAAAAAGGTGAATAAATAAAAAAAAAAAAAAATAGCAACGGACCGGGAATAGATCCCGCCACTATCAAAAAAGTGTGGCACGCAGACCCCTACCACTGTGCTACTATGCTATTACTTTTTAGGTCGCTAATTGTTAATGAATTCATTGACCAAGATAAAATATCTATATGGATTGAAATTTCAAAAGCTGTACCCTATTCTGAGAAAACTAAAATTCGAACTAACTGTAATTTGAAGGTTTTCGAAATTGATTTCGCGTGATTTTTGAACATTCTTTCTTGAACTCTCGATGTGTGAAGATCTTTTATTAAAATCAAATCATCTTTAATCAACATCATAATGGACTTGGTAAGTAACTATTTTTTTATAAAATGTCTACATCTTTTAGTGAAAATATAAAAACTTCATTGTTTAGGTTAAAGTTAAGTTTTCATTAAATTTTCAATTGGTTAGTGAAAATTGGTTTTTTTAATAGCGAACATTTTTTTTTTGTAAAAATTGAATTTATTAGTGAAAAAAAAATTTTTTTTGTGAAAATTTGCTTTTTTTTTAGTAAAAATGTATTTTTATTTACTGAAAAATTGAATTTATAGTGAAAAATTGAATTTATAGTGAAAAATTGAATTGATTTTTTTTTTAAATTGAATTTATTAATGAAAATTTTTATTTGAAAATTAATTATCAATTTTCACTAAAAAAAAATAAAATTTATAATTTTCACTAGAAAATTTAATTATTCACTTAAAATATTCACTAAAAAAACATATAAATTTTCACTTAAAATTAAATTTTTCACTAAAAAAAATTGGATTCTTCACAAAAAAAAAATTGTGAAATATGTTTTTTCATTTTCAAATTTTACTTTAAAAAACTATAATTTTACTTTAAAAAAATATATATAATTTTACTTTAAAAAAATTATAATTTTCACTAGAAAATTTAATTCTTCACTAAAATTTTTTTTTTTTAAAATATATTATAAATTATGGAATAATTTAATATAATATTATATTTATATTTTTTTCTTAGATTAACTTTAGTGATCGTTCACCCATAAGAGCTCCACCGCCGACCCCGAAAGTCAGCGTGTTTGACCGGCTGGGCGAAAGAGCCCTACAACCAATTCCAGGACCACCAAAATCCGGTAACCACCAAAATCGGCAACCTCAAAACAACATATTTAAAAATAATAATACCAAAAAAAAAAATAAAAATAGTAATAAAACTAATAATAAAAATAATAATAAAAATAACAATAAAAATAATAATAAAAATAACAATAACAATAAAAATAATAAAAAAATAACAATAAAAATAATATTAAAAAAAATAAAATTATAAATAAAAAAAAATAACATGGAAAAGGAGATTGTGGGCCTCGCAATAAATAAGACTGCGGTGGTCCACATCCATTTTCATTATAATAATTAAAAAATGAAAATAAATGATTTATTAATATGAAAAAAATTAATATTTGGATTTAATCGGAATTTATTTTAATTTATTTGATATAGGTTCACTGATGTTTGAAGTATATAAAGTACACTTAAAACAAAATACTATATAAATAACAGTTTTTTAATATTAAAAATTGTCAATAGGATAAATTATTATTTTAATCGGAAAATACCATTAAATACTAGAAAATACCATAACATTGCCATTGATTTTATATGAAAGTTTTCTTGTATACTATTAAATCAATATTTGTCACATTGACCAATTTTAATGGGATTTGAGGGTTTTTTTTCTGGGTGTAGATTGATTCAAATTTGTAATTAAAAATTTAGAGGTAATTTTTTCTTCCCTTCGCCCCGACTTTCTGATACTAGGAACAAGTGAAAAAAAAACAAAAAAAAAAAATCCTCAATAAAATAATTAAACCGTGATATTTTAAAAAATCTTCCAACGATTTTTTGTTTCTTTTGATCTTAAAATAATCGGAAGCGACTCCGAAACATTATCTAAACAAATTTGAGGTAGGCATCGAATATTGGGTTGACAGTGTTTTAGGGTAGGTGTGCATAATTTTACTATCTACTAATAAGACGATATCTGAAAAGATAAGTGTAACATATCATTTTAGAGATAATTGTATGTGCAAAAATACAAAAATATTATTCCAAACTTGTTGGAATAAAATTACAAAAATTTCGACAGTTATATTTACTATAGTAAGAAAATGTCAACATTTTATGTGTTCGGCAAACCATGAAATTGTAACGGTTAACTAAAATTTAATAATTTTAAAAACCATAATTTTAGTAAATGATTTAAAATTAAGAAACATATTATCTAAATATTAGTAAAATATTAGTAAATGATAGTGATATATTTTTTATACTTTAAGCAATAATAATTTAATTGAAAAAGGTCGTTAAAAGTTCAAAAATGTCCTTTATGCTCTTTGCGCAACGTCGCAGGGTAAATTTTATTTTGTTGTTCTTAGTTTTAGAGTCAACGCGGAGTGAAACATTTTAACATTTTTGGAATTTGAATCAGTATATAGGTTAGTTCATCAGATAGTTGACATAATGGTGAGAATGTCAAGAAGAAAAAATTGAAAATAAAACAATTAATTGTCACTTAATTTTCACTATTTTATTAAAATTTCACTTCAAAAAGAAACTATTTCACTTTTTCAATACACGGTGGTTAATTTTAAAGTCATTGAGATATTTAACCTTTTTTAAATGTTGTGATTTTTTCTGAACTTGTAAACAAAGCATTGGTCTTTCCAACAGTTTTGTAAAAAAAATTATAATGACGCCTGAATTTTAAAAGAAAAACCTGTGTATACTTCAACCATGGGTTCACTAGACATTAGGGCTGTCAATCGGGATCCCGGGATTATTCGTGTAATTTCAAAAAATAATAAAAAGTCATAAAATATCGCAAATTTAGAGTCGAGATATCGTACTCTCATTTGAGACTAGTCTCGATCAGAACTGTTCGACAGATTTTGAGAAAATCGATCCAGTGCTGGCCGTATGTTACCACATATAGAAGATAATATATTGGGCTATATCTTGAAAACTAAGAAAACGCCTTTTACGAAATTTATTATGTTTTAGAGTCGAAATATCGTACTCTCATTTGAGACTAGTCTCGATCAGAACTGTTCGACAGATTTTGAGAAAATCGATCCAGTGCTGGCCGTATGATACCACATATAGAAGATAATATATTGGGCTATATCTTGAAAACTAAGAAAACGCCTTTTACGAAATTTATTGCGTTTTAGAGTCGAGATATCGTACTCTCATTTGAGACTAGTCTCGATCAGAACTGTTCGACAGATTTTGAGAAAATCGATCCAGTGCTGGCTGTATGTTACCACATATAGAAGATAATATATTGGGCTATATCTTGAAAACTAAGAAAACGCCTTTTACGAAATTTATTGCGTTTTAGAGTCGAGATATCGTACTCTCATTTGAGACTAGTCTCGATCAGAACTGTTCGACAGATTTTGAGAAAATCGATCCAGTGCTGGCTGTATGTTACCACATAGAGGATAATATATTGGGCTATATCTTGAAAACTAAGAAAACGCCTTTTACGAAATTTATTGCGTTTTAGAGTCGAGATATCGTACTCTCATTTGAGACTAGTCTCGATCAGAACTGTTCGACAGATTTTGAGAAAATCGATCCAGTGCTGGCTGTATGTTACCACATATAGAAGATAATATATTGGGCTATATCTTGAAAACTAAGAAAACGCCTTTTACGAAATTTATTGCGTTTTAGAGTCGAGATATCGTACTCTCATTTGAGACTAGTCTCGATCAGAACTGTTCGACAGATTTTGAGAAAATCGATCCAGTGCTGGCTGTATGTTACCACATAGAGGATAATATATTGGGCTATATCTTGAAAACTAAGAAAACGCCTTTTACGAAATTTATTGCGTTTTAGATTCGAAATATCGTACTCTCATTTGAGACTAGTCTCGATCAGAACTGTTCGACAGATTTTGAGAAAATCGATCCAGTGCTGGCCGTATGTTACCACATATAGAAGATAATATATTGGGATATATCTTGAAAACTAAGAAAACGCCTTTTACGAAATTTATTATGTTTTAGAGTCGAAATATCGTACTCTGATTTGAGACTAGTCTCGATCAGAACAGTTCGACAGATTTTGAGAAAATCGATCCAGTGCTGGCAGTATGTTACCACATATAGAAGATAATATATTGGGCTATATCTTGAAAACTAAGAAAACGCCTTTTACGAAATTTATTACGTTTTAGAGTCGAGATATCGTACTCTCATTTGAGACTAGTCTCGATTAGAACTGTTCGACAGATTTTGAGAAAATCGATCCAGTGCTGGCCGTATGTTACCACATATAGAAGATAATATATTGGGCTATATCTTGAAAACTAAGAAAACGCATTTTACGAAATTTATTGCGTTTTAGAGTCGAGATATCGTACTCTCATTTGAGACTAGTCTCGATCAGAACTGTTCGACAGATTTTGAGAAAATCGATCCAGTGCTGGCTGTATGTTACCACATAGAGGATAATATATTGGGCTATATCTTGAAAACTAATAAAACGCCTTTTACGAAATTTATTGCGTTTTAGAGTCGAGATATCGTACTCTCATTTGAGACTAGTCTCGATCAGAACTGTTCGACAGATTTTGAGAAAATCGATCCAGTGCTGGCAGTATGTTAACACATATAGAAGATAATATATTGGGCTATATCTTGAAAACTAAGAAAACGTCTTTTACGAAATTTATTATGTTTTAGAGTCGAAATATCGTACTCTCATTTGAGACTAGTCTCGATCAGAACTGTTCGACAGATTTTGAGAAAATCGATCCAGTGCTGGCTGTATGTTACCACATAGAGGATAATATATTGGGCTATATCTTGAAAACTAAGAAAACGCCTTTTACGAAATTTATTACGTTTTAGAGTCGAAATATCGTACTCTCATTTGAGACTAGTCTCGATCAGAACTGTTCGACAGATTTTGAGAAAATCGATCCAGTGCTGGCAGTATGTTACCACATATAGAAGATAATATATTGGGCTATATCTTGAAAACTAAGAAAACGCCTTTTACGAAATTTATTATGTTTTAGAGTCGAAATATCGTACTCTCATTTGAGACTAGTCTCGATCAGAACTGTTCGACAGATTTTGAGAAAATCGATCCAGTGCTGGCTGTATGTTACCACATAGAGGATAATATATTGGGCTATATCTTGAAAACTAAGAAAACGCCTTTTACGAAATTTATTATGGGTTAGAGTCGAAATATCGTACTCTCATTTGAGACTAGTCTCGATCAGAACTGTTCGACAGATTTTGAGAAAATCGATCCAGTGCTGGCTGTATGTTACCACATAGAGGATAATATATTGGGCTATATCTTGCAAACTAAGAAAACGCATTTTACGAATTTTATTATGTTTTAGAGTCGAAATATCGTACTCTCATTTGAGACTAGTCTCGATCAGAACTGTTCGACAGATTTTGAGAAAATCGATCCAGTGCTGGCTGTATATTACCACATAGAGGATAATATATTGGGCTATATCTTGAAAACTAAGAAAACGCCTTTTACGAAATTTATTGCGTTTTAGAGTCGAAATATCAGACTCTCATTTGAGACTAGTCTCGATCAGAACTGTTCGACAGATTTTGAGAAAATCGATCCAGTGCTGGCCGTATGTTACCACATATAGAAGATAATATATTGGGCTATATCTTGAAAACTAAGAAAACGCCTTTTACGAAATTTATTATGGGTTAGAGTCGAAATATCGTACTCTCATTTGAGACTAGTCTCGATCAGAACTGTTCGACAGATTTTGAGAAAATCGATCCAGTGCTGGCTGTATGTTACCACATAGAGGATAATATATTGGGCTATATCTTGAAAACTAAGAAAACGCCTTTTACGAAATTTATTATGTTTTAGAGTAGAAATATCGTACTCTCATTTGAGACTAGTCTCGATCAGAACTGTTCGACAGATTTTGAGAAAATCGATCCAGTGCTGGCCGTATGTTACCACATATAGAAGATAATATATTGGGCTATATCTTGAAAACTAAGAAAACGCCTTTTACGAAATTTATTGCGTTTTAGAGTCGAGATATCGTACTCTCATTTGAGACTAGTCTCGATCAGAACTGTTCGACAGATTTTGAGAAAATCGATCCAGTGCTGGCTGTATGTTACCACATAGAGGATAATATATTGGGCTATATCTTGCAAACTAAGAAAACGCCTTTTACGAAATTTATTATGTTTTAGAGTAGAAATATCGTACTCTCATTTGAGACTAGTCTCGATCAGAACTGTTCGACAGATTTTGAGAAAATCGATCCAGTGCTGGCCGTATGTTACCACATATAGAAGATAATATATTGGGCTATATCTTGAAAACTAAGAAAACGCCTTTTACGAAATTTATTACGTTTTAGAGTCGAAATATCGTACTCTCATTTGAGACTAGTCTCGATCAGAACTGTTCGACAGATTTTGAGAAAATCGATCCAGTGCTGGCTGTATGTTACCACATAGAGGATAATATATAGGGCTATATCTTGAAAACTAAGAAAACGCCTTTTACGAAATTTATTGCGTTTTAGAGTCGAAATATCAGACTCTTATTTGAGACTAGTCTCGATCAGAACTGTTCGACAGATTTGAGAAAATCGATCCAGTGCTGGCGGTATGTTACCACATATAGAAGATAATATATGTGGTAACATAACATAACTATATGTGGTAACATACTGCCAGCACTGGATCGATTTTCTCAAAATCTGTCGAACAGTTCTGATCGAGACTAGTCTCAAATGAGAGTACGATATCTCGACTCTAAAACGCAATAAATTTCGTAAAAGGCGTTTTCTTAGTTTTACAGATATAGCCCAATATATTATCCTCTATGTGGTAACATACAGCCAGCACTGGATCGATTTTCTCAAAATCTGTCAAACAGTTCTGATCGAGACTAGTCTCAAATGAGAGTCTGATATTTCGACTCTAAAACGCAATAAATTTCGTAAAAGGCGTTTTCTTAGTTTTCAAGATATAGCCCAATATATTATCCTCTATGTGGTAATATACAGCCAGCACTGGATCGATTTTCTCAAAATCTGTCGAACAGTTCTGATCGAGACTAGTCTCAAATGAGAGTACGATATTTCGACTCTAAAACATAATAAATTTCGTAAAAGGCGTTTTCTTAGTTTTCAAGATATAGCCCAATATATTATCCTCTATGTGGTAACATACAGCCAGCACTGGATCGATTTTCTCAAAATCTGTCGAACAGTTCTGATCGAGACTAGTCTCAAATGAGAGTACGATATTTCGACTCTAAAACATAATAAATTTCGTAAAAGGCGTTTTCTTAGTTTTCAAGATATAGCCCAATATATTATCTTCTATATGTGGTAACATACTGCCAGCACTGGATCGATTTTCTCAAAATCTGTCGAACAGTTCTGATCGAGACTAGTCTCAAATGAGAGTACGATATTTCGACTCTAAAACGCAATAAATTTCGTAAAAGGCGTTTTCTTAGTTTTCAAGATATAGCCCAATATATTATCTTCTATATGTGGTAACATACTGCCAGCACTGGATCGATTTTCTCAAAATCTGTCGAACAGTTCTGATCGAGACTAGTCTCAAATGAGAGTACGATATCTCGACTCTAAAACGCAATAAATTTCGTAAAAGGCGTTTTCTTAGTTTTCAAGATATAGCCCAATATATTATCTTCTATATGTGATAACATACGGCCAGCACTGGATCGATTTTCTCAAAATCTGTCGAACAGTTCTGATCGAGACTAGTCTCAAATGAGAGTACGATATCTCGACTCAAAAACGTAATAAATTTCGTAAAAGGCGTTTTCTTAGTTTTCAAGATATAGCCCAATATATTATCCTCTATGTGGTAACATACGGCCAGCACTGGATCGATTTTCTCAAAATCTGTCGAACAGTTCTGATCGAGACTAGTCTCAAATGAGAGTACGATATTTCTACTCTAAAACATAATAAATTTCGTAAAAGGCGTTTTCTTAGTTTTCAAGATATAGCCCAATATATTATCTTCTATATGTGGTAACATACGGCCAGCACTGGATCGATTTTCTCAAAATCTGTCGAACAGTTCTGATCGAGACTAGTCTCAAATGAGAGTCTGATATTTCGACTCTAAAACGCAATAAATTTCGTAAAAGGCGTTTTCTTAGTTTTCAAGATATAGCCCAATATATTATCCTCTATGTGGTAATATACAGCCAGCACTGGATCGATTTTCTCAAAATCTGTCGAACAGTTCTGATCGAGACTAGTCTCAAATGAGAGTACGATATTTCGACTCTAAAACATAATAAAATTCGTAAAATGCGTTTTCTTAGTTTGCAAGATATAGCCCAATATATTATCCTCTATGTGGTAACATACAGCCAGCACTGGATCGATTTTCTCAAAATCTGTCGAACAGTTCTGATCGAGACTAGTCTCAAATGAGAGTACGATATTTCGACTCTAACCCATAATAAATTTCGTAAAAGGCGTTTTCTTAGTTTTCAAGATATAGCCCAATATATTATCCTCTATGTGGTAACATACAGCCAGCACTGGATCGATTTTCTCAAAATCTGTCGAACAGTTCTGATCGAGACTAGTCTCAAATGAGAGTACGATATTTCGACTCTAAAACATAATAAATTTCGTAAAAGGCGTTTTCTTAGTTTTCAAGATATAGCCCAATATATTATCTTCTATATGTGGTAACATACTGCCAGCACTGGATCGATTTTCTCAAAATCTGTCGAACAGTTCTGATCGAGACTAGTCTCAGATGAGAGTACGATATTTCGACTCTAAAACGTAATAAATTTCGTAAAAGGCGTTTTCTTAGTTTTCAAGATATAGCCCAATATATTATCCTCTATGTGGTAACATACAGCCAGCACTGGATCGATTTTCTCAAAATCTGTCGAACAGTTCTGATCGAGACTAGTCTCAAATGAGAGTACGATATTTCGACTCTAAAACATAATAAATTTCGTAAAAGACGTTTTCTTAGTTTTCAAGATATAGCCCAATATATTATCTTCTATATGTGTTAACATACTGCCAGCACTGGATCGATTTTCTCAAAATCTGTCGAACAGTTCTGATCGAGACTAGTCTCAAATGAGAGTACGATATCTCGACTCAAAAACGTAATAAATTTCGTAAAAGGCGTTTTCTTAGTTTTCAAGATATAGCCCAATATATTATCCTCTATGTGGTAACATACGGCCAGCACTGGATCGATTTTCTCAAAATCTGTCGAACAGTTCTGATCGAGACTAGTCTCAAATGAGAGTACGATATTTCGACTCTAAAACATAATAAATTTCGTAAAAGACGTTTTCTTAGTTTTCAAGATATAGCCCAATATATTATCTTCTATATGTGTTAACATACTGCCAGCACTGGATCGATTTTCTCAAAATCTGTCGAACAGTTCTGATCGAGACTAGTCTCAAATGAGAGTACGATATTTCGACTCTAAAACGCAATAAATTTCGTAAAAGGCGTTTTCTTAGTTTTCAAGATATAGCCCAATATATTATCTTCTATATGTGGTAACATACTGCCAGCACTGGATCGATTTTCTCAAAATCTGTCGAACAGTTCTGATCGAGACTAGTCTCAAATGAGAGTACGATATCTCGACTCTAAAACGCAATAAATTTCGTAAAAGGCGTTTTCTTAGTTTTCAAGATATAGCCCAATATATTATCTTCTATATGTGATAACATACGGCCAGCACTGGATCGATTTTCTCAAAATCTGTCGAACAGTTCTGATCGAGACTAGTCTCAAATGAGAGTACGATATCTCGACTCAAAAACGTAATAAATTTCGTAAAAGGCGTTTTCTTAGTTTTCAAGATATAGCCCAATATATTATCCTCTATGTGGTAACATACGGCCAGCACTGGATCGATTTTCTCAAAATCTGTCGAACAGTTCTGATCGAGACTAGTCTCAAATGAGAGTACGATATTTCTACTCTAAAACATAATAAATTTCGTAAAAGGCGTTTTCTTAGTTTTCAAGATATAGCCCAATATATTATCTTCTATATGTGGTAACATACGGCCAGCACTGGATCGATTTTCTCAAAATCTGTCGAACAGTTCTGATCGAGACTAGTCTCAAATGAGAGTCTGATATTTCGACTCTAAAACGCAATAAATTTCGTAAAAGGCGTTTTCTTAGTTTTCAAGATATAGCCCAATATATTATCCTCTATGTGGTAATATACAGCCAGCACTGGATCGATTTTCTCAAAATCTGTCGAACAGTTCTGATCGAGACTAGTCTCAAATGAGAGTACGATATTTCGACTCTAAAACATAATAAAATTCGTAAAATGCGTTTTCTTAGTTTGCAAGATATAGCCCAATATATTATCCTCTATGTGGTAACATACAGCCAGCACTGGATCGATTTTCTCAAAATCTGTCGAACAGTTCTGATCGAGACTAGTCTCAAATGAGAGTACGATATTTCGACTCTAACCCATAATAAATTTCGTAAAAGGCGTTTTCTTAGTTTTCAAGATATAGCCCAATATATTATCCTCTATGTGGTAACATACAGCCAGCACTGGATCGATTTTCTCAAAATCTGTCGAACAGTTCTGATCGAGACTAGTCTCAAATGAGAGTACGATATTTCGACTCTAAAACATAATAAATTTCGTAAAAGGCGTTTTCTTAGTTTTCAAGATATAGCCCAATATATTATCTTCTATATGTGGTAACATACTGCCAGCACTGGATCGATTTTCTCAAAATCTGTCGAACAGTTCTGATCGAGACTAGTCTCAGATGAGAGTACGATATTTCGACTCTAAAACGTAATAAATTTCGTAAAAGGCGTTTTCTTAGTTTTCAAGATATAGCCCAATATATTATCCTCTATGTGGTAACATACAGCCAGCACTGGATCGATTTTCTCAAAATCTGTCGAACAGTTCTGATCGAGACTAGTCTCAAATGAGAGTACGATATTTCGACTCTAAAACATAATAAATTTCGTAAAAGACGTTTTCTTAGTTTTCAAGATATAGCCCAATATATTATCTTCTATATGTGTTAACATACTGCCAGCACTGGATCGATTTTCTCAAAATCTGTCGAACAGTTCTGATCGAGACTAGTCTCAAATGAGAGTACGATATCTCGACTCTAAAACGCAATAAATTTCGTAAAAGGCGTTTTCTTAGTTTTACAGATATAGCCCAATATATTATCCTCTATGTGGTAACATACAGCCAGCACTGGATCGATTTTCTCAAAATCTGTCGAACAGTTCTGATCGAGACTAGTCTCAAATGAGAGTACGATATCTCGACTCTAAAACGTAATAAATTTCGTAAAAGGCGTTTTCTTAGTTTTCAAGATATAGCCCAATATATTATCTTCTATATGTGGTAACATACGGCCAGCACTGGATCGATTTTCTCAAAATCTGTCGAACAGTTCTAATCGAGACTAGTCTCAAATGAGAGTACGATATCTCGACTCTAAAACGTAATAAATTTCGTAAAAGGCGTTTTCTTAGTTTTCAAGATATAGCCCAATATATTATCTTCTATATGTGGTAACATACTGCCAGCACTGGATCGATTTTCTCAAAATCTGTCGAACAGTTCTGATCGAGACTAGTCTCAAATGAGAGTACGATATTTCGACTCTAAAACGCAATAAATTTCGTAAAAGGCGTTTTCTTAGTTTTCAAGATATAGCCCAATATATTATCTTCTATATGTGGTAACATACTGCCAGCACTGGATCGATTTTCTCAAAATCTGTCGAACAGTTCTGATCGAGACTAGTCTCAAATGAGAGTACGATATCTCGACTCTAAAACGCAATAAATTTCGTAAAAGGCGTTTTCTTAGTTTTCAAGATATAGCCCAATATATTATCTTCTATATGTGATAACATACGGCCAGCACTGGATCGATTTTCTCAAAATCTGTCGAACAGTTCTGATCGAGACTAGTCTCAAATGAGAGTACGATATCTCGACTCAAAAACGTAATAAATTTCGTAAAAGGCGTTTTCTTAGTTTTCAAGATATAGCCCAATATATTATCCTCTATGTGGTAACATACGGCCAGCACTGGATCGATTTTCTCAAAATCTGTCGAACAGTTCTGATCGAGACTAGTCTCAAATGAGAGTACGATATTTCGACTCTAAAACATAATAAATTTCGTAAAAGGCGTTTTCTTAGTTTTCAAGATATAGCCCAATATATTATCTTCTATATGTGGTAACATACTGCCAGCACTGGATCGATTTTCTCAAAATCTGTCGAACAGTTCTGATCGAGACTAGTCTCAAATGAGAGTACGATATTTCGACTCTAAAACGTAATAAATTTCGTAAAAGGCGTTTTCTTAGTTTTCAAGATATAGCCCAATATATTATCCTCTATGTGGTAACATACAGCCAGCACTGGATCGATTTTCTCAAAATCTGTCGAACAGTTCTGATCGAGACTAGTCTCAAATGAGAGTACGATATTTCGACTCTAACCCATAATAAATTTCGTAAAAGGCGTTTTCTTAGTTTTCAAGATATAGCCCAATATATTATCCTCTATGTGGTAACATACAGCCAGCACTGGATCGATTTTCTCAAAATCTGTCGAACAGTTCTGATCGAGACTAGTCTCAAATGAGAGTACGATATTTCTACTCTAAAACATAATAAATTTCGTAAAAGGCGTTTTCTTAGTTTTCAAGATATAGCCCAATATATTATCTTCTATATGTGGTAACATACGGCCAGCACTGGATCGATTTTCTCAAAATCTGTCGAACAGTTCTGATCGAGACTAGTCTCAAATGAGAGTACGATATCTCGACTCAAAAACGTAATAAATTTCGTAAAAGGCGTTTTCTTAGTTTTCAAGATATAGCCCAATATATTATCCTCTATGTGGTAACATACGGCCAGCACTGGATCGATTTTCTCAAAATCTGTCGAACAGTTCTGATCGAGACTAGTCTCAAATGAGAGTACGATATTTCTACTCTAAAACATAATAAATTTCGTAAAAGGCGTTTTCTTAGTTTTCAAGATATAGCCCAATATATTATCCTCTATGTGGTAACATACGGCCAGCACTGGATCGATTTTCTCAAAATCTGTCGAACAGTTCTGATCGAGACTAGTCTCAAATGAGAGTACGATATCTCGACTCTAAAACGCAATAAATTTCGTAAAAGGCGTTTTCTTAGTTTTCAAGATATAGCCCAATATATTATCTTCTATATGTGATAACATACGGCCAGCACTGGATCGATTTTCTCAAAATCTGTCGAACAGTTCTGATCGAGACTAGTCTCAAATGAGAGTACGATATCTCGACTCAAAAACGTAATAAATTTCGTAAAAGGCGTTTTCTTAGTTTTCAAGATATAGCCCAATATATTATCCTCTATGTGGTAACATACGGCCAGCACTGGATCGATTTTCTCAAAATCTGTCGAACAGTTCTGATCGAGACTAGTCTCAAATGAGAGTACGATATTTCTACTCTAAAACGCAATAAATTTCGTAAAAGGCGTTTTCTTAGTTTTCAAGATATAGCCCAATATATTATCCTCTATGTGGTAATATACAGCCAGCACTGGATCGATTTTCTCAAAATCTGTCGAACAGTTCTGATCGAGACTAGTCTCAAATGAGAGTACGATATTTCGACTCTAAAACATAATAAAATTCGTAAAATGCGTTTTCTTAGTTTGCAAGATATAGCCCAATATATTATCCTCTATGTGGTAACATACAGCCAGCACTGGATCGATTTTCTCAAAATCTGTCGAACAGTTCTGATCGAGACTAGTCTCAAATGAGAGTACGATATTTCGACTCTAACCCATAATAAATTTCGTAAAAGGCGTTTTCTTAGTTTTCAAGATATAGCCCAATATATTATCCTCTATGTGGTAACATACAGCCAGCACTGGATCGATTTTCTCAAAATCTGTCGAACAGTTCTGATCGAGACTAGTCTCAAATGAGAGTACGATATTTCGACTCTAAAACATAATAAATTTCGTAAAAGGCGTTTTCTTAGTTTTCAAGATATAGCCCAATATATTATCTTCTATATGTGGTAACATACTGCCAGCACTGGATCGATTTTCTCAAAATCTGTCGAACAGTTCTGATCGAGACTAGTCTCAAATGAGAGTACGATATTTCGACTCTAAAACGTAATAAATTTCGTAAAAGGCGTTTTCTTAGTTTTCAAGATATAGCCCAATATATTATCCTCTATGTGGTAACATACAGCCAGCACTGGATCGATTTTCTCAAAATCTGTCGAACAGTTCTGATCGAGACTAGTCTCAAATGAGAGTACGATATTTCGACTCTAAAACATAATAAATTTCGTAAAAGACGTTTTCTTAGTTTTCAAGATATAGCCCAATATATTATCTTCTATATGTGTTAACATACTGCCAGCACTGGATCGATTTTCTCAAAATCTGTCGAACAGTTCTGATCGAGACTAGTCTCAAATGAGAGTACGATATCTCGACTCTAAAACGCAATAAATTTCGTAAAAGGCGTTTTCTTAGTTTTCAAGATATAGCCCAATATATTATCCTCTATGTGGTAACATACAGCCAGCACTGGATCGATTTTCTCAAAATCTGTCGAACAGTTCTGATCGAGACTAGTCTCAAATGAGAGTACGATATCTCGACTCTAAAACGCAATAAATTTCGTAAAATGCGTTTTCTTAGTTTTCAAGATATAGCCCAATATATTATCTTCTATATGTGGTAACATACGGCCAGCACTGGATCGATTTTCTCAAAATCTGTCGAACAGTTCTAATCGAGACTAGTCTCAAATGAGAGTACGATATCTCGACTCTAAAACGTAATAAATTTCGTAAAAGGCGTTTTCTTAGTTTTCAAGATATAGCCCAATATATTATCTTCTATATGTGGTAACATACTGCCAGCACTGGATCGATTTTCTCAAAATCTGTCGAACTGTTCTGATCGAGACTAGTCTCAAATCAGAGTACGATATTTCGACTCTAAAACATAATAAATTTCGTAAAAGGCGTTTTCTTAGTTTTCAAGATATATCCCAATATATTATCTTCTATATGTGGTAACATACGGCCAGCACTGGATCGATTTTCTCAAAATCTGTCGAACAGTTCTGATCGAGACTAGTCTCAAATGAGAGTACGATATTTCGAATCTAAAACGCAATAAATTTCGTAAAAGGCGTTTTCTTAGTTTTCAAGATATAGCCCAATATATTATCCTCTATGTGGTAACATACAGCCAGCACTGGATCGATTTTCTCAAAATCTGTCGAACAGTTCTGATCGAGACTAGTCTCAAATGAGAGTACGATATCTCGACTCTAAAACGCAATAAATTTCGTAAAAGGCGTTTTCTTAGTTTTCAAGATATAGCCCAATATATTATCTTCTATATGTGGTAACATACAGCCAGCACTGGATCGATTTTCTCAAAATCTGTCGAACAGTTCTGATCGAGACTAGTCTCAAATGAGAGTACGATATCTCGACTCTAAAACGCAATAAATTTCGTAAAAGGCGTTTTCTTAGTTTTCAAGATATAGCCCAATATATTATCCTCTATGTGGTAATATACAGCCAGCACTGGATCGATTTTCTCAAAATCTGTCGAACAGTTCTGATCGAGACTAGTCTCAAATGAGAGTACGATATCTCGACTCTAAAACGCAATAAATTTCGTAGAAGGCGTTTTCTTAGTTTTCAAGATATAGCGCAATATATTATCCTCTATAAAATACTTTACTTATAAAATCTTGGCAACCCTGCACAAAATTGTTGAATTTAAATTTATTTCGAACTAAGTAATTTATTTAAAAAACCTAGCATCTTTTCATATAAGAGCTTTGGTGCAACGGATGAGTAGCTGCTTTGTGAATGGAAGGTCCGTAGTTAATATATTATCTTCTATATGTGGTAACATACGGCCAGCACTGGATCGATTTTCTCAAAATCTGTCGAACAGTTCTGATCGAGACTAGTCTCAAATGAGAGTCTGATATTTCGACTCTAAAACGCAATAAATTTCGTAAAAGGCGTTTTCTTAGTTTTCAAGATATAGCCCAATATATTATCCTCTATGTGGTAATATACAGCCAGCACTGGATCGATTTTCTCAAAATCTGTCGAACAGTTCTGATCGAGACTAGTCTCAAATGAGAGTACGATATTTCGACTCTAAAACATAATAAAATTCGTAAAATGCGTTTTCTTAGTTTGCAAGATATAGCCCAATATATTATCCTCTATGTGGTAACATACAGCCAGCACTGGATCGATTTTCTCAAAATCTGTCGAACAGTTCTGATCGAGACTAGTCTCAAATGAGAGTACGATATTTCGACTCTAACCCATAATAAATTTCGTAAAAGGCGTTTTCTTAGTTTTCAAGATATAGCCCAATATATTATCCTCTATGTGGTAACATACAGCCAGCACTGGATCGATTTTCTCAAAATCTGTCGAACAGTTCTGATCGAGACTAGTCTCAAATGAGAGTACGATATTTCGACTCTAAAACATAATAAATTTCGTAAAAGGCGTTTTCTTAGTTTTCAAGATATAGCCCAATATATTATCTTCTATATGTGGTAACATACTGCCAGCACTGGATCGATTTTCTCAAAATCTGTCGAACAGTTCTGATCGAGACTAGTCTCAAATGAGAGTACGATATTTCGACTCTAAAACGTAATAAATTTCGTAAAAGGCGTTTTCTTAGTTTTCAAGATATAGCCCAATATATTATCCTCTATGTGGTAACATACAGCCAGCACTGGATCGATTTTCTCAAAATCTGTCGAACAGTTCTGATCGAGACTAGTCTCAAATGAGAGTACGATATTTCGACTCTAAAACATAATAAATTTCGTAAAAGACGTTTTCTTAGTTTTCAAGATATAGCCCAATATATTATCTTCTATATGTGTTAACATACTGCCAGCACTGGATCGATTTTCTCAAAATCTGTCGAACAGTTCTGATCGAGACTAGTCTCAAATGAGAGTACGATATCTCGACTCTAAAACGCAATAAATTTCGTAAAAGGCGTTTTCTTAGTTTTACAGATATAGCCCAATATATTATCCTCTATGTGGTAACATACAGCCAGCACTGGATCGATTTTCTCAAAATCTGTCGAACAGTTCTGATCGAGACTAGTCTCAAATGAGAGTACGATATCTCGACTCTAAAACGCAATAAATTTCGTAAAAGGCGTTTTCTTAGTTTTCAAGATATAGCCCAATATATTATCTTCTATATGTGGTAACATACGGCCAGCACTGGATCGATTTTCTCAAAATCTGTCGAACAGTTCTAATCGAGACTAGTCTCAAATGAGAGTACGATATCTCGACTCTAAAACGTAATAAATTTCGTAAAAGGCGTTTTCTTAGTTTTCAAGATATAGCCCAATATATTATCTTCTATATGTGGTAACATACTGCCAGCACTGGATCGATTTTCTCAAAATCTGTCGAACTGTTCTGATCGAGACTAGTCTCAAATCAGAGTACGATATTTCGACTCTAAAACATAATAAATTTCGTAAAAGGCGTTTTCTTAGTTTTCAAGATATATCCCAATATATTATCTTCTATATGTGGTAACATACGGCCAGCACTGGATCGATTTTCTCAAAATCTGTCGAACAGTTCTGATCGAGACTAGTCTCAAATGAGAGTACGATATTTCGAATCTAAAACGCAATAAATTTCGTAAAAGGCGTTTTCTTAGTTTTCAAGATATAGCCCAATATATTATCCTCTATGTGGTAACATACAGCCAGCACTGGATCGATTTTCTCAAAATCTGTCTAACAGTTCTGATCGAGACTAGTCTCAAATGAGAGTACGATATCTCGACTCTAAAACGCAATAAATTTCGTAAAAGGCGTTTTCTTAGTTTTCAAGATATAGCCCAATATATTATCTTCTATATGTGGTAACATACAGCCAGCACTGGATCGATTTTCTCAAAATCTGTCGAACAGTTCTGATCGAGACTAGTCTCAAATGAGAGTACGATATCTCGACTCTAAAACGCAATAAATTTCGTAAAAGGCGTTTTCTTAGTTTTCAAGATATAGCCCAATATATTATCCTCTATGTGGTAATATACAGCCAGCACTGGATCGATTTTCTCAAAATCTGTCGAACAGTTCTGATCGAGACTAGTCTCAAATGAGAGTACGATATTTCGACTCTAAAACGCAATAAATTTCGTAGAAGGCGTTTTCTTAGTTTTCAAGATATAGCGCAATATATTATCCTCTATAAAATACTTTACTTATAAAATCTTGGCAACCCTGCACAAAATTGTTGAATTTAAATTTATTTCGAACTAAGTAATTTATTTAAAAAACCTAGCATCTTTTCATATAAGAGCTTTGGTGCAACGGATGAGTAGCTGCTTTGTGAATGGAAGGTCCGTAGTTCAAATCCGCTCCGGGGCAGCAATTTTTTTAATTATAAATAAATTTGTAAAATTTTCATTGCATACTCTCAGGTAACAGGCTGCTTCATTGAATGTTATACTTTGCAATTCGCTTCGTGTTTTTAACATAATAGCAATTCGCTCTGAACTGTGCTATGTAAATTGCATTTCGCCCAGTGTTGCGCCGTGCTAACTTCACGCAAGTCAAATTTTTTATTTTTTTGTAGTTGTCAATTTATCATACAAGAACTTAATAATTTTAATATAAAAAATTATGTGATATAACGAATTTTTCGATATAACGAAAGGGCCTGACATTATATCATTCATTATACCGGGATTTGCCTGTACATATATACTTATATAAACTGTATATATATACTTATATATATATATTATTAGATATCAACTTTGTCAATATCTACTTTAATATACTGTAAATATAATAATCATTAATGTTTAGAATTTTTAGTTGTAGCTGAAAAATAATTTTGTGAAAATAAATTATTCCCAAATAAAAACTCAACTGAATTAGACTTGCTTCTAAGTAATTTATTTATCAATAGGTAATGGGCCTTCGTTCGTTATAAATTTTTTTTTTGTTTGAGCTAATTTATTTCACATTGTAATCGCGCATCATAAATTTATCATCATAATCATTGCAAAACTGGTAATATTCGCATGAAATGGGCGACGTCAGACTGCAATTTCCGAAGTTGTCGAGTGGTAACTATCACATGTGGAAATTTAACATGGAGCTGCTGCTGCTGGAACGAGAACTTTGGGATATGGTGACTGAAGAAATGCCGAACACGCCTGATGATAAATGGCTGACTCGGGATGGCAAAGCGCGAGCTGCAAAAGGACTTTCTGTTGACGAATCTCAAAAGATTCATATCAAGAATTTGCAGACTGCGAAGGAATTTTGGGAATCACTAAAGAAGCATCATGAGAAGTCTAATTTGACGAATAAAGTTAGTTTACTTCGTCAACTCTCAACTAAACGGATGCAGTATGGTCAAACCATGAACGATCACATCAATGAATTTTTAAACATCATTGATAAATTGCAAGATTTGGGCGAACAAATGGAGGAGCATAAATCAGTTGCATTCCTGTTAGGAAGTCTTCCAGAGAATTATAATATGCTGGTATCTGCGTTGGAAGTTCGTCCAGAAGTTGACTTAACATTGGATATGGTAAAGGAGAAGTTACTGCAGGAGTTTGAAAGAAATTCGGGACGTGGCAAAGAGCCGAAAGTTGCTTTGAAAATGCAAAAGAAGCAGTTCACGTTCAATCCAAAATGCGTTGGTTGTGGTGAGCGTGATCACATCAAAAAGAATTGTCACGAGAAAAAGAAAATCGAGCTAATATCGTCACAAAAATCGTCCAAAAATCAACATACCTGTTTCCGTGTGACTACCAAGCAATCATCAAAGGGATGGTTTATTGATTCAGCTGCAACGTGCCACATGAGCTGTGAAGAAGATTTCTTTATGAAATTGGACAAAACGAAAAACGACTCTGTTTTTCTAGCAGATGGTTCGGAGATCAACGCAAGCGGGATTGGAGAATGTCAATTCGTCTACAAAAACTTTGAAATTGTTGTAAAGAATATTTTAATTATTCCGGAGTTGTATTGGAGTTGGAAGCCTGCTATCAGTTCGAAAATTAACCGAAAATGGATTTGACGTAATATTCAAGGGAGCTCAATGTACCATTTCAATGGATGATGAATTATACGCAACGGCATCACTAATGAACAAAGATCAAATTCGTATTTTTGGATCAATTGCATACGCGCATGTTAACAAACAAAAACGTCGCAAGCTGGATAGCGTGTCAAAGAAATATACTTTGGTTGGATTTTGCGAAGAAACAAAAGGATTTAGGCTACTTGACAAAAGAACAAATGACATCGTCATTAGTAGAGATGTGGAATTTGTTGAAAAGAAAAGCAAATTAGCAGAAGATAACATGGCTGAGAAGATGAATAATACTTTTCACGAGAACGTAGTTTAGGCATACCATCTCAACGATATGGTATGAAGGTCGTAGTTGAAGAAGAACCTGCCACATTTAATGAAGCTGTATCAAGAACGGATAGCAAGTATTGGATCCAACTATGGAAGACGAAATCAAGTCTATGTAGGAGAATGATACGTGGGACCTTGTAGAGATGCCGTAAGGGCGCAAATTAGTCGGTTGTAAATGGGTCTATAAATTAAAGAAAACCGTCGATGGAACTGTTCGATACAAGGCGCGTTTTGTAGCAAAGGGGTTTTCGCAGAAGTATGAAGAAGATTATGACCAAATTTTTGCACCTGTTGTAAAACAAACCACTTTTCGGACGCTTTTAGCTATATTATCATATAAGAATATGATAGTACAGCATTTCGATGTCAAAACTGCATTTTTAAACGTTCCTGAAAACGCTAATTTATTCTGCAAGTTAAAACGTAGCATTTATTGACTCAAACAGTCAGCTCGATGTTGGAATCAGAAGCTTAATGATGTCTTTATTAAGCTCGGATTCAGAAGGGGAAAAGCTGATCTATGTCTTTATACCCAGTGGCAAGATGACAAGTTAGTGTATGTACTTGTTTACATGGATGATATGCTAATTGCCAGTGAATCGAAAATTCATGTGGATGACATTATTAAAGCTATTAAATCTAAATTCGATATTTCTGAATTAGGAGAATTAAAATTATATTTAGGCATCGAAATTAATCGCGAAAAAGATGGGTTATTTTATATATGTCAGACAGAATATATAAATAATCTTTTAAAGATTTTGGCATTGAAGATGCAAAATGCTCAAACATACCTTTAGATCCCGGATATCTCAAAGAAAATACAGATGTAGAATTGCTGGAAAATAATTACGAGTATCGTAAAGCAATTGGTTCTTTACTATATATTGCTGGAAATTCGCGTCCTGATATCTCCGTAGCCGTTTCTATTTTATCAAGAAAAATGAGCAATCCGAATAAACGAGACTGGACAGAAGTGAAACGAGTTTTGAAGTATCTAAGGGGAAGTAAGGATCTAAAATTACTTGTTGGAAGCAAATCAAAATTATGTCTTGTTGGTTACGCGTATGCTGATTGAGCAGGAGACATCAAAGATCGGAAATCGACAAGTGGCTACATATTCAAGCTGGGCGATGCAACAATAAGCTACGCAAGTCGTAAACAGACTAATGTAATTTTGTCGTCAACGGAAGCCGAATTTGTCGCTCTTGCTGAAGCATCACAAGAAACTTTGTGGATTATGCAGCTACTCAAAGATTTTGGTCAAGACGATCTTCAACCAACAATTTATTAAGATAACCAAAGTTGCCTTAAAATTCTCCAGCAAGACAAAGTGAATCTTCGAAGCAAACATATTGATGTTAAATATTATTTTGCAAGAGATCTGATGCACTCTTGTCGTATTAAATATGAATATTTTTGTACTGCAAATATGATAGCTGATATATTTACAAAACCTTTACTAAAAATTAAAATTTATAAATTAAGAAATTTAGTTGGTCTTGTAAAGAAATAGTTTGTAGTCGCTTATTAAATATTATTAAATTACGATATTGAGAAGGGGTATTAGATATCAACTTTGTCAATATCTACTGTAATATACTGTAAACATAATAATCAATAATGTTTAGAATTTTTAGTTGTAGCTGAAAAATAATTTTGTGAAAATAAATTATTCCCAAATAAAAACTCAACTGAATTAGACTTTTGCTTCTAAGTAATTTATTTATCAATATATATATATATATATATATATATATATATATATATATATATATATATATATATATATATATATATATATATATATATATATATATATATAATACGCACAATTGCTTTTACTCAATTCCTTGAATGACAATGTGGCTTTTGCATCTTTTCTTTTTTATTCCATACACTTGTTATTGCTGTTGGGAATCTAGTTGCCTCTTTCTTGCTTTCTTGTTTGAAACTCTTAAAGCCTACATCAATTGCTAATTGCAAATATTTTGTTTTTTTTAGCGTGGCGTGTGTCTATGATGTGGTGTGTCTTATTGCCTATAATTTATTGTTGTCTTACAATTGATTCCGACGCACGCGAAATCTTGCCAAAATAATATCTTTGCATTTTTAAATCTTATCGCTTGATTCCCACATTGTCCTGGAATTTATTAACACCGTCCAACAACCTGTTTAAAGTTTTTGAAGTGTGTTAGTAAATTAATCACATAAGAAATGATGTTAAAAAGGTGTATTAAAACCAAGTGTGTGTGTGTTTAATTCAATTAAATTGGCATTATTTAATTGAATTTATCATTATTTTGAGGGGTTTCATTGTGAAATTTGAATTGAATTAAATGATATCAAATTGTGCATATTAATGCCAATACTGCTGAAATATCTGTTGATAAATCAAAGTTTTGAGTGTTGAATTATATTGTGATTTTTTTTGAATTTTACATGCGAATCTAGCAAAATAGAAAAATCTATTCGTAAATCGAATAAATTATAATTTTTGTGAATTTTCAAGCGAAATACCGGCGAAATTTGCTGACAAACTAATTTTTAAAGTTGGTATTTTGCGTTAAGCTTGCATTATAAAAATCTTTAAGCCTGAATTATAAGAGAATTTAATTAGAATTTTGATTTCAGGTTGAATTGAATTAAACCACAATTGTTGTAACGTTAGAATTGTAAAGTTAGAGTTGATTTATTTTACATTTATTTATTTTACAATTTAATTAATCAAAAGACACTTTTTTGTTTTTAGAGTTAAAAAGGCACTTTTATTAAATTTACTATTGAAAAGACACTCTTACTATTTTAGTACCTCCACTTGAGGTTGGTTAAACTACAATATTTTATTAACAATACCTTCGTTGCAAGCTTTTCTAAAATGTGTGGTCTAAGCATAGCTTTAGCGCTTGACAATTATCATTGTTGCCAACATGAACATGCTTTTGTAGTCCCAGCACAGATTTGAACCTGTGTTACGGGACCTTTCGGCAGCGCGCTAACCTTTTGAGCTACCGATCTGCATAGTATATATCAAAATTAATAATATAATATGCTTATAAGAGCATAAAATGCGACTCCTTACAACTGAAAGAGATATAAATAAGTATATGGCTGAATCTGCTAGATTTGGAATGCAGTTCCAAAAGGAGTAACGATGAATATGCTGTTTTTACTTTTGGTATATTGAAGACGTTGTCAACTCCGGTATTATCTACAGGAATAGCCTCTCTGACAATTGTGGATATACTGTATGGTATTCATGATGGCTTCAAGAGAACCACAAGAAATAGAATCTTGTATTATCTATCATTTAAAAAACTATGTTAAGAGTCAGAAACTTATAATGTACAGTGATCAATGCAATGGACAAAATGGAAACATAACAATGAGCACAATATACAATTTATAGTCAATTATTAAAACTTAAAAATTAATATAACAGATCATGATTTTAAAAAATTGCATAATTGGAAAAATATATTACCAATAGAAAAAAAATTATTGCACAAAAACAAAAATAGAATGGATGAATATTCAATGGCTTCGATTTGAAAACGAAAATCCACATATTATAAAATTTAAGTATTCCAATAAGGAAGAGGACTTGTTCAATGAATTGGACATTTTAAAAATATATTCATCTAAATTGACTTGGATTCACTGTATCCAAACAGAAGACATATTGATGGAAATAAATATTAAGATCTACAAGAATTAAAAAATTATATACACCATCAACCATTCATTTAATAATTAATTGAACACAAATTCTCAAGCAATGATGATGCTGGATTATCTAAGCTATATAAAATAATACATAATAAATAAAAATTCTTTCATTTCCATACAAAATTGGCCTAACAGGAAGTTGGAAACAAATTTTAATAAATGTCAAAGTGGCCTAAGCCACATTAACTTTTTTTTAGTATGTATTTTAATAGTTATTTTTTAAATAGAAGAGTTCTTGTTACTATTATTAGTATAAAAATATATACCAATATATAATTTATCTAAAATACAACGAACTAAAGCGTTTTAAAATATGATCATTTACATTTTTCTGTTTTCTGAAGATCGAAAATTTTGTGAGTTAGGCCGTTTTGGCGCAGAGCGCCAAATATATATATATATATATATATATTTGTTCTTCTTTTTTATATCCTACACTTATGAGGTACAGGGTATATTAACTTTGTGCATATATTGTCACGCCCCTTGGGAGGCGTGTCCGGTATGGAAAGGTATATATATTCTTGATCAGCATCACTACCCGAGTCCGTTTAGCCATATCCGTCTGTCTGTCTGTCTGTCCTTCTTGCTGTCCGAATACAGAATAACTTGAGAAATACTGATCAGAATGCGATGAAATTTCGTCTCAGTCAAAAGTAGGAACTGAGTTTGAAAATGAGCCAAATCGGTCAACGGACACGCCCACCTCCCATACAAGTCACTTTTATATAACTCTTTCGGAACTAATAACTCGAAAAGTATTCAAGGTATAGTTATAAAATTTAAAACGTATTGTTAGAATTCACCTAAAAATATGTGGTCAAAAAATGGGCGTGATCCGCCCACTTTTTTGTTTTCATTATTTCCCGGGTTTTCATAGTGGAAATTTGATCCGTAAATTATTAAAATCAAATCTATGAAATATCCGCCCATTTACATTTTTCAATTTTTTTTTTTGTTTTTTATACTTTATATATATTTTTTTAATTTATGGGGATATAAGACGTAAATTTCTGATATATGAATAATATTCTGAGGGTTAATATCCCCAGTAAAGGTGTAGGGTATTCCATAGTCGGGCCCGACCGACTATAAAAATCCGCCCCATGTGACCGAACTTACCCATGTGATCTAACTTTCCCAACTCGTTTTATATATAGTTATTATTTGGTTGTTTTTTTATTTTTTTATTATTTTTTTTTTTTTATATGTATATATTGTTACAAAAATTGTGCAAGCATTCAACAATAATAAATGAGATGCAAGACAATTCAGCGCACTAAGCAATGTGTTAGAAAGAGACGGAAGATCATTCAGCGTAATGAGCAATGTGCGAGAAAGAGATGGAAGATCTGTACATTAAAACACATGAGTGCGAATGAGATGCCAATAGCATGCGTCATTCCCGAAACGAGTAGAAGGTTCTCGAAACAAGTCGAAGCTTGTCGAAACGTGTCGAACTGATGCATGCAGTATATAAGGGAGCCGCATCTAAGGTACAGCACTGGAGTAGTGATTGTAAAGTGGTCGAGTGCAGCTCGTGTGATAAAAGTCAAGTTAAATTGTGGACATGCAGCAGTTGTTATAATTTGTTATTCGTAAAGTTGTTTATTAAAGTGAATTAATAAAGTTAATTGTTATAATTTAAACCAAACATAAGAGTGTTTTTATTTTGTACACAATCCAGCGATACGAACTCGTAGAACAGTTTTCCGTAGACTGAATTTTAGTAACAATATTTTATTTTTGTGTTTTTTATATATATATATATATATATATATATATATATATATATATATATATATATATATATCTTTTGTTTTATATTTGTGTAATATTTGTTCATACTTAGAATGATAATCTAACCGATTTAATACTTGTAATTGGATGATAATTATTATATATATATATATATATATATATATATATATATATATATATATATATATATATATATATAGATATATGTATATAGATAAACTTGTTCAAATTATTTTTCTTATACGTGTTTTGCATGTGTATTGAGTGTGTGTTGGTTGGTATTTTATTATGAATATATTGATTTTATATTTGGGTTAGAGAGGTGTAAATAATTACATGAGTGACTTTTGTATGCTCTACTGTTGGACCAGATTTCTCCTCTTGCTCTTCTGTGTGTTGTGTCGGATTTACCTTGTTCATCTTCAATGTTTCGTTGTATGTAGTGTGTTGGATCTGTTGGGCTTCGATGGTTCTTGTGGAATTTGCTAATGGTGTTACGTCCAGTAGACGTCGTCATGTTGATACGCTGGACTCTTAGTCGGTCAAGAGAGTTTTGGTCCCGTTTGGTTTGTTTTTGTTGACGGTTGGTTGGTTTGGTTGACGATTCGTTCGAGATGAGTGTTCTTTTCTGCGATCTTGTCAAACATTTTGAAAACATCTTGGTGCTCATGTCACTTTATGTAGCTTATAGATTTCTGAATTATTGATATCAGAAAATCGTTACTGCATCGCTTCTTCTCTATGTGCGATGGAAGACATAATAATATGACTTTTTATGTACATTTTTAAGATCAATGTTGAATATTGTTTTCTGCATCTTGTTTCTTGCAGTTGTAGTTTTATGATTAAAATTCAATCATTGCAATCTACTTGTGCTTGGTATAACAACAAGTTTGCTCCTAGTGCATTCTTCTACGTCTTCAAATATGCTGCCACTCTGCTTCATTTCTTCGTTTTTCTTTACTTTATTTGATCTGCTGGACCTATGCTTCACTTCTTCTTCTTCTTGTTGATAACACCCAGAGCTCCTTCCACATGTCCCCATTAAGTCCCAAGACCCCAACGATTATCTATGCGTCTTCTGAGTATCCAACGCGGTTGGTCATTCTAAATAACAATTTTTTGTGCACTCGGTAATTTACATGTAGATTTTACAAACAAGTAATTTAATTTTGTTTTTAAACTCTTCCAAATGTGTGGTGTGGTACTAAGTTATATAAACTTAATATAATTTTCGTAAATTATATAATGTTTTATGTACATTCGTCACAAGAAAAGGATTGATCTTAAGATATTTAAATTACTTTAATTAAAGTATGGTACATTATTTGAACTATTACTATTTAGTGTGGTATTAGTTTATCTAAACTTAGTGTCATGTAATGTATAGTTGTTTATGTATGCAATAACACTGAAATTAAATGTTGTTTGTAAGTGTTTAACTTATTTGAAACACAGTTATTTAGTGTAGCACTAGCTTTAGTGTAATCTTAGTGTATTATGTCCTTTTACATTTTTCAATTTTTTTTTTGTTTTTTATACTTTATATATATTTTTTTAATTTATGGGGATATAAGACGTAAATTTCTGATATATGAATAATATTCTGAGGGTTAATATCCCCAGTAAAGGTGTAGGGTATTCCATAGTCGGGCCCGACCGACTATAAAAATCCGCCCCATGTGACCGAACTTACCCATGTGATCTAACTTTCCCAACTCGTTTTATATATTGTTATTATTTGGTTGTTTTTTTTATTTTTTTATTATTTTTTTTTTTTTTATATGTATATATTGTTACAAAAATTGTGCAAGCATTCAACAATAATAAATGAGATGCAGGACAATTCAGCGCACTAAGCAATGTGTTAGAAAGAGACGGAAGATCATTCAGCGTAATGAGCAATGTGCGAGAAAGAGATGGAAGATCTGTACATTAAAACACATGAGTGCGAATGAGATGCCAATAGCATGCGTCATTCCCGAAACGAGTAGAAGGTTCTCGAAACAAGTCGAAGCTTGTCGAAACGTGTCGAACTGATGCATGCAGTATATAAGGGAGCCGCATCTAAGGTACAGCACTGGAGTAGTGATTGTAAAGTGGTCGAGTGCAGCTCGTGTGATAAAAGTCAAGTTAAATTGTGGACATGCAGCAGTTGTTATAATTTGTTATTCGTAAAGTTGTTTATTAAAGTGAATTAATAAAGTTAATTGTTATAATTTAAACCAAACATAAGAGTGTTTTTATTTTATACACAATCCAGCGATACGAACTCGTAGAACAGTTTTCCGTAGACTGAATTTTAGTAACAATATTTTATTTTTGTGTTTTTTATATATATATATATATATATATATATATATATATATATATATATATATATATATATATATATCTTTTGTTTTATATTTGTGTAATATTTGTTCATACTTAGAATGATAATCTAACCGATTTAATACTTGTAATTGGATGATAATTATTATATATATATATATATATATATATATATATATATATATATATATATATATATTTATATATATATATATATATAGATATATGTATATAGATAAACTTGTTCAAATTATTTTTCTGCATGTGTATTGAGTGTGTGTTGGTTGGTATTTTATTATGAATATATTGATTTTATATTTGGGTTAGAGAGGTGTAAATAATTACATGAGTGACTTTTGTATGCCCTACTGTTGGACCAGATTTCTCCTCTTGCTCTTATGTGTGTTGTGTCGGATTTACCTTGTTCATCTTCAATGTTTCGTTGTATGTAGTGTGTTGGATCTGTTGGGCTTCGATGGTTCTTGTGGAATTTGCTAATGGTGTTACGTCCAGTAGACGTCGTCATGTTGATACGCTGGACTCTTAGTCGGTCAAGAGAGTTTTGGTCCCGTTTGGTTTGTTTTTGTTGACGGTTGGTTGGTTTGGTTGACGATTCGTTCGAGATGAGTGTTCTTTTCTGCGATCTTGTCAAGCATTTTGAAAACATCTTGGTGCTCATATCACTTTATGTAGCTTATAGATTTCTGAATTATTGATATCAGAAAATCGTTACTGCATCGCTTCTTCTCTATGTGCGATGGAAGACATAATAATATGACTTTTTATGTACATTTTTAAGATCAATGTTGAATATTGTTTTCTGCATCTTGTTTCTTGCAGTTGTAGTTTTATGATTAAAATTCAATCATTGCAATCTACTTGTGCTTGGTATAACAACAAGTTTGCTCCTAGTGCATTCTTCTACGTCTTCAAATATGCTGCCACTCTGCTTCATTTCTTCGTTTTTCTTTACTTTATTTGATCTGCTGGACCTATGCTTCACTTCTTCTTCTTGTTGATAACACCCAGAGCTCCTTCCACATGTCCCCATTAAGTCCCAAGACCCCAACGATTATCTATGCGTCTTCTGAGTATCCAACGCTGTTGGTCATTCTAAATAACAATTTTTTGTGCACTCGGTAATTTACATGTAGATTTTACAAACAAGTAATTTAATTTTGTTTTTAAACTCTTCCAAATGTGTGGTGTGGTACTAAGTTATATAAACTTAATATAATTTTCGTAAATTATATAATGTTTTATGTACATTCGTCACAAGAAAAGGATTGATCTTAAGATATTTAAATTACTTTAATTAAAGTATGGTACATTATTTGAACTATTACTATTTAGTGTGGTATTAGTTTATCTAAACTTAGTGTCATGTAATGTATAGTTGTTTATGTATGCAATAACATTGAAATTAAATGTTGTTTGTAAGTGTTTAACTTATTTGAAACACAGTTATTTAGTGTAGCACTAGCTTTAGTGTAATCTTAGTGTATTATGTCCTTAGAACAATGGCTAAGATCGTCGTATTATATGCGGAGGGACTCAATGCGGCGGACCTTATTCCCCTTCAATGCGCAAAATTAAAAATAAAATTATTTCATATAATTTTTTTTTATTTCATATACATTTTTTTTTTTATATAATTATATATGTATATAGAATATATTGTACATTAAATATATTGTATATACATAAATTTATTATTTTAAATCTTCACAAAAATTAATCACAACAATTAATTTATATGTATATATATATATACTTTTTTTCAATCTGATTAAATTCAGTTTTTTTGTAAATTTATATAATTTCGAATACAAATTTGTATATCTCTTTTTTAAAAATAAAATGTTAGATAAAAATTATATTTTTTTTTCCTTTTTCTTTTGTTTTCTTCAATAAAAAAAATAATAGTTAATATCTGTTATTTATATATTTTTTTCTTATCTTTTTTTATATATTTTTTTTCTTCTCTTCTTATATCCTCTTTTTTTTCTCTTTAATAAACATTTTTATACCTGCTTTTTTTAAATTTTAGTTCTCCTTTTTTTCATATATTTTTGTTTCATATATATTTATACCCTACACTAAGAGTGAAAGGGTATATTCAGTTTGGTACGCCGTTTGTAACACCCAGAAGGAAGCATCTCCGGTATGGAAAAGTATATATATTCTTGATCAGCATGACCTCCTGAGTCGATTTAGCGATGTCCGTCTGTCCGTCTGTATGTCTGTCCGTCTGTCTGTTGAAATCCCTACTACTTTTAAAATTGAAGAGCTAGATAAATGAAACTTATAACTTAGATTACTAATATACCTACGCTGTATGTGCGAAATTGGCGAGATCGGTCCATTGTGACCTATGATCCGACCACTTATGTTCAAATTCCTCATATAAAATGTACATATAAAGATCAATTTTTATGTATACGTGCTTAGGTAAACTTTTTTGGTCAAATATATATTTACATCATGCTCAAATACATGATAATAAAGTGTTCCGGAGAAAAGACTTGTGGTTCACAAAAAAAAATCGAAATTCGGTACTCCTACTCATTTGTAAATATGGGTATCAAATGAATGGAAATTCTTCAGCGATTGAATGTTTGTAGTTATTTTCAGGATTCGTATACCCTGGTGACCTATATATCACTTTGAATGGTAACCACACATATGTGTAGGGTATTTATAGTCGGCTTAGACCGACTATAATTTTGATAATCCTAACTATCATAATTACACTGACTTTAAAATTTCCCATGTGATCTAACCTTCCCAACTGGTTTTTCTCTTTTTTTTCTTTAAAAATTGAATAGTTTTATCTTTTTTTTTCTTCTCTTTAATTAAAATATGTTTCATATATATTATTTTTTTCATATATATTTTTTTATCTCTTTTTTTTCTTCTTTAAAAATTTAATAGATAATATTATTTTTTTTTCTTTTTTTTTATTAATAAATTTGTATCCCTCTTTTTTTTAAATTTTAATTCCCCATTTTTTTCATGTTTATTTTTTTCTCGTCTTATTATATATTATTTTTCATTCTTTTTTTTTCTATAAAATTATTTTTTTTTTTTTTAAATAATATTTAATACCTGTATATATATTTTCTCCATTTTATTTATTTTACTAATATGTTTCCTCTTTTTTTTCGATTCAAATATTAAAACTTTTTTTTTTAATTTTAACTGCATAAATTTTAAATGCATAAATCCCTATTTTTTTTTTAATTTTAAATTCTTTGTTTTTGTTTTATTTTTAATATTTGTTAAAAATTAAATATTTAAATTTTGACTGTACTAAATATTTATATATATCTCTGTTTTTTAAATTTGAACACTAACTGATATTTTTGTTCTTCTTTAAGTAATTTAAATTATTATAAGTAAGTTCTTCTAATTCATTTAAAATTTATTTGTTATATTCAAACTTATTCAAATTGAATTATATTAATATACAAAAGTAACTATAATTTCTCTGCATGTAAATAAATATAATTAGAGTTGCGATTTATTTTCTAAAAATGTTTAATATTTTATTATATTTTTTTTGTGTACTTATATAAATCACATTATATGAAACTTCCTATTGGCAAGACGGTAAAATTGAATTATATTTATTTGCACTGTTTATGGTATCAAAAAAAAAAAAAACAGCAAGATCTGCATTTATATGTCAGATATTAATGCTTTCTTAGTGTATGATATACATAAGTACGTTCGTACAAATTGCATATGTGCTTCAGCATGAAACACTTGGGGGAATGACCTTTTCAAGGTTTGATAGCTTGCGCTATTAATATAGGTCAGTAATGTAATTGTTGGTTTTGCATTATCTGTATTGAATTTGACAATTTTATGACTAACATTGATTTAATTTTAAATTAATGCAATTGGTTGCATGTGCTTAATTTATTTCTTTTCTCAATTGATGATTAACTAACTTTAAAATTATAAGTTTTTTTCCTAAAATAGTTATATATATATATATATATATATATATATATATATATATATATATATATATATATATATATATGTAAACGATGAGTAGTTTATTCTTTGAAATACAAATCGAATTAATTTTTAATGAATACAAATTTTAAGAAAACATAAAATATGAAACGAAAGTATCTTAGAAATAAAATAAAATTAAAAGTTAAGTACAAATTTGTAAAGTATAACAATACAATAATCATTAACACTATCACACGGCCAATCCTGATACGACATCGACTCCAGACCATGTTTTCCAAGGTTTCATTAAATCAGCCGATGTGGATGTGAATTTAGGCCCATCTGTAGATCCGAGTTTCTCAACATCGTATCTATCGTGTGACTTGACATTCCGTACGATATATGGCCCAAAAGAGTTGTAAATTTGAAAGAGTTGTAAATTGAGTTCTTTGTATTATTTGTATAAGTATTTATATCTTTTCGTAGTAGGTGTAAGTGGTCCAACATGATCCATGTGTAACGTAGCTAATGGCATATCATCTTTTGGAATTGGATTTAACATTCCCTCTTGCTTTCCTCTCTTTCGATTCATTAATATGCACTGAATGCAACTTTGAATGCACTGTTTAGTTTTATCGTGGTAATTTTTTCAAAATGAAAATTCATTTTTACAGCTTTTTCTGTTTTCTCCACTCCAAAATGACCTTTTTCGTGAACGGATTTTATAACTTCATTTTCCATTGAATTTGGAACAATTAGTAAATCTCGACCATCCACAAATTTATATAAAATCTCGTTTCTCAAAAAATAATTGTCAAATTCCAGTTGTCGAACTAATTGAATTGAAGCTGCAATTCGATCATCTTTCATTTGATTTTTCTTTATTAACGCCGAGTCTTCAGCAACAAATACTGGATACCTGCTCAACGCATCCACGTGCTTCATGCGTTCTCCGCTGCCATGTTCCATGACGTAATCATACTCCTCTAAGTACAGTGTCCAACGCTTCACTCTTGGTGGAATATCAGTTTTGTTAACGGTACGTTGAAAAGCTGCACAATCGGCAACTATCTTGAATTTGATTCCCAGTAGATACGGTCGCAATGTTTTAACCGACTCGACTATTGCCAATACTTCTAACTCATACGAGTGGTAGTTCTCTCAGCATCACTGGTTGACTTACTCCAAAATAAATACAGGTTTGAAGTCTGAGAATTCGTCTGTCTTCTGCATCAGTATTGCGCCAAACCCAAGCTTACTGCCGTCCGTATGTAATTCTGTTATTGCTGCAGGATCATAAATTTGAAGTACGGGATTACTTGCAAGTTTATCTTTAACTTCCTGAAACACGTTGCTATGTTCAGCTTCAAACTTAATTCTTTTTGCTCCTCCACGCAAAAGTTGATTTAGCGGTGCAACAATACTTGCGTATCCACGTATGAACTTGCGAAAATATCCTGCTAGTCCAAGAAAACTCCGTAAATCCTTGTCCGTTTTCGGTTCAGGAAACTTCTTTACTGCTTTGATTTTAATTTGCGATGGAAATATCTTTGAATCCGATATAACGTGACCCAGATATTCGACTTCTGTTTTTAAAAATTGGCACTTCTTCCAGTTGATGTCCAAACTATTCTTTGCCGCAACGTCCATTACGTTTCGTAGACGTACGATTCCTTCGTCGAAGTTCTTAGCAGGTACGATGATATAATCAACGTACTGTGTAACCAAACCTTTTCGAATCAGATCAGCAAAAACACAGCTTACGTACCGATTAAAGCTTGATGGAGAATTACATAGTCCAAAAGGAGTTTTAGTAAACATAAACTGACCTTCGCTTGTAGTAAATGCAGTATATTTCATGCTATCTATATGCATTGAAACTTGGAAAAATCCGTTTTTCAAATCGATTGTTGAAAAAACTTTTGCATTTACTAACTTATCTAGTTGATCGTTGATTCTCTGCATCGGAAATCGGTCTTTTTTTACAACTTTATTTAATCGGCGATAATCAACACATAAGCGATATCTTCCATCTTTCTTGCGAACAACAACAACTGGACTCGAAAATTGGAATTACTTGGAACAATGACGCCATCTTTCAGCCACTCTTCGACTTGATCTTCAACAACTTTCGATTCTAATGGTGCCAGTCTTCGTGCGCGTTGATAAATGGGTGTTTCATCATTTAGAATCAAGCGTGTTTTTATTGGTGAATCTGCAGGCTTTCCTGGACGATATTTGTTGTAAACATAAACAACAACGTCTTCAAATTTTGATGGTACATCTAGTTCAATGTTGTCGACTACAACTTGCAAGCTTCGAGATACTCACGACCCAAAATGATGTATAAGCTCATGGAATCGTTTGACATCACATAAAAATCACAACGATACGAGTCTTCTGCTACACGGACGTCTTGTACGCACAATCCTTTAGGAAAAGTCTTCTTCAATCCAAGTCCAACGAAGTTCCGGCGAGTATTCTGCAACTCTGGATTTCCTATCGCTTGATATACAGCCGTTCTCATTAAATTAACGCAGCTCCCAGTATCCACTAACGCTTTAAACACTTTTGCTCCAATTGTAACATCAACTACAGGTTCGTTCATGTTGATAGTGCCAACGTTCTTCTTCTCGAGTGTTCCCTTGAAGCATGCCGATGCAATGTGACCAAACTTATTGCAACTAAAGCATTTCGGACCTTTGCTTGCGTTGGGACAGTTGCGAGACCCATGTCCATCTTCTCCACATGCGTAGCATTTAATCTTCTTCTGAGCTTGTTTCGAAGAATCTTTGCTAACCAACGGTTGTAATGATGTCTTCGGAACTGATGGCTTCTTTGCATTTTTGATTTTTTCGTATTCCAAGTAACTGATGACTTAGATGCACCTCTCAATTGCTTTCTTGCGTATATAACCAAGTCATTGTCGGTCCATCCACAGTCGTATTTCAGTTCCTCTACCTTGCGAATCCAATTTTCTACCAACACGCCGTCTTCTCCGTTGAACGAATCCACGATGCCCTCCGCATCATTGAAAGACATTCTAACGATGCGCGATTCAAAAACATGCTGCCTTGTTGCAGGTAATTGAACTGATGGTGATGGAGCAATGGTTTTTCGCAATGTTGCAGTAGCGGGATTCACTTCAGATTGTGGGAAATCATCACACTCTATAAAATCTTCTGAGTCTTCATCTACACCAGCGCATTCAGCTGACACTACCTTAATTTTAAAGTTGCGCGATTTCCGTTGTTCGCAGAACTTCGCCGCTCTAGTTCTCTTTGCATCTCCCTAATAGTCATCTTATCTACTGTGGACAACGATAGCGTATTATTTAAATTTGCATCTTGAGTATTGTCCATTATTAGAATCATTAAAATCTTGAATTATAAATCTTATAATCTTCTTCTTCTTTCAATTTTCTCCTTTGAGTCTTCTTGAGTCTTCGATGAGTAGTTTATTCTTTGAAATACAAATCGAATTAATTTTTAATGAATAAAAATTTTCAGAAAACATAAAATATGAAACGAAAGTATCTTAGAAATAAAATAAAATTAAAAGTAAAGTACAAATTTGTAAAGTATAACAATACAATAATCATTAACACTTTCACATATATATATATATATATATATATATATATATATATATATATATATATATATATATATATATATATATATATATTTTATTACTAAATTATAAAACAGGACATATTTTGTTTTTTATTTTTTTATTTTTATATTATTATATTTTTTTTCTTTTGTTTTTTACTTACTGATTTCCTAAACTATTTATTTCTTCCTCTAAATGACGAGTTATTTAATGTTTTATTTAATGATTACACTTTATCTTATGGTTAGATTTATTTTGTCTAACATAATGTTGCAATCTATGAGTTTAATTGACAACGCACAGCTATTTGGTTTTATATTTTTACTTTCATGGGTTCTATTTTCGGGTAATATTATAATATTTTAAGTTTTAATGGCATACTCTATTTGTGATATTATTGTGAATTTTCTTATCTTTTGATCAATATCGTCGTCTAACATAATGTTGCAATCTACGAGTTTAATTGATAAGGCATAGCTAATTGGTTTTATATTTTTACTTTCATGGGTTCTATTTTAGGGTAATATTATAATTTTAAGTTTTAACGGAATACACTATTTGTGATATGCCTTTAACAAATTATTGTGAATTTTCTTATCTTTGTTTTTGATCAACTACGACCACGTAGGGTCCCTTCCAAATTGGAGAGAACTTATTCTTCCTAGTTTGGTTTTTCATTAAAACCATATCGTGTGGTTTGAATTGTATAGGGTTGAGGTTCTTGTCGTATTGTTTTTTCGACACCTCCTTGGCCCTACATTGATTTTGCCCGGCCATCTCGTGTGATCGCTGTATTTGGTACTTTAATACCTTATTGTAGTCTTCTGCGTTATATAAAGGTGAACATTTACGCTTTAAATTCGTAGGCATGTCGAAGTCAAACCCATACAACGTTCGGAGTGATGTTTGACCCGTCGACGTATGCAACGTGTTATTATGAACATGTATTTCAGAATTTAACCAATGGACCCAGTTTGACCCATCCTCTTTTGCAAAACTACGTAAATATTCAGCTAGTGGACGATGACTTCGTTCCAATGACCCATAAGCCTGTGGATGGTAGGGTGTTATAAGTAATTTTTTAATTCCTAACAATTTACATATATCCCAAAATAGTTTGGAAACGAAGTTCGATCAATTGTCTGTTACCAATATTTGGGTATATTGGGGCGTGTAACTATTTTGTTGAAGAATGCTTTTGCTACGGTGTTGGCTTCCGCATCGGGTATAGCCACACAGCACATAAATTTAGAAAAATCGTCCTGAAACGTTAAGATGTATTTATTCCCTGAAATGGTTTCAGGCGGAATACCCACCAGGTCAAAGGGTCTGACTGGCGTATCAGTTAGAACCATTGACATCTTCGTCAGCCTTGAACTCTTGTTTACCTGACATTTTGAACAATTTTTTACATAATCCTTTTTTTGCTTCTGCATACCCTTCCATCGGTACTGTTGCCGAATTCCTATGTTGTTTTTACGCCCCTTTGTTGACCAGCTAACGGTGAATCGTGAAAATCTTTAATTACCGTCTCTATGTCCCGAGGTTCAGTTAGAATTATTATATTGTCATTTTCCTTTGTTATCAAATCGTCAGGATCGCATTCTGACTGTTTCTTATCGTCTTCCTTGTCTCTTTTCAGGATTATTCGGTATGCGGCTAAGCGCATCCGCGTTTAAATTACTTTTTCCCGGTTTATAATGAATTTCGAAATCATATTCCGATAATTTGTGACGGAATATGTTTATACCGTTTAGGGGCTGATGATCTGTACAAATTTGGTCTTTCCAAAAGATATGCCCTAAAATTTGTTGTTGCCCATACAATTGCCAAAAATTCATTCTCTATAGTAGAGTAGCGTGTTTCCGCATCGTTAAGAGACCTACTGGCAAACGCGATCGGACGGTCGCTTCCAACTTCACCTTGCGAAAGAACAGCGCCATTTGCTTCGTTACTGGCGTCTGTCGTGAGCAAAAAGGGTTCGTTAAAATCCGGATACGCTAGTATGGGTGGTGACTATTGCCTCTTTAAGTTTTAAAAACGAATTCTGTCAATTATCATTCCATATGAATTTAGCGTCCTTTTTAAGCAAACAGTTTATTTGTAATGACAGTTTCGACATACCTCCTATAAATTTTCTGTAATAATTAATTAAGCCTAAAAATGCTTGAACTTCCTTCCTATTTTTCGGAACTGGAATATTTTATACACACTCTACTTTTGCTGGGTCTGGTAGAGCACCTAACCTCAGCACCTCAGAACACTTATGTCCTAAATATATAACCTCGCGTCGCAAAAACTAACATTTCTCTGTATTTAATTTCAAATTATGTTATCTCAGCTTTTGCAAAACTTTGCATAGCCTATGCTTGTGTTCTGCTAAATTTTTTCCATAAACCACTATGTCATCTAAATAAACGAAACAGTCAATACCCTGTAAACCTGTTAGTATGTGGTTCATTATCCTTTGAAAAGTGGCAGGTGCCCCCGTTAAACCGAATGGCATTCTGTTAAATTCGAAATGACCAAGACCTGTACTGAAAGCAGTTTTATCTTTGTCACTATCTTCAACTAGAACCTGATGGTAACCACTTGCTAAATCTAGTGTTGAAAAATACCGACTATGACCTAACTGGTCTAAAATCTCATCTATTCGTGGTATAGGAAATACCTGTTTGATGGTGATGTCGTTTAATTTTCGGAAATCTATAACCAGTCTCCATTTCTTATTGCCATCTTTATCGCCCTGTTTGGGTACCAATTATAATGGGGAATTCCAAGGCGACATGCTTGGTGAAATAATTCCATCATCTAACATCTTTGATACTTGTCTATTAATCTCATTTTTATGCATATGAGGAGTTTATACTTTTTCCGATTTATTGGTGACTGATTCCATTGTGTGGTTATTTCATATTTTAATATTGGAGTAAATGTTAATTCACCCCCTTCCAAATGAAAAACGTCATGATATGACAAGCAAGTAGTGTTGAAAAATAGAAAGATGCTACTTCATCTTTATTTAATGATGCCCTACATTCCCTAATAATCTATCAATTCTATTTGTTATATGAACCGAGTTTATTGTAGAATTCGCCTTTGTTGCTTCTTTATATTTGTTAAAATTTGAAAATTGTGGCTTGAAATAGCTATCAGTGGTCACCGGTGGCATTTAAAATTGATGCATATACTCTATTTACTTTAACGTTTTTAAACTCTCTCCGGGGTGAATTTTCTGTTTGTTAAATAAAACTATAGGAATTCTTGTTCTTAACGTCAGTGATACAACCATGGCAGTTCTGGGCTGTACCCTGATTTGTTGATTAAAATTAATATTTTCTATGTCTTGCAATAATTTTAATGGAAATTTAGCAAGGTGATTTTTGTCTTCATCAAAAAATGTAATTTTTTTATTTAACGCATTTATTATAGATCTGTTCCAGAGATTGTCACGCCCGACTATTCCATCTGCTGGTACCCCTTGTTCAAGTTACACAACGTGTAGCGTTAAACTCATGTTTTCTATGTTTGTGTACTGAATCTTAGTGGAGCCTAAGGTTCTAACGCATCCACCAGAAGCACCACCCAGATCTTTCCGAATATTTTTATTAAAATTCGGCAAATGTGCCATCCTATTTTCTTTAATCAGGCTGGCCTCAGCTCCAGAATCCACTAACAAAGTAAGTTTTCCATTTTTTGCTGCCTCGCAAGGTACTTCAATGAACACATCACTCGTATCGGATATCTTGAAACACTCTCCTTGCCGGTTAAATATTTTACGATGCATGCCTAATTGTGAAGCTAATTTCATTTTCCTCGACATAAATTATTTACTCTTAATATTATTAACAATTGGAGACAAATTAATTTTACAAATCGTGCATTTATTATACACTTCTGACGATAAAACGCACATAGCGCTAATAATAAAAAGAAATATAGAAATTACTCCATTGCAAATTATACTCGCCCCTTTACGGAATGTATCCACAGTCTTGCCAGACGTCTGATCTACAATTCCCAAATATTCAGGGCAGTTAATTACAACTTTCTTTTTATTTTATTTACTTTTGATTTTATTATTCTTGATTTTAATATTTTTAACTTCCGATTCAATTGGTTTCACTTTCTTTACTTTATTTGCTTTCTTTATAAATTGTTTATTTTTAATTTTCTTAATTCCTATATTCTGTTCATTATTCGCGTCAAGCTGTGTATTATTATTATTTAGTTCATTATATGTTTTTGTTGGAAGATTTCTATCTTCGTTTATATGTTTTTTTACTTTTTGTTCTTCATTTTCTGCGTTAATAATATTCGCTGTTTTATTTTGTTGTAGTGTCCTCTTTGGAACTTCTACAACTACTGGCCTTACTACACTATTTGCTAAGTGTCCCCAGTTTAGTGGCCTTGACTGGGCCCCTGGTAGTTTCCCTGTGGACTGCTATTATTGTTCCATGCATCATATTTGCGTTTGGCGTAACAATTCATAATAACATGTCCGTCCTTTCTGCACCAAGTGCAATATTTAGCGGGCCTGTTTGCAAAATTCCCATTACCATTATTTCCTTGAAAAACTTATGTATTGCGTTTAACACGACAATCCCCCTCTATAGCACCAATCGCATCTCAATCCTGGAGCACCCCCGCCTGTAAACGAACCCTAACGCCTTTAATAAACTCCTTCATTTGTTCAGGCTTCAGTTCTGCCCTCACCACTTCACATCCTTCTATAAAACGGTGAAGATCCGTCCTCAGCGATGATGAGTTTGCACCTGCAAAATCTGGTACCGCATTTTTAACGAATTTTGCGACTTCGCCTAATCCCATGTCGTCACTTTCTATGGTATCCTTGTGGTATAAGGATGTTTCGTGCGCTGTCTTAACCTCCTCCTTCAAATATCTAATACGCGCGTTCAACTCCTGTATTTTGTTGTACGCTTCCTCCAACGTCGCGTAGTCCTCCGTTGTCTGGCGTCTGACAGAACTGTTTATTGATTCCTCAGAAATATTCTTTTCTTTCAATAAATTTCTCACTTTTATGTTTTCCTCATCTACTTTAGCTGTTTCTTCTAACTTCTAAACAATAACCGTTTAAACGTTTTCTCAACCCGTCAACTAATCTTTCTAATTCACAATTTTCTGCTAAAACAGATTTAATTTTTAAATTCTGGAAATTTAGTAACTCTTCTACTATTTTATCTACCTCCTCTAGTTTAGATAAATGCATAATTCTAGATATATTATCTTTTAATAATGCTGTACTATCTTTATTTAGTATTGTTGGTACAAATTGCGACCATAATTTTTCAACAAATCTATCCAATTCGCTAGATTGCTTTTGAATATACGCATTTAATTCATTAGCATCTGCAATTAAATATTTTCAATCAATTTAATACGTTATCTGTATCTTTTAATTAAAAATAAATAAATTTCATAATGTTGTAATTGAAAATTTCAATGAAACAAAAATGTTACCCAAACAACATCGAAATCAATTTTGGCATTCATGAAGTATAACTATTAACTATATTTTTTTTGTTTCAAATTTATATTGAAGTATATATTTTTTTTAAATCTGTTTTCTATAACATTGGAAAAATAAAAATAATTTTATTTTTCCAAATAAAAAGAAATAAAAAAAAAATATGTGTATATTCGGTTATTCAAGATTGTAAAAAAAAAATTAACATACAATGATTTTTTAATATAAATTTTTTGTTATTTTTAAAATCATAACAGCAATCAGTGCTGTGTTCACACGCTTTAAAATTGAATTAAATCATTTAGTTTTTATTTGTTATACACTGGAGGGTCCGTAGTTGGGAATCTCAGTGTTATTTCGATTTATTTATTTGGAAATGTTAATTTTCCTTTTTAAATTAAAAGAAAGTTTTTAAAATCTTTATTTTTCACTTGTTATACACTGGAGAGTCCGTAGTTCGGAATCTCAGTGTTATTTTATTTATTTAGTGTTCATTGAATGTTAATTGATTCTATTTTGTAGATATTCATTTAAATTTTAAAAAGAAATTCATATTTGACTATATTCTGTTGTACACTAGTCCCTCTTCTTTTTTTGAAACTTCTAAAACAATACTCATAAGAAAAAATGAAAACTATCTTATTTTTTTTTAATATCTTTTAAAAAAAAAAAAAAAATTTTCAAACACTTAACATTTTATTTTTGTGTAAAATTCTCGTCATTCCTTCTTTCTCCTCTCGGTCCCTGAGAGGTTGTTACCGACGTACCGGCTACGCCAAATGTTGTAACGTTAGAATTGTAAAGTTAGAGTTGATTTATTTTACATTTATTTATTTTACAATTTAATTAATCAAAAGACACTTTTTTATTTTTAGAGTTGAAAAGACACTTTTATTAAATTTACTATTGAAAAGACACTTTTACTATTTTAGTACCTCCACTTGAGGTTGGTTAAACTACAATCTTTTAAATTGCAACGAAAGGTATTAACAATACATACGTTGCAAGCTTTTCTTAAATTCTATTCTCACTATGTTCTAGTGAGTTTTCACTTTCACTCAATTTTGGTGTACGTGACTTTTGATGAAAGTCCGACTTCCAGTTATTGGCTGACACCAATTGCGAAATATCCGAATTGTTGGCAATCGCTGCTTTGCTTATTTTAACATAGACCCAAAATTATGCAATGGACAATTTTATTGCAAATCTTTTGAAAGAGGTGTGGTCTAAGTAAAGCTTTAGCGCTTTGCCAAATTATTGCCAGCTTCTGTTAACCGGGCAAGCTAACCTGAAAGAGGTGTGGTCTAAGCATAGCTTTAGCGCTTGCCAAATTATTATCATTGTTGCCAACGTGAAGCGTTGGGACAATGCTATGAACATGTTGCTGTACAACATGAGTACAACATGATATAAAAATATGATGCGCTCAACATATGTACAGCAACATCCAAAACTGAATGAATAGTGAAAACCATAAAGAAAAGACAAATGTATGCGCTAATTCACAACACAATTGTATGCTTGTCAACAGTAACACTAATTACGGTTATAATGTTTCCCATTTTTTAAAATTTATACTCACTTTTTGGAAATATAAACCCACATTTCATTGAAATCAGACTATCTCAACAATTAGACCCACTTGTGTGTGCATCCATTTTATCTCATGTATGTGTTCATATTTTTATAATTTTTTTTGGGTGGGTCACATTCATTCTCATAAACATCTGGCTTCCCAGTGTGATTTCAGCTCTGATTTTCCTCGCACATAAAGTATGTGTCAAATCAATCATTTCCTTTTTCAACTTTATTTCGAGAGAAAATTATTCAAAAAGGTCTGCTGATTATTTCTCTTTTGTTTTGTTTTTTGTTAAGTTCAAAACGCAACAATAAATGTACTTAGTTGTCATTGACATAAATGTAAAAAAAAAAAGTTTTATTCAACTGAAAATTTTCGAGCGACGCGCTAAAAATTTTAAGTTTTTAATTTGTATCCGGCAGTGGCTGCTGTGAAGAAATCAAATGGTATGGATATGTTTAGCAAGAAGTCAACTGCTGCAGGCAGCAAGAAAACTTCGCCGGAGCCAAAGAAGTCACCACCGGAAGCGGAAAAAAACCTCACCAACGGAGAAGAAAGGGGCTGTTGCTGCTGGAGCCGCACACAAGGAGGCTGACAAAAAGTCGTAAACTAGCGCCAGCTTCATCGCCTAAGAAAATGCAAGATTTCTTTAAGAAACAAGCAGAAACCAAAACTGAAAAAACATCACCCCAAAAGAAGGCTACTATTAAAAAAGAAGATGCAAATGAATCTGTGCAGCTGTTTGCTGATTCATCAGCTGAGGAGGAAGACGCCGCCTCATCGAATGTAGACGAGAAATTGGCAATTTTGAAGCGCAACATTATTACGTCAGATCATGAGATGGACGCCGATGATGGTGATGCAGCGCAAGAGACAAGCAACAAACAGCGTCGCAAAATCGATTCGGATGATGATGAAAATGATGCCGCTGCAACGGCGCCACAGCAGAAAATTGAAAAAAGAGATACGGTTGATATAACCGAGGATAATGTGCCGCAACACGATGGACGATGATGTTGATAATATTTTATTAAACACTCTACTCAGTTTTGAGCAGATAATGCAAAAATAAGTTTTATTAATTATTTATCTTGTTTCAAATCGTTTTCAAAATAAATAAATATTACAATATGTATATATTTAAATATTTTATTTAAAAATGAATATTTTTAAAAGTAAAAATATTGATACGTTTTTATTCATAACGTAAATCGAATAGAGCCATCCCCATTACTTCTGATTGTCGTCCTCGAAAATAATAGACCACTTCTTCTCATGTATATATAATAATATGGAGCATCGGTTCCAATTTTTCTAGAAATTCTTGCTGGTGGATAAAACCATCTATTGTCTGTTAGATGTACAATTAATTTTGTTCCATTAATTGTGTTTTTCCATTCAAATTTAGAAATCCTGAATTCCTGATCAATCGGCAAGTCATCTACTCTGATGTATGTAGAGAGGTTTCCTTTTGCGTAACTAATAATTTCAGCAATATCCTTAAAATTATATAAATACATAAATTAATAAAAAAAAAAATTAAAAAAAAAACAATTTTACCATATTTTTTTCTGTTTCTATCAAATTGTGATTTTGGCGATGAAAAAATTTAATTAAAATTTCGCCAATTATTTATAATGGATATCTCTTTAAAATGAGTTAAAAAGTGAATTCCATTAGTATAAATATACTCAATTAAAATTTGAAAGAGAGTAAATAAAATAAATCTCAAGAAAAAAAACTGTACAAAAAAAACATGTTCTAACATGCTCAATCTTTTAAACTTATAGTATAAAAAATGATCCCAATGGAACCATGGGAAGATTATTAAATTTATTGATTCCTCAGAAATATTCTTTTCTTTCAATAAATTTCTTAATTTTATGTTTTCCTCATCTACTTTAGCTGTTTCTTCTAACAATGCTGTACGTTTTAAACAATAATTGTTTAAACGTTTTCTCAACCCGTCAATTAATCTTTCTAATTCACAATTTTCTGCTAAAACAGATTTAATTTTTAAATTCTGGAAATTTAGTAACTCTTCTACTATTTTATCTACCTCCTCTAGTTTAGATAAATGCATAATTCTAGATATATTATCTTTTAATAATGCTTTACTATCTTTATTTAGTATTGTTGGTACAAAATTTAACATACAATGATTTTTTAATAAATTTTTTGTTATTTTTAAAATCATAACAGCAATCAATGCTTAGTTTTTATTTGTTATACACTGGAGGGTCCGTAGTTTGGAATCTCAGTGTTATTTTATTTATTTAGTGTTCATTGAATGTTAATTGATTCTATTTTGTTAATATTCATTTAAATTTTAAAAATAAGTTCATATTTGACTATATTCTGTTCTTCTAAAACAACACTCATAAAAAAAATGAAAACTATCTTATTCTATTTTAATATCTTTAAAAAAAAAAAATTTCAAACACTTACCATTTTATTTTAGTGTTTAATTCTCGTCCTTCCTTCTTCCTCCTCTCGGTCCTTGAGAGGTTGTTACCGACGTACCGGCTGCGCCAAATGTTGTAACGTTAGAATTGTAAAGTTAAAGTTGATTTATTTTACATTTATTTATTGTACAATTTAATTAATCAAAAGACACTTTTTTAGAGTTGAAAAGACACTTTTATTAAACTTACTATTGAAAAGACACTTTTACTATTTTAGTACCTCCACTTGAGGTTGGTTAAACTACAATCTTTTAAATTGCAACGAAAGGTATTAACAATACATACGTTGCAAGCTTTTCTTAAATTCTATTCTCACTATGTTCTAGTGAGTTTTCACTTTCACTTTCAATTTTGGTGTACGTGACTTTTGAAAAAGTCCGACTTCCAGTTTTTGGCTGACACCAATTGCTTTGCTTATCTTAAGATAGACTCAAAATTATGCAATGGAAAATTTAATTGCAAGCCTTTTGAAAGAGGTGTGGTCTAAGTAAAGCTTTAGCGCTTTGCCAAATTATTGCCAGCTTCTGTTAACTGTGCAAGCTAACCTGAAAGAGGTGTGGTCTAAGCATAGCTTTAGCGCTTACCAAATTATTATCATTGTTGCCAATGTGAAGCGTTGGGACAATGCTATGAACATGTTGCTGTACAACATGAGTACAACATGATATAAAAACATGATGCGCTCAACATATGTACAGCAACATCCAAAACTGAATGAATAGTTAAAACCATAAAGAAAAGACAAATGTATGCGCTAATTCATAACACAGTTGTATGCTTGTCAACGGTAACACTAATTACGGTTATAATGTTTTCCCATTTTTTAAAATTTATACTCACTTTTTGGAAATATAAACCCACATTTCATTGAAATCAGACTATCTCAAGAATTAGACCCACTTGTGTGTGCATCCATTTTATCTCATGTATGTGTTCATATTTTTATACATTTTTTTTGGGTGAGTCACATTCATTCTCATAAACATTTGGCTAACCAGAGTGATTTCAGCTCCGCTCTGATTTTCCTCGCACATAAATTATGTGTCAAATCAATCATTTCCTTTTTCAACCTTATTTCGAGAGAATATAATTCAAAAAGGGCTGCTGATTATTTCCCTTTTGTTTTGTTTTTTGTTAAGTTCAAAACGCAACAATAAATGTACTTAGTTGTCATTGACATAAATGTAAAAAAAAAAAGTTTTATTCAACTGAAAATTTTCGAGCGACGCGCTAAAAATTTTAAGTTTTTAATTTGTATCCGGCAGTGGCTGCTGTGAAGAAATCAAATGGTATGGATATGTTTAGCAAGAAGTCAACTGCTGCAGGCAGCAAGAAAACTTCGCCGGAGCCAAAGAAGTCACCACCGGAAGCGGAAAAAAAACCTCACCAAGAAACCCAAAGGCGCTGTTGCTGCTGGAGCCGCTCACAAAAAGGACTTGGTAATATCTTTTCGCCAGCAACATCTGCGGCCGCTAAAAATCAGGAGGCTGACAAAAAGTCGTAAACTAGCGCCAGCTTCATCGCCTAAGAAAATGCAAGATTTCTTTAAGAAACAAGCAGAAACCAAAACTGAAAAAACATCACCCCAAAAGAAGGCTACTATTAAAAAAGAAGATGCAAATGAATCTGTGCAGCAGTTTGCTGATTCATCAGTTGAGGAAGAAGATGCCGCCTCATCGAATGTAGAAGAGAAATTGGCAATTTTTAAGCTCAACATTATTACGTCAGATCATGAGATGGACGCCGATGATGGTGATGCAGCGCAAGAGACAAGCAACAAACAGCGTCGCAAAATCGATTCGGATGATGATGAAAATGATGCCGCTGCAACGGCGCCACAGCAGAAAATTGAAAAAAGAGTGCCGCAACACGATGGACGATGATGTTGATATATTTTATTAAACACTCTACTCAGTTTTGAGCAGATAATGCAAAAATAAGTTTTATTAATTATTTATCTTGTTTCAAATCGTTTTCAAAATAAATAAATATAACAATATGTATATATTTAAATATTTTATTTAAAAAGAAATATTTTTAAAAGTAAAAATATTGATACGTTTTTATTCATAACGTAAATCGAATAGAGCCATCCCCATTACTTCTGATTGTCGTCCTCGAAAATAATAGACCACTTCTTCTCATGTATATTATATATATATGGATCATCGGTTTCAATTTTTCTAGAAATTCTTGCTGGTGGATAAAACCATCTATTGTCTGTTAGATGTACAATTAATTTTGTTCCATTAATTGTGTTTTTCCATTCAAATTTAGAAATCCGGAATTCCTGATCTATGGGCAAGTCATCTACTCTGATGTATGTAGATAGGTTTCCTTTTGCGAAACTAATAATTTCAGCAATATCCTTAAAATTATATAAATACATAAATTAATAAAAAAAAAAATAAAAAAAAAACAATTTTACCATTTTTTTTCTGCTTCTATCAAATTGTGATGTTGGTGATGAAAAAATTTAATTAAAATTTCGACCATTTATATATAATGAATATCTCTTTAAAATGAGTTAAAAAGTGATTTCCTTAAGTATAAATATACTCAATTAAAATTTAAAAGAGAGTAAATAAAATAAATCTCAAGAAAAAAACTCTACAAAAATAAACATGTTCTAACATGCTCAATCTTTTAAACTTATAGTATAAAAAATGATCCCAATGGATCCTTATGATAAGATTATTAAATTTATTGATTCCTCAGATATATTTTTTTCTTTCAATAAATTTCTAAATTTTATGTTTTCCCCATCTACTATAGCTGTTTCTTCTAACTCTGCTGTACGTTTTAAACAATAATCGTTTAAACGTTTTCTCAACCCGTCAACTAATCTTTCTAATTCACAATTTTCTGCTAAAACAGATTTAATTTTTAAATTCTGGAAATTTAGTAACTCTTCTACTATTTTATCTACCTCCTCTAGTTTAGATAAATGCATAATTCTATATATATTATCTTTTAATAATGCTGTACTATCTTTATTTATTATTGTTGGTACAAATTTTGACCATAATTTTTCAACAAATCTGTCCAATTCGCTAGATTGCTTTTGAATATACGCATTTAATTCATTAGCATCTGCCATTAAATATTTTCAATCAATTTAAAACGTTATCTTTATCTTTTAATTACAAATAAATAAATTTCATCATGTTGTAATTGAAAATTTCAATGAAACAAAAATGTTACCCAAACAACATCGACATCAATTTTGGCATTCATGAAGTATAACTATAAACTATATTTTTTTTGTTACAAATTTATATTGAAGTATATATTTTTTTTAAATCTGTTTTCTATAACATTGGAAAAATAAAAATAATTTTATTTTTCCAAATAAAAAAAATTATGTGTATATTCGGTTATTCAAGATAGTAAAAAAAAAATTTAACATACAATGATTTTTTAATATAATTTTTTTGTTATTTTTAAAATCATAACAGCAATCAGTGCTGTGTTCACACGCTTTAAAATTTAATCAAATCATTTAGTTTTTATTTGTTATACACTGGAGGGTCCGTAGTTTGGAATCTCAGTGTTATTTCGATTTATTTATTTGGAAATGTTAATTTTCCTTTTTAAATTAAAAAAAAGTTTTTAAAATCTTTATTTTTCACTTGCTATACACTGGAGGGTCCGTAGTTCGGAATCTCAGTGTTATTTTATTTATTTAGTGTTCATTGAATGTTAATTGATTCTATTTTGTTAATATTCATTTAAATTTTAAAAATAAGTTCATATTTGACTATATTCTGTTCTTCTAAAACAACACTCATAAAAAAAATGAAAACTATCTTATTCTATTTTAATATCTTTAAAAAAAAAAAAAAAATTTTCAAACACTTACCATTTTATTTTAGTGTTTAATTCTCGTCCTTCCTTCTTCCTCCTCTCGGTCCTTGAGAGGTTGTTACCGACGTACCGGCTGCGCCAAATGTTGTAACGTTAGAATTGTAAAGTTAGAGTTGATTTATTTTACATTTATTTATTTTACAATTTAATTAATCAAAAGACACTTTTTTATTTTTAGAGTTGAAAAGACACTTTTATTAAATTTACTATTGAAAAGACACTTTTACTATTTTAGTACCTCCACTTGAGGTTGGTTAAACTACAATCTTTTAAATTGCAACGAAAGGTATTAACAATACATACGTTGCAAGCTTTTCTTAAATTCTATTCTCACTATGTTCTAGTGAGTTTTCACTTTCACTCAATTTTGGTGTACGTGACTTTTGAAAAAGTCCGACTTGCAGTTTTTGGCTGACACCAATTGCTTTGCCTATTTTAACATAGACCCAAAATTATCCAATGGAAAATTTTATTGCAAGCCTTTTGAAAGAGGTGGGGTCTAAGTAAAGCTTTAGCGCTTTGCCAAATTATTGCCAGCTTCTGTTAACTGTGCAAGCTAACCTGAAAGAGGTGTGGTCTAAGCATAGCTTTAGCGCTTGCCAAATTATTATCATTGTTGCCAACGTGAAGCGTTGGGACAATGCTATGAACATGTTGCTGTACAACATGATATAAAAACATGATGCGCTCAACATATGTACAGCAACATCCAAAACTGAATGAATAGTGAAAACCATAAAGAAAAGACAAATGTATGCGCTAATTCACAACACAGTTGTATGCTTGTCAACGGTAACACTAATTACGGTTATAATGTTTTCCCATTTTTTAAAATTTATACTCACTTTTTGGAAATATAAACCCACATTTCATTGAAATCAGACTATCTCAAGAATTAGACCCACTTGTGTGTGCATCCATTTTATCTCATGTATGTGTTCATATTTTTATACATTTTTTTTGGGTGAGTCACATTCATTCTCATAAACATTTGGCTAACCAGTGTGATTTCAGCTCCGCTCTGATTTTCCTCGCACATAAATTATGTGTCAAATCAATCATTTCCTTTTTCAACCTTATTTCGAGAGAAAATAATTCAAAAAGGGCTGCTGATTATTTCCCTTTTGTTTTGTTTTTTGTTAAGTTCAAAACGCAACAATAAATGTACTTAGTTGTCATTGACATAAATGTAAAAAAAAAAAGTTTTATTCAACTGAAAATTTTCGAGCGACGCGCTAAAAATTTTAAGTTTTTAATTTATATCCGGCAGTGGCTGCTGTGAAGAAATCAAATGGTATGGATATGTTTAGCAAGAAGTCAACTGCTGCAGGCAGCAAGAAAACTTCGCCGGACCCAAAGAATTCACCACCGGAAGCGGAAAAAAAATGCAAAAATAAGTTTTATTAATTATTTATCTTGTTTCAAATCGTTTTCAAAATAAATAAATATAACAATAATTATATATTTAAATATTTTATTTAAAAATGAATATTGAGTAAGTATTTTGATACGTTTTTATTCATAACGTACGCCCTCACATAATTTGAGGTACGTTGACTCGTAAGGTGTACTTGAGTTTTTTCCATATGTTTCTGAACCACCCTAACCCTTAAATGCTCACGGTATTTTGAAAGATACAACCTTTAAAAAAATTCCCACGACTTTATTAAAAGTCCAAATGAAAAATTTTAAAATCCAACACATTTAGAAAACTCGAGGACATTTTTTAAAAATTATAATGTTTTTAAAATTTATCGATATGTATGTAAAATTTACGGCAAAGTTAAAAAATATTTTTATCAAAAATTAAATAAATTTGAATTTTTACCGTGTAAAATCTCTAAGTATAAATTAAAAATTGTTAAAGAAAAAATACTAGGTAATGTAAAAAAAATTTTGCTATGCTTTGTTCTTTATTTTCATTAACAGCTTATGCTTTGAAAAATAGGTTCACTATTTTTGAGCGTATGTTGAACATTCGGTTTGTATTTTTATTCTTTTCTGGGTAGATTTATATATAATATTGATTATTATATTACATTGTTTTATATTTTATTGATTTTAAATATATTTAAGAACTTAGTTCTCTAAACAAAAATGTCAGGTTTTTTAAAGGTTGGTAGAGTCAAAATGACTGATGAAGTATGCGATTTATTGTGCAATAGGAAAGATATAGCTTACGATAGCGTAGACGATAGCGATTTGGACATTGATGATGTATCAAATCCCACTGGAACGGACAAAGGTTTCAAAGACGCAACTAATATCCAATTGGTTATCGATGAAAACAGTTCCGATAACGAAAGTGAGAATGATATGGACATGGATGCAACCATTCATGATTCTTTTATCAGAATGATAAATGATGATCAGGAATATCCGATAGATGTTGATATTGTGTCTTCTGAACCGCTTGATTTAACTCCGTCCACATCCATTTCTCAATCTCGTACGGCCAGTTCGACAAATATTTGGAAATCATTTTCCTCGCAATTTAGTGGGGTAGCTATACATTCCAAATCTTCTGAATTTGAGAAGGTGTTGTGGAAAAAAGGCAGTCTTGAACTGAATGACAAGCAAGTTTACTTTGGTGGAGATCGAAATCTTTCGGAAAGTATAAGTAGTCTGGAAACTCCATTTCAAGTATGGAGATATTTATTTCCGCAATTATTGGAGGAAAAAATAGTGATAGAGACTCTTAAATATTCCGCTTTCAAAGTATTGGACCTGCGTAAATTTATCGGAATTCATTTCTATATGACATACCATAAACTTCCCAACTCGAGAGACTATTGGTCTGCAAAAGATAACCGTTGTTGTAAATGTTATAAAAAGTCAAATGACTAGAAGACGCTTTGAAAAAATTCGGGAAGTACTTCATTTCAATGATAGAGATAAAATGCCTGATCGAAATGATCCTAATCGCGACAGGCTTTATCTAATTCGACCTCTTATTGATACCCTGAATAAAACGTTTACCAGCGTAACAAAATTAGATAGATTATGCGTGGATGAGCAAATGTGTTCCACTAAAATGGGAAGCTACATGAAGCAATATTTGCCTAACAAACCAAAAAAAATGGGGTTTCAAATTGTATGGATTCGCTTACAATTTTGACATATATACAGGAGCAACTGAAATACTTGCTGAAGGAGAACCAGATCTTCAGTCCTCCGCGAATATAGTTGTCAGAATGCTACGTGAAGTTCCTCGGTTTCAAAACCATATTATCTACTTTCATAATTTTTTTACAGCTGTGCCATTATTGGTATATTTGCGAACACAGGGTATACTTGGTGTAGGTACTATCATAGGCAACAGAATTTAAAATTGTAAGCTCCCTGATAAAAAGTAATGATGAAATTTGAACGTGGAACGAGTCAAGAGTTTATTGCCAATATTTATGGAGTAGATGTTACTACTCTGTCATGGAAAGACAATCGAATTGTCAATCTAATTTCGACCTTATTTCTAATTTCTACCAAATTTCGACCAAACCGATTTTAGATACTAATAACCCCGTGATGGAACCGATTTGACAAAAAAGATAAATCTATCAAAAACATACCATGCCCACAAATCATTAAAGATTATAACTGTCATATGGGCGGAGTTGATTTGATGGACAGCGCAATGAGCCGACACAAAATAATGATGAAAAGCCGAAAGTGGACTACCAGAGTATTTTATCATCTTCTTGATATGACCTGTGTGAATGCGTGGATATTACATAAAAGAACAAACAAAGATAGACAAGTACCGGAAATGAGATTGGTGGATTTCAAGCTAGAGGTTGCTGATGCACGTGGTCGTCCTTATCTTGAAAACCAATGCACAACCAGCACCTCCCAAGGACACTAGACTGGATATGATTTATCATTGGACAACGGTGGATAAAAAAGTAAGATGTAAGATGCCCAATTGCTCAGGACAAACTAAGATGTTTTGCTCAAAATGTAAGATAAATTTATGTTTAACTTCTAAAAAAAATGTTTTTATGACTATCATCACTTTTAAGTATTTTATGTATAATTTTCATATTATTTATATAATTATGAATGAATTTAATGAATTTATGTTCGTTTTTAATTATAAATTTAACATTCCAAACAATAAAAACCTTTGAAAACACATGAATTATGGCTTTATTTTACTTCGGATGCGTTTCATATGAAACATACAATACGGGGGAGTGCTTAGTGTAGTAGGAGTACTTGAGCATTTAAGGGCTAATATATATATATATATATATATATATATATATATATATATATATTAGGGTGGTTCAGAAACATATGGAAAAAAACTCTCAAGTACACCTTACGAGTCAACGTACCTCAAATTATGTGAGGGCGTACGTTATGAATAAAAACGTATCAATATACTTACTCAATATTCATTTTTAAATAAAATTTTTAAATATATAATTATTGTTTTATTTATTTATTCTGAAAACGATTTGAAACAAGATAACAAATTAATTAATAAAACTTATTTTTGCATTATCTGCTCAAAACTGAGTAGAGTGTTTAATAAAATAATATCATAATCATCGTCCATTAAATTACAATAATGACGATCAGCATTTAACATCTATAAAATACCCTCTCTATAATCAGTTATAGCTTAGCCTATGTCTGAATTTTACTACTGAAAAATTTTATCCATTTCCTCCATTGAAAATTTTGGAATTCGTTATTTCTTGACCTAAACCTTTTTTTACCATCATTTCAAATTTTAATTTAGTTCTCTTGAAGATATTGAAGAATATCCATAAACAATTTAAAGTATATTTTAAATTTAAAAAATGTTTTTAATATTTTATTATTTGTAAAAATTATCAGAAAATAAGACATTAAGTTTAAAATCTTTAAATTTTCTATTCGGCATTCTATTTCTGTTTTCAATGCTAATTTTTAGAGAACACTCGCACAGTATGTAAACAAACATGTAATAACAAGGCTACATTCTTTGTGCAGACCCAAAAATAAAGTAGTAACCATTGACAAATTGACGATACTGTAACGTTTTTATACTCTACACTAACAGCCAGATATTGTGTGACTGGCTTTTTAAATATTGTAAAGCGCAAAACGTCCGACGTCAAACGGTTTGCGCCGACGCAAAGAAATAATTGGTGTTCATAAAACTAAACCGCACGAATGTTGTGTCAAATTAGACGGCGGCTTTTTGGCTCCGTTCACTCAAATTTTCACGAATCAAGGCACTAATTGCACCTAAAAAGGGTGCAGAACAATCTTAAATAATTTTTGAATACACTTCACACTTCTTTTCATCCAAAAAATGCATTTACAAAGCAAATTAGAAAAAATTCGCAAAAATGATGAAATACACACAGACACAATTTTGCCAACTTTTCCAGAACAGATGTTTTTTTGTTTACCGAATCGATATTCGATTCTCGGATCAAGTCTCGTTTTGTTGCTGTAATATATATTTCCAGAATAAAAAATTCGTTAGTTTTAAATATTTTTTTATGTTTTTTATCTGAAATTTGTTTTTTGGTAACACGACATGTTTTCGAGAGTCGTTTAACGTAAGATCCATCAAAATCAACGTAACGGATTGACGGGCGGAATGTGTGAAGATATGAAATACAACTTTACAGACGATGTGAGAGCACTCAGTCACATCGAGAACTATAAATAGTTGGCAGAAATCTATGACATTTTGAGCACAGTAGTGGAGCCATGAGGAGCATTTTTTAACAGAGGTCTTATTAGTGTATTTCAGTTGAGATCATTTTTTTATCAAAACCGTTCTTATTGTTTTATATGGAGTATTTTTTAAGATGTGTGGATCATATTTTATCAAAACCTTGTGCTTTTTCATGGTATGTGAAAGGAGCATATGATGACAAGTTTGATGAAATGAAAATATATATAGGTAAATATGAACTGAGAATAATCAAATGTATACTATACATTTTTACTGTTTATTCATTGTAGGAAGTGATTGCTCCAAAGTTTTAATAGAGACGCTACTAACTAAAATCAAACAATTGTATTGGAATACAATTGCGAATATTCGACCCATCGATATGACGGAGATGGATAAAATATCGTTTATAGAATGTAAGATATGTATAATATGTAAAAATAGTTTAGATAATAATATTAGTTCAAAAGTAAGACATCATTGTCATTATACAGGAAAATATTTAGGTGCTGCACATATAGATTGTAATTTAAAAGCAAAAGCAACTAAATATTTTCCTGTATTTACTAATAACTTATCGAAATATGATTTACATTTATTTTTAAGAAATTTAAATGATATTGAAGGTGATATTGATATAATTCCTCTAAATAAAGAGGTTTTTATATCAATAACCAAAACAATTAAATTAAATGATGATCATAATTATACCCTACACCTATGAGGTACAGGGTATATTAACTTTGTGCATATATTGTAACGCCCCTTAGGAGGCGTGTCCGGTATGGAAAAGTATATATATTCTTGATCAGCATCACTACCCGAGTCCGTTTAGCCATGTCCGTCTGTCTGTCTGTCTGTCCGTCTTGCTGTCTTGCTGTCCGAATACAGAATAACTTGAGAAATACTGATCAGAATGCGATGAAATTTCGTCTCAATATAGCCAAAAGTAGGAACTGAGTTTGAAAATGAGCCAAATCGGTCAACGGACACGCCCACCTCCCATACAAGTCACTTTTATATAACTCTTTCGGAACTAATAACTCGAAAAGTATTCAAGGTATAGTTATAAAATTTAAAAGGTATTGTTAGAATTCACCTAAAAATATGTGGTCCAAAAATGGGCGTGATCCGCCCACATTTTTTTTTCATTATTTCCCGGGTTTTCATAGTCGAAAATTGATCCGTAAATTATTAAAATCAAATCTATGAAATATTAGCCTTTCAAAATTTTAAATATAGGCGTGGTCCGCCCAAATATATTTTTCAATTTTTTTTTTAAGTTTTTTATACTTTATATAAATTTTTAATTTATGGGGATATAAGACGTAAATTTCTGATATATGAATAATTTTCTGTAAGCATTCCCACCAAAGGAGTAGGGTATTCCATAGTCGGGCCCGACCGACTATAAAAATCCGCCCCATGTGACCGAACTTACCCATGTGACCTAACTTTCCCAACTCGTTTTAAAATAAGATTTGTATACTCATTCAGATTTCTACCAAGTAGCTTGGACAAATTAGTAAAGACATTGAATGAAGATTCGATATATATAATAAAAAAAATCTTTTTAAATAATTCACATAGATTATTATTTCAAAGGGTGTGTTTCCGTATAATTATTTGGATAGTTTTCAGAAATTGAATGAGTCTGCATTACCCCTAAGGGATAAGTTCTTTAATACACTAAATAATGAGGAATGTACGGAGGAGGATTATATGTTTGCACAACAAGTTTGGAATAAATTTTCATGTCAAAGTTTGAAAGATTATTTAATAATATATTTAAATTGTGACGTTGTACTATTAGCAGATATTTTCGAAAATTTTAGGAAAATTTGCATTCTAATTTATGAATTAGATCCATGCCATTATTTTACAGCACCAGGTTTATCCTGGGATGCTATGCTTAAATTTACTGGTATTGAGTTAGAACTATTAACAGATATAAATAAGTATACATTTATACAGGATAGCATTCGAGGAAGTCTAACTCAATGTTCAGTTAGACATGTTAAAGCCAATAATAAATTTATGAATGAATTTAATCCTAGAGAAAAATCAAAATATTTAATGTATTTCGATGCAAATAATTTATATGGTTATGCAATGTCACAACCATTACCATATAACATATTAAATTTTTGGATGAAAAAGGTATTAAAACATTCACACCAGAAAAAATCAAATCATTATCAATGAGTTCTGATAAAGGATTAATTTTCGAAGTAGACTTAAGTTATCCTGAGAATATACATGATATGCATAATGATTTCCCATTTTGTCCAGAAAGTAAAGTATCACCTGCTTCTTCTAAATCTAAAGTACCGAAATTATTTGCAGATTTAACTCATAAGACTCAATATAAAATCCATTACATGATGCTTCAAGAATGTCTGAAACAGGGCCTAATTTTATTAAAAGTTCACAGAGTATTAGAGTTTCAACAAAGCTATTGGCTTAAAAAATATATCGATCTGAATACTGTTATGAGATCAAAAGCTAAAAATGAATTTGAAAAAAAAAATTTATAAACTTATGATTAACGCAGTATATGGGAAGACTATGGAAAATGTTGAAAAAAGAAAGAATGTCAAATTTTCATGTAACTGGGAGAATTTAGGAAAAGTAAAAGGAGCAAGAGCTTTTATAGCAAGTCCAGCTTTGAAAATATGGTGATAATTGAATTTAAACAGCTCAGAGTAAAGCTAAATAAACCAATATATACAGGGTTTTGTGTATTAGATCTATCAAAATTAAAAATGTATGATTTTTATTATAACTACTTGAAAAACAAATTTAATTCAAATATTCGTTTAGTATATACTGATACAGACTCGCTTGTAATTGAAGTTAATACCATTGATTTCTATATAGACATTTATGAAGATGTTCAAAAAACTGATCCATCAAATTATATTTTTGACACTTCTAGTTATGAGTATCCTAATATATTTGGTTATAATCAAAATAATTGTAAAGTAGTGGGTTTGATGAAAGACGAAAATAATGGTAAAATAATGAAAGAAATAGTATGTCTTAAACCTAAGATACTTTTTTACTATTGAATATGGTACACCAATATCAAAAGCAAAAGGTGTTAAAAAATCAGTTAGTAAAACATTTACTATTCATGATTATAGAACATGTCTTTACAATAAAAAAGTTATAATGAGAGAAATGTAAATAATTAGATCTAAAGCCCATATTTTATATACACTATGTGTAAATAAATTAGCACTTAATTTTATAGATGACAAGCGGTATATATTAGATGATGGTATAAACACTTGCTTGGGGGCATTATAAAATTAATTATATTAAAGCTTTAAATACTGATTTAGATATTTTTATGAACATAGATATTTAGAAAATTAATATGTAAACATATTAAATATAATGTATAATGTTATATACATGTATAATGTATTAAATTAAATAAACAATAAAATAAAAATTCAATTTTATATATGTAAAGAATGCTTTTTTATTTAATATTATACCAATTATCATCATCATAATCATTTTGTAATGTTTTATTTCTCTGACGAGTAAGGCGAGGTGAGTATTGATATGGTAACATAGTTTGCTTAGTTTTCGGTGTAATTTTACTACCATCACTTGACAAAATTCGTACTTTAGGTGATCCATGATTTGAATAGTTTTTTAAACATTTAGCTGCAGAACTTGCAGAGGTATGATTTATTTTATTAATTGTTGTATCCGCATCCATAGAATTTTCTTCATGTTCGTTAATATTGCTAAATATATGTTCATCAGCATTGAAGTCAGCCTGTGAAGCAAACTCTCTTTTTCCAATATCTTTTGTTTGGGTTTCATTATCGTTTTTAAATATCCATTTTATTTGAGTATCCTTATCCCTTACTGATTTATATGACTTTACCGATTTATTCTCTTCATATTTATTTCTTGTTTGGAAATCAAATATTTTGCTAATTCTTGTTTTATTTCATACCATTTATTTATATCTTTAAGTGTATGAGAGGCATATACCGGAAGAAGTTTTCGTTTTAAAAAATTTGAATCTGATATATCTTTAGAATAGCGTTCATATGTAGAAGGGTTTTATAATACAAGCTTGGATAAAATATTAGACATTATCTAAAATTTTTCCTATAACACCGCTTAAAACAGATGAAATCAAAATTGGAATAAATCCTCCTCGTTGGATTAGATGTTTTCTCTTTGATCGTAAAACAGTTTTTGAGCAGCAAAGTTTTTTAATGACATTTTTATATGATTTTAACTTTACTAGATCGTTTTTCTTTACATTATGATTTTTATGTAAAATATTAAATGCAATTTCATTAATAGCTTTTATAAGATTATCATCCGCATTTTTTAGAATTGCATTTCGCAATTAAGTTTCGCATTTTTAAGAACATATAGAACATGTTTGTTCTCCTTCAATCGTTTCAGTTTGCACGTCATTTTGAATTGAAGCAAAGCTATAACAATATTCTTTATTGAAAATGTTAGATCTGAATCTTAATGCGTTATGTAGTTGTTGTGTAAGATCTATTAAAAAAATAACCATGAGCACTCTCAGTACAAGTGTTATATACTATAACTAATTCTTTATAATTTTCAGGATAAATTTGTCTTGCCAAGCATAGAAATTATCTAGGATTTTTAAACATAACTATATATTTTGAATTCAAAGATATATCTCTTGTATATGTTCCCTTATGAAAAATATTTTGCGTTACTAAAACAACTGATAAATTTCGGTGATGTGAACCTTTAGTAAATAGTTCACAAATTTTTTTATTAAATGAGTCTAACATTAAATCATCTAAAATAATAAGTATAGATTCATTGGCGGAATTCTCAAAGTCATCTGGAATACCTTCAATAAAATTTACATTATCAATTTCTGGTAATGAGTTTTTTTCAGCATAACACCAAATTACTTTCGTAATAGGAGAACTAATTAAATGTTTATTGTTATTAAGATTTATAATAAATATCGATTTGCCACAACCTGATGGACCACAAACTAACATTGTAAATGGATACACAAATTGATGAAACATTGTTCTCTATGCAATGACTAACTTCAAATAAAAATAATTGATGGAAGCATGTATTTAATTTGCATTTGATTTAACACCAGATCATAACAATTACTCACACTGTGGAAACTTAATAAATCAAGGTACAATACGAATTGAAGGTCGTTTCAGTGAAGCACTTTCTTAAGCAACTACGTGTTTAGCATATAGTGAGTTTGATAGTGTTTTGGAAATTGATAAAAATCGTACTGTATTACAATCATTATGAATACAAGTAATATAGAAATAATTTATATAAAAATTTAGTAACTAAGAAACATTTTAAAGGAGTTTTTGCATCAAATCAGCTACCTAGAAATCGAATAAAAAAGCCAGCATTTTATATTGTGAATTTGGATTCATCATTTAAACCAGGATCACATTGGATTGTAATATATTTTCCTCGAAATGGGCCGGCTGAATATTTTTGTTCTGCAGGGAGTTCACCTATTAAACCATTTATAAATTTTATTCAAACCAATGCATCCACATTTATTAAAAGCAATTTCCGATTACAAAGTGAAATTTCAATGTTATGCGGTGTTTATTGCTGTATATTTATACATTTAAGAAGTAAAAATATTTCTTTTAATAAGTTCTTTAATTATATTGATATATATAATTTATATAATAAAAATTCATATGTAGAAGGGTTTTATAATACAAGCTTGGATAAAATATTAGACATTATCTAAAATTTTTCCTATAACACCGCTTAAAACAGATGAAATCAAAATTGGAATAAATCCTCCTCGTTGGATTAGATGTTTTCTCTTTGATCGTAAAACAGTTTTTGAGCAGCAAAGTTTTTTAATGACATTTTTATATGATTTTAACTTTACTAGATCGTTTTTCTTTACATTATGATTTTTATGTAAAATATTAAATGCAATTTCATTAATAGCTTTTATAAGATTATCATCCGCATTTTTTAGAATTGCATTTCGCAATTAAGTTTCGCATTTTTAAGAACATATAGAACATGTTTGTTCTCCTTCAATCGTTTCAGTTTGCACGTCATTTTGAATTGAAGCAAAGCTATAACAATATTCTTTATTGAAAATGTTAGATCTGAATCTTAATGCGTTATGTAGTTGTTGTGTAAGATCTATTAAAAAAATAACCATGAGCACTCTCAGTACAAGTGTTATATACTATAACTAATTCTTTATAATTTTCAGGATAAATTTGTCTTGCCAAGCATAGAAATTATCTAGGATTTTTAAACATAACTATATATTTTGAATTCAAAGATATATCTCTTGTATATGTTCCCTTATGAAAAATATTTTGCGTTACTAAAACAACTGATAAATTTCGGTGATGTGAACCTTTAGTAAATAGTTCACAAATTTTTTTATTAAATGAGTCTAACATTAAATCATCTAAAATAATAAGTATAGATTCATTGGCGGAATTCTCAAAGTCATCTGGAATACCTTCAATAAAATTTACATTATCAATTTCTGGTAATGAGTTTTTTTCAGCATAACACCAAATTACTTTCGTAATAGGAGAACTAATTAAATGTTTATTGTTATTAAGATTTATAATAAATATCGATTTGCCACAACCTGATGGACCACAAACTAACATTGTAAATGGATACACAAATTGATGAAACATTGTTCTCTATGCAATGACTAACTTCAAATAAAAATAATTGATGGAAGCATGTATTTAATTTGCATTTGATTTAACACCAGATCATAACAATTACTCACACTGTGGAAACTTAATAAATCAAGGTACAATACGAATTGAAGGTCGTTTCAGTGAAGCACTTTCTTAAGCAACTACGTGTTTAGCATATAGTGAGTTTGATAGTGTTTTGGAAATTGATAAAAATCGTACTGTATTACAATCATTATGAATACAAGTAATATAGAAATAATTTATATAAAAATTTAGTAACTAAGAAACATTTTAAAGGAGTTTTTGCATCAAATCAGCTACCTAGAAATCGAATAAAAAAGCCAGCATTTTATATTGTGAATTTGGATTCATCATTTAAACCAGGATCACATTGGATTGTAATATATTTTCCTCGAAATGGGCCGGCTGAATATTTTTGTTCTGCAGGGAGTTCACCTATTAAACCATTTATAAATTTTATTCAAACCAATGCATCCACATTTATTAAAAGCAATTTCCGATTACAAAGTGAAATTTCAATGTTATGCGGTGTTTATTGCTGTATATTTATACATTTAAGAAGTAAAAATATTTCTTTTAATAAGTTCTTTAATTATATTGATATATATAATTTATATAATAATTGTATTTTAGCTGTACATTATTTTAAAAGTATTTTTAAGTTTCCTATAATAAAAAAATAAAACAATTTAATGAAAATAATTTATAAATTTGTCTTTTTATTTCTATTATTTAAAATTTTTTCAAATTCATTGAATATAGTATAATAAAAACATTATTAATAATAAACAATTATTTTGTATATTTTATTCTATAATATAATTTTATTAGCTTATCAATGTCTTTGCATTCCTTGTCATAATAATAACAACCACATGTATCTGGTCCCTCCGTTAAGTCATCTGTGGCCCATGGACACCTCTTATAATGTACTTCGTGAATAGTTAATATTTTTTCCATATACTGGTAATGCTTACAATAAGAGATAAACTTAATAATCTGTTTTTTATGATCGTCAAATAAAATATTATTAAATCGTTTTAAAAACTTTTTTACTTTTATAACTTCCATAATAATATTCTTTTCCTATCAAATTGTAATGTAGACGATAAATAACTTTAATTCAAATTTCGATCCATTTATATATAATGGATATCTCTTTAAAATGAGTTAAAATGATAATTCCATTAGTATAAATATACTCAATTAAAATTTTAAGGAGAGTATATAAAATTTGACTCAAAAAAAAACTAAATAAAATTAAACATGTTTTAACATGTTCAATCTTTAAAACTTATAGGATGTTGTTTAAAAATGATCCCAATGGAGCATTATTGCTCCATGCTAATTTAAATAAAAATGATCACAATGGAGTCTTATGGCCCATTCATTCATATTAGCAAATTAAACGAATTAAATGACCATGACTTTGTAAAATAAAAATATACTACAATATACATTATAGTAAAATTCACATTGAATTAAATATGTGTCAATGCATTAATGCAGAAGTGCATTTACCTGTTTACAACAAAAAAATTACCCACCAAAAAATATATGTCTAATAATTCATTCATATAGCCATGTTTTAAATTACAATCTGCGTTCCTCAACAATGTTTTAAATTGAACCCTTTGTTCCTCAACTCTCTTGATGATCATGCAAAATAAATCATCAAGCATAAAACTGAAATTTTAATTGCTTCTATAACATATACAACAACAAAATTATTACGTACATATATCTACGTTTATAAATATTGCCATTAAAAATGCTTACTCCGAAATAATTATCCCAACAACAATATGAGTTGCAAATTTACTCTTTACGGCTGCATGCCTTCATAACATACATATAATATATATATGTATGTATCAACATTAACAACATATGTTCAAATGTCATCCCAATTGCTCCATGCCATTATAATGTATATAGTATACTAATAATACACCTGAAATTATACTAACAACTACTCTGTTACAAAATGATAACAACACCTCAGTTAAAAAATTATCCGAACTGAAATACACTAACAACTACTCTGTTAAAAAGTGATCCCTATTGAAAACAATAACAACATCTCTGTTAAAAAATGCTCCTCATGGCGCCTTATGGCTCCATGGAGCCCCTTTGAGCCAGAAGCGGCGCAAACGTACTACTGTATAATGTTAAAAAATACTCCCTATGAAAACAATTAGAACGCAAGAAAATAATATCCAACCATGTTAAAAAATACTCCGTATTAAAATAATTAGAACGCTTTTTTTAAAATATGATCCACACATCTTAAAAAATACTCCATATGAAAACAATTAGAACGGTTTTGATAAAAAAATATTCTCAACTGAAATACACTAACAAGACCTCTGTTAAAAAATGATCCATATTGAAAACAATAACAACACCTCCGTTAAAAAATGCTCCTGGCGTATTCATAAAAATCCAGGTAACATATACATTAAATTTCTTCCAGTGATTAAAATTCTTCCAGTGGTTCCCAAATATTTAGAAAACAACAAATTAACTTATTAAAATTCATAAAATTGCTGAAACTATGTAACATAACACCATTTATATATTAATAACACAAATTAAAAAAAGTAATTGCAGTGACTCTCAACATAAAATATAATGAAAATCGTTTTTTCTGAATATTGTCCTCCATTAAGTGGATGCTAATCTTATTCACTACAATTTTGCCGTACAGTCTAAACGGTAAAAAGAGTCATATAGTGTTCCCCATAAAAAACTAAGAAGGTTTTTCAAAGAACATAAACTCCTGACCCACCCAGTAAAAATATTTATATAATAATATATGTTTCATATAAAATTTATTTAAAAAAAAATATTTTTTACTCTAGTAGGCTGATACTGCTTCTCGCACACAAAAAATACAAATATTTCAGCTAACATAGTAGGCTACGTTTTGGTATAGGTTTGAGCTTGAAGGACATTGACGTTTTTTTGAAATTATATTAGTATATGATATTTAAAAATAAAAAATTAATAAAATATTCCTATTTCAAAATTTAAAAATCCTACTTTTTTAAAATAGGTTTTTTCCGCACCTGTACCACTGTGCGACGTTTGTAACACTCAGAAGGAAGCATATCCGGTATGAAAAAGTATATATATTATTTCTGTCTGTTGAAATCCCTACTACTTAAAAATTGCAGAGTTAAATCAATGAAACTTCTAATTTGGATTACTTATATACCTATTACTTATATACTTATTTTGGAGTGATCGGTTCATTGAGACCTGTAATCCAACCACATCTATTCAAATACCTCATATCAAATATACATCTACAGATCAATTTTACTTTTTACGGGCAAAGGTGATTTTTTTTGCCAAATAAACATTGACTTCATGCTCAAATACATGAAAATTATGTTTTCAGCGATCGCAAGTTTGTTGTTATTTTCAAGATTCGTATAATCTGGTGACCTAAATAAAACAATAATTATATATTTAAATATTTTACTTAAAAATGAATATTTATACGTTTTTATTCATAACGTACGCCCTCACATAATTTGAGGTACATTGACTCGTAAGGTGTACTTGAGTTTTTTCCATATGTTTCTGAACCACCCTAATATATATATATATATATATATATATATATATATATATATATATATATATATATATATATATATATATATATATCTATATTAGGGTGATTCAAAATTGGATCGAATTTTTATTTTCCCACGAAATCGCTCATCATAGGATCAGAAAAGTTGAAATAGACACACACGTGCCATTTTTCCAAAATCGATTGATGTTTAGAGTCGCGCACTTGAATATTCTGTTTTTGGTGATCTGAAAATTTTGGGAAAAGGGCTCTAATATAATGTAGTTTCTAAAACTGTTGTTAACATTTCTTAACATCGACTTATTAATACACAAACTACTTTTAAATTCATGAATTAATATCAGTTAATAAAAAAATTCCGCTAATCAGTTGGTATCCGCTACACCCAATAATTGTTTCTTAGATATCCAATGTGTTTAATAAATATAATTTAACAGCGGGCCTAGGCAAAATATAGTGGTAAATATCGTCAGAAATTCGATATAACGCAAGTTTTCAGAGATTGATTTAATTATACCTTTAGTATTTGGAGACGGATGTCTTAAATTTTATATATCGTGCAAAGAATACGTCTGAAAATGTTCACAAAAAATTATAAAACACATAACATAAGTTGTACCGAAGTTATAGATGATTATATTGTTATAAAATGCATTATTTTTATACATATTTATTTTAAATATAATTACTCAACAGAAGAAAAATAAAATTCTTTAATAGTGAAATGCTTTATTTTTTGCATATTTATCAAAAAAATGTTATGGTAGGAAACAACCGAGTCGATTATCCAATATACAATAACACTATTCAACAAAACGAGAAATAAATCAAAACGGAAGCTATCAACAACGCATATTTTAAAACGTAGTGTAAGATATTATAAATACAAACAAGTAACTTTTTTATAAAAAGTACTGAGCGAGAAAAACCCCATCTCATAGCTCACTTCTAAGCAATCAATTATTCCAATAGCTCGTCGACACGGTTGTCATCGATTTGAGCGGTAGTAGTGGGTAGTCAACAAATACGGGCGTGTCGGCGAACTATAAAAAAAATATTTACCACAAATTTCAGAAGTGGATGTTTTATAACCCGCAGAAATATTTGATTAATTCTAATAAAATATAGTTAAACGAGTTTACGCGATTTGAATTGTTTTTTTTTTCTCATAATAAAATTTTTCAAAAAAAAAAAAAAAAATGGCGTCGGGACAGGAGGTGAGTTCGCTCGAAAGTGAGGAAGCTTTTCCCGTAAATAAAACAGCGGCTATGCTGGAGCAGGGTGAACGAAGTCTCGCTGAAAGGGAGATCCATCTTGCAGAGATGGAGAAAAATGTTGAACTTGCTTCGAGAAGAGAAAGTGACGCGAATAAAAGCGTTGTAAATGAACTAATGTTGTCGTCAACTTTAAATTCAAGTAAATTGGCAACACTTAGATTACTAATATACCTACGCTGTATGTGCGAAAAAATTGGCGAGATCGGTCCATTGTGACCTATGATCCGACCACTTATGTTCAAATTCCTCATATAAAATGTACATATAAAGATCAATTTTTATGTATACGTGCTTAGGTAAACTTTTTTGGTCAAATATATATTGACATCATGCTCAAATACATGATAATAAAGTTTTCCGGAGAAAAGACTTGTGGTTCACAAAAAAAAAATCGAAATTCGGTACACCTACTCATTTGTAAATATGGGTATCAAATGAATGGAAATTCTTCAGCGATTGAATGTTTGTAGTTATTTTCAGGATTCGTATACCCTGGTGATCTATATATCACTTTGAATGGTAACCACACACATGTGTAGGGTATTTATAGTCGGCTTAGACCGACTATAATTTTGATAATCCTAACTATCATAATTACACCTACTTTAAAATTTCCCATGTGATCTAACCTTCCCAACTGGTTTTATAATTAAAAATTTTTAACTGTGCCTCTTAAGCAGTGCTTCAGTGTTTTTAATAAACATTTTAGTGAAAAACATTATCAATTCTTTACAAACTGCAATTTTGTGTAGTTTATAAACATATACAAAAACCATTCTGTGCATTATTTTTTGACATTATTTATACAAAGACTTTCTGCAAATTTTAATTTTCTGTTGTTTACTATTCTTTTGACATTTTACCTTCATAAAACGACTGCATAGTTTAAGAACTCTTGCTGTGCTTTTTAAACTGTTATCTTTATATCAATTTATTTAAACCATTGCATACTTTTTGGCTCATCTAGATTCAATAACTATTTCACAAATGATTTGCTCTATTCCAAATTGGAATGAAAAAAGTGAGACTTTGCAATTTGTTAATTGCTGGTTATGCGACAACTTTGCTCATGTCAAGTGCGCAGGGTTACCTGGTCGCGTAATTGACATTTTAAACGATAACAAAGGCTTACGTTGGTCATGTAGTAAATGAAGACCGGCAGACATCGATTTATATAAAATTTTAAAGCAAACTAGGAAAGGATTTAGTGAAATTAGCAAGGAACTGTCTTCTCTAACGGCTAAATTCCAGCATTATGAATCACTTTTCAATGCATGGATGAACCGTCATCCTATCCGAAAAGGAAGAGGACATTGAGAAACAAAGAAAAACAAAAGCTCCCTGCTACTGAATCATTGCCATAAATTTCTAACCAAATAGAAATTGAAATAACTCCCTCCACACCAGTTTCCCTGACGCTGTAGGTTTGCCTGATAACCGTGATACAATTGCTAACCCGACTACTAGTCAAACTTTAGAAACTGACCATGGTACTAATTTAGAAACCATACGAAAGGAATTAGTTGTAGTTCCTCCAAAAAAATCAATATTTGCATCTCGGTTTGCACCTGATACCACAGTTGATGATATAAAATATCACATTTTTACACGTATTGCCTCCACGTTAAATATGTCTGATATTTTAGTATTCACATATAACTATCAATATTCTAGGATGACAGCATCTTTTAAAATAATTATCCCTGAAGACTTCTTTGATACTATAGAATAAAATGAATTCTGGCCCCGAAATACTTTAGTTCATGAATACATATATAAAAATAACAACAGATCTCCTAATGTTGTTCATATTCCATCTTGTCCTGATGGCGTTAATACTGGACTTAATACTAAATTAACAAAGTTATATTCAAACAGTTTCGGATTTTCCTGCGACATTATAGTTCTAACTTAAACTTGGCTTCGCGGAAATGTCTTATATACAGAAATTCTTTGCAATGACTTCAAAATTTTTAGGAAAGACCGACATTATAAGATTGGTGGTGGAGTTTAAATTGCTACCCGTTCTTCCTTAATGACAGAACTAATCGATGTTCCTGATACAGATAACTTAGAATTTGTTTGTGTTTTAGTAAAATTTGATTTTCATAACATTTTCATTACTTGTTCTTACATAACTCCATGCTCCGATTCTGAAATATATGCCAACCACACTAAAGCAATTGAAACCATTCAGGATAAACTTAAGCCAGACGACTCCCTAATTGTTTTAGGTGACTTTAATTTACCTAATGTTATTAGGAATAACGCTTATGGCCTTCCTTATTTAATTCCTTTTTCCAGCACAAACTGGATTAATGAATTTTTGGTTATGGAACTATCACTTTACCAAATTAACAATATTTTAAATAAATATGAAAAATCACTTGATCTTACATTTGTGGATAATATATGTGAGTTCTGTTAAAAAATGTAATACCTGTTTACTTGATTGTTTTAAAGAAAATATTCCCAAAACAAAACAATTTCGTAATAATGCACCTATTTGGTCAACACGCGAGTTGAAATCTGTAAAAAACAGGAAAAACCGGTATTTTAAAAAATACAAGAAATCCGGTTGTATCAACGATTACATTTTATACTCACAGATACGATATAATTACCAATATCTAAACAAACTTTGCTACAATAATTATATTATAAAATTAAAAGATAATTTAAAAACCAATCCCAAACAATTTTATAACTTTATCAACATGAAACGAAAGTCTTCTGTGTATCCTTGTCAAATGGCATGGAACGGCAAAGTATCCAAAACCGACATGGACATTTCTGATATGTTTGCTAACTTCTTTCAAACGACTTATTCCTCAGAAAATCACAAACATGACGTCATCTATCCTGTCACATTAAATAGAAGCAATTATATTAAAATGCCGACTATTACATCCAATACAGTTTTAGGGTACCTCAAAACAATTTCAATATCATATTCGGCGGGTCCTGACTTCATACCTAGTTGCGTATTAATGCGGTGTGCGGATATTTTACATAAACCATTAACCACATTATTTAATTTGTCCGTTAAGACAGGTATATTTCCGGATATATGGAAGGAATCATTTATTATTCCCCTGTTTAAAAGTGGTAGTAGATCAAACGTTGTAAATTACAGAGGTATTTCAAAATTAAGTGCTATTTCTAAATTATTTGAAAAAAATCTAACCGTATTTCACCGTATCAGCCCATCTTGAAAGGTAGATCAACATGTACTAATCTGTTAGAGTTCACAACTATAGTCATAAATGGCTTTAATTGTGGATTACAAACAGATGTAGTATACACAGATTTTAGCAAAGCTTTCGATAGTGTTAATCACGAATTACTTTTAATAAAACTAGATCTATTGGAATTTCCAAAATGTCTCCTAAACTGTATAAAATCTTATCTGGCATCCAGAAAACAGAGAGTGTTATTTAAGGAAGCTACATCAAGGTATATTTCGGTTTTGTCAGGTGTTCCCCAAGGAAGTCATCTTGGCCCAATATTATTTATCTTATTTATAAATGACCTACCGTCAGTTATAAAACACTGCAGAATTTTAATGTATGCAGATGATGTAAAATTATTCCATTCATTTAACGATGCAGTACAGCAATCTTGCATTCAAGAAGATCTAAATAGGTTAGAAGATTGGTGTACTTATAACCACCTAAACCTTAATCTGAAGAAATGAAAGTAAATGACCTACTCTCGTAGATGCCCTATTTATATAAGTTATAGCATTTCTGGAATTAATTTAGATACAGTTTCAACCTTTGACGACTTAGGAGTATCAATGAACCCTAAGCTTCGTTTTCATCTACACATTAATAAAATGACAAATAAAGCTAAAGGTGTTTTAGGATTTATAAAACGCTGGTCTAAAGAGTTTGACGATCCATATACTACGAAATTGCTTTATTTCTCACTTGTACGTCCCATTTTGGAATATGCATCGATTGTTTGGAACCCACATTACATAATACATAATGACATTATTGAATCAGTTCAAAAAGAATTTTTATTATTTTCACTTCGAAACCTCAATTGGAATCCGGATATACACCTACCACCTTATGAAAATCGTCTAAAATTACTAAATCTTCCAACTCTTAAAAGCAGACGAACAATGCTTGGAGTCATATTTGTATTTAAATTAATTAATGGTGGCATAGAATCAAGTTATTTACTTCAAAATATATCTCTAAATTGTCATACAAGGCAAACTAGCCAATATATTCCGATAAAATTGGGAATATGTATCTCTACTCTTTAAATGATCCGTTCCGTCGGATATGCAATGAGTTTAATGAATTACATTTTCTTTTCTATCTTTCTGACTCGATTGACGTAGTATAAAATAATATCGTTCAATACCTAAATACTTAATTAGACTTTGTATACTTTAATGAGACTTTTTTTAGTTAAATGATGATATTTATCTGTAGTTAACTCGCGTTGACCCGCTCGGGCTGCTCAAGAAACGGTCACCAATCCGCGCGATATGCGAATGTGCCTCTCGGTCGGTTGGGCGGGTAAGAGGGCGTGGGATTCATTCGTTAAAAAAGAAAAGTTTTTCATCCATTTCACACACATTAGTGTGTAAATACGATGAATGCAAGCGAATGATTCCAATTTTCAATTCTTCAAATGTAAACATTACTGCGTGAGAGTGGATTAAGACAGTGGAACGCGTCAAAATTATTTTTAAATGTGATGACCAAACAGTGATGTTTTGTGCGGTGTTGCGCCTCGAGGAGGCTGCATGCTCTTCGTTTGCATCAGTAAATGAGACTGGGTGTTCGTGGAAGTCGTTTAAATCGCTATTAACAAACGCGTTTCGATCGGTTCGGGACGAAAGCGATGCTTATATAAAGTAGTGCGAGGGGCAGTGATGAAGGCATCGAGAAATATTTTTATGATATTTTAGCCTTAGCTCGCAAAACTGGATTTAGTGACGAATGCGCGATGAACTTCATAGTGTCTGATATAAAAGATATATAATTGATAAACGCCGTCATTGCGTACATTCCTCAATGCAAATCAATGCAAGAACTTCATCATATTAAAGGACATATGAGTGCAATCGAACAAATAAAATATCGCGAACATTTTGTAATCAAAAGTGTGTGGATCTCACGCAGTCAAGTTTCTTAAAAGAAACTGTTTTGATGAACCTCGTCGCTTCATATTAACCTAGATTGTCGTCAACACGGACACTTCGTTCGAGAATGCAAATATCATAGAAAGCTACAATACAAATTAATTGGATTTGGTGGTAATGAAGTTTTTTCTGTTGGAAATATAATGGACGCGTGCACATTGACTATATTGGCCCATTTCCGAAAGTACGAAATGCAATGTCAAGGGCATATATTAAGGTGTTTACAGATGTTGCTCAATTTCTTGGAATGGCGACAGATAATGGGTGACAGAGGTGCTCCTTTTACATCAAAATTGTTTCAAATGTTTTGCAAGGAAAGTCGTATCAAACACATTATGACGGCGTTATGACGGGCGGTCGTGATTAGGTTCCATCGTTACAAAGGTTTTGAATGCCAATGAACATGGAGTATCATAACAAAAACCTCGGAAGTTGTTGTTTTCTTTTACTCCAAAATATCATTTGGGAAGCGCGTTATGTATCTTTATCAATGATGATGATGGTGATGAGGAGAAAATCCGTTGGACGATCTACGAAAACGTGTTAAGGAGCGGTTAAATCAACAAAGCAGGAATCAGGCGCAGATGATTAATGATCGTCATAAGGCGCCTCGACAGTGTATTAACGATGATTTTTTTTCTGGTGAAAGTGGTGCATCCCGCAAGTGGATAGTCAAGAGAATTGTTATCAAAATATCGAGGTTCCTATGTGTTAAAAAAAAGTTCAAGGAATTATAGGTATGTTGTTACTGATAGAAATACTACACAAGTGAACTAAACAAGTTTGGAGCCTATACAAGCAGCTGACAAGCTGAAATATTGGTGAGAATATAATATATGTTGATTTAGTTTTAATAATTTGTGGCGTTGGTCTCCGTCCGGCGAATTTTTATTGTTTTGCAATTGTGAATTGCAATAGGTGTGCTGTTGCTCGTTTCTTGTTGTACTAGCTAGTTTTGATCTATTGTGCGTGTTCTGGAGCGAATTTTTCAAAGTCTTGTTGTAAGACAGATTCTCATTTGAGCATGGTAATTATATATTGTTTCAAAATGATCAAACAAAAATGTTTTTCGGTTTAGATTTGAATGCTGTGTGATCTTCCAAGTTCTAAATTTTTGGATGCTGTGTGTTCTTCCAAAAGTGTTTTTTTTTTTTTTTTTGAGAATTTGGTTGCTGTGTGATATTCCAAATTCTGAACATTTGGAAGCTGATCACACAGATGTTTTGTTTTTGTTGTTAAGAATTTAGATGCTGTGTGTTCTTCCAAATTCCTAATTTATAAATCTGTGTGGTCTGATGAATCTGTGTGGTTTGATGAATCTGTGTGGTCTAATGAAACTGTGTGGTTTGATAAAGCTGTGTGGTCTGATGAATCTGTGTGGCCTAATAAAACTGTGTGGTTTGATGGCCAACTCTAAGTCCGTCTGCTCGCTCATCAGGTGTCTGTGTCGCCACCTGATGTGTCGCCACCTCATCGTACAGCGCCTTGGGGAGGCGCGGTTCCCGTCCTTGGGTAGTCTCCGACATGCTGGAATTTATCGTCAGTGAAATTTCCGGCAGTTGCTCATCCCATCGATTTTTTTCTGGTGACCTGATAGCTGCGCGATTATGGTTTTTAAAGTCCTGTTGGCTCTTTCCGTGGGGTTCTCCTGGGGTGTATATGGTTCGGTAAATTGCTGTCAAATGCCCATATCTTCAAGAAACCGGCGAAATGACCTGCTCGTGAACTGTGCTCTATTATCCGCAATGAGCAAATTGGGGCAACCAGCATGGTGTTGCCATGCTTTGAGCGTGGTAAGGGACCTACATAATCTGCGCACAGCCAGGACCACGGCTCCTGCGCAATTTTTGTCAACATTTTACCCGCTGGTTTTTGCTGCGACGCCTTGTATTTTTCTCACGACCCGCAGTTACGGACATATTGACGAATTGTCCGAGACATGTCTGGCCAGTAATATCGATTAGATACTCTAGCGATTGTCTTGCGGACGCCCATGTGGGGTGCGGTCGCATCATCGTGATTTTTACGCATAACTTGCGCACGGCGCACGTTGGCAACAATGATAATAATTTGGCAAAGCGCTAAAGCTATGCTTAGACCACACCTCTTTCAAGTCAGCTTGCACAGTTAACAGAAAGAAGCTTGCAATAATTTGGCAAAGCGCTTAAGCTTTACTTAGACCATAATTTTGGGTCTATGTTAAAATAAGCAAAGCAGCGGTTCTCCAACAATTATACTATTTCGCAATTGGTGTCAGCCAAAAACTGCAAGTCGGACTTTCTTCAAAAGTCACATACACCAAAATTGAGTGAAAGTGAAAACTCACTAGAACAAAGTGAAAATAGAATTTAAGAAAAGCTTGCCACGACGGTATTGTTAATGCCTTTCGTTGCAATTTAAAAGATTGTAGTTTAACTAACCTCAAGTGGAAGTACTAAAATAATAAAAGTGTCTTTTCAACTCAAATATTAAAAAGTGCTTAATTAATTAAAATCTGGAAAACGATTCATCTAAACTTTACAACATTTGGCGCATCCGGTACGTCGGTACTAATCTCTCAAGGACCGAGAGTGGAAAGAAGAAAGAAGGAAAAGTAACCATAATGGTTACTTTTTAATTTAAAAAAGTGTGATTTGAAAACTTGATTTAATTATATTTCTAAATAATTAAAAATTAAATATATAAAAGAAAATACAAACTGAGAATCCGAACTCCGGACCCTCTAGTGTATAATTAAATAGTTCATACTATTAGTATGAGAATTAATTTTTATATCAAACTAAATGAAAAATAAAATGCGATAAAAAAAAGTCAACATATTTGCCGAACGTGTAGTCAGGAGTAACATTTAGAAATATTCAAGAAATATAAATATTTTATAATATTCTAAATAATAAATTTACACTTGACATTTCTCTTAAACGTCTTCTGTACTACGAAAATAATGACATAGTAACAGCGATTACATACATTTTAATTTAATCATATTTTTATGAAAAAATCTAAATTTTACAAATTGTCTGAAATGAAAAAGGACAATATAATAATTGAAATACCACTGAGATTTCAAACTACGGACCCTCTAGTGTATAACAAATAAAAAACTTAATGATTTGATTAAATTTTAAAGCGTGTAAACACAGCACTGTAGGTCGATTCCAACCTTCTCTAATGCTTAAAATCTATTCAGAAAATTTTTCGTCTTTTATTTTCACGTGTTTGCTTAAATTGAGAGAAAGTTTTGATTCTGACTTTGTTTTAAATGTCATTTTTGTTTCTAAAAAATTAAATTTTAGATACAAGTTTATTTGAACGATAAAAATGTATGTAAATTGTTTATCAAATTTTATTTAAAATTATAACATTTTTAAGAAAAATTGAGTCGAGCACAAACAAACGATGAATAACAAAAGAGCTGAAAATGTAGTTAGTTCAGTATATGGAGGAACATAGAGAGTTTACCCATGAAAGTTAAGTTTTGATATAATAGTTGATTAAAATATTTTGAGAGGACAATTTTTACTTTTTATTGGTGTTGAACATTGCAACATCAATCGCTAGCAAATAAATTGTAGACAAAATTGTGTTACGATTGTTGTTGGTTTTAGGTAACACACAAAACATTATATTTTTAGGTTTTTCAACGACTCGGAAGTTCACAGTTTGGCGGAGCAATGGTCATCATTGGTTACATCGCTCAATGCAGTTGGTGGTGCCCTAAAGGATGCAGAAGGGTGGAAAAGGGCATGGATCAACATTAGGTACATATAAACATTATTGGGATATAATAATTTCAATAACGTTTAAAAACACTATCACGGTATCATAAAAGTGTGGCTCAACCCGTATGAAATTATTTTATATTTTGGCTGTTATCCATTATACCCACCGGATGTTTTTCGATTTTTGACATTCAATTTTATTTTTTGTCTTTCGAGTTGTTAAGGGATGATACAAATTTAATTTTTTAGGAGTAAAGCGAAGCAGAAATCTCAAGATTAAAAAATATTTTGGATAGATCAGGAATTAATTCTTCTGTGCCAAACCAACGACTGCTCACTGAACTAGACGAAAGAGTTATCGGTGTAATGACAACAATAGTTGTCGTTGGCCAAGAAGAAGTTGGTGAACCTTTGGTTTGTATACACAATTTTATTAAAAACAAATATTTATTGAAATTTTAGAGGAACATTGGATTAGTCACTACAGCTAATATTTTTTTACGGGACCAAGAAGATGACGAGAATGAGAGTTTTTAATCTATATATAATAAAATCTATTGTAATGTTTAATATTTTAGGATTTGGAGTATCTTATAGTCACAAATCAAGTTCGTGCCGATACTCCGAATATAAATACTACAAATATAAATACTACGTCAAGCTGAAAACGAAGAAAAATGCCAACACTGGCATTCAAATTACTCAAATTGGAAGAACAAAATTTATATGAAAGACAGAACCGCAATGCACTTAAAACGCAGATCAATCTAATGGAACATAAAAACAAAATTCTGCTTAAACGGAACGCTATTATGGTACAAGCTAATAATATTGAAGCAGACAAGGTGGCTGCCATTAAAGTTCTCATAAGTGCTTTCACGCAAAATTCCAACAATATATAAAAAAAGAAGAAACCACATTTTAAATGTAAAGTTTACAAATTAAAATAAAATTTATAATGACTAAAAATGAATTTATAAATGAAATTAAACTAAAAATAGACTTAACATTAAACTATAACTTCAATTATAAATCAAATTATAAATAATATTTAAAATTAAAATATAATTACAAATATTGATTGAATTATATTTTAAAATGTAAATTATTTTATTGTTGAAATGAAAATATTAAAAATAAAATATGAATTAAACTACAAAAATTATAAACTATATTATAATGGTTTATAATTTAAACTAATTATAAATGAAACTTTAATTAATATTTAAATTAATTATTAAAATATTAATTGAATTATAAATTAAATTATAATTAAAATTATAAATTAAAGAAAATAGTTACTTAAATTCAAATTAAAATGTTAATTAAACTAGAAATATTAATATTAAGATATATAATAATTAATAATAACATTAATCAAAATTCAATATTGTACGAAATTAATATTTAATAAATATTTAAAAAATAAAAATTAAACTTTATTATTGAAAATATTAACGAAAATAAAGATAATAAGAATTAATATGAATAAAAATAGAATTATAAACTTTTTACTATTTTCCTATATACTAATTTAATATTGTCTGTAGTTTCGTGTTTTCTAGCTCATTATTTTTTAGTATTCATTATATTGTATAATTAATTTATTTCAAAATATGTTACTATATGTTACTAATATATTGTTAAATCCACAACAAAGGTTTTTTTACTTTACTTAATATTTATATTTAAAATGGATAATTCACAAAACTGCATAGTAATGCAAGACATTGGAAACAAAATAACTTTAAAATTAGGGCGTATAGTTTAAGAAGGAAAGTGCAATAAATGTATAGTCTTATTTATAGTTTTATTTATAAATTAGTATATATAAACAATAATTTTTATGAATAAAATTAATTTTATTAATTTTTTTATCAACATCATTAACATTTTTTTTAATTGAAATAGTCGTATACAAATCGGTTTCTTGCAGTCATGCCTACCGTTTGAATTTTTCATTTACATTTAAATCTTCAAAAATTACATTCTCATCATTCATAATATCATAATTTTCTTCAATATTGTATATGCCATTAACAAGCATGATGTTGTGTAAAATAATATATGAATTTATTATTTTACCTACTGTGATAGGATCATATGATAGAATCCTTTCACCCTTGTCTGTTATAGTTTTCTTTTGGAGAAGATAAATTATTTCCTTGAATAGGTGTCATTATAATTGGTAACTGCGGATAACCACTATCTCCTGTAATGCAATTTTAAAATAACTTTACATTTAATTTAAAAGAGTTGTTACCCAAAAGCCAGACATTTCGATCTCCTCTTTTCGAATCTATTCTCCAACAGCACTTTTAAAGCACTGGCTCTTCAAACGGATGCATCATGTGCAGTGTCACCGAAACGGGCGTTGCAATCTAATATTTTTAAATCGTAATCACATACCTGAAAAAGTAATAATAAATCCCAGATCACTAACATAGTTACTGTAATGTGTTTAAAATATGTGTTTTAATTAAGTGGTAAGCGATTTAATTATGTTTTAAACCTTAGTACCGCTTAATAAAAATCGGAAACAAAATAATATTTAAAATCGATACCAATTTTGTGTGTATGTGCTGTGTCGTTTTTAAGTATGGTAAAAAAAACATGTTCATACCACTTGCACATTGATAGAGTGACCCCCCTTTCTGCAAAGATATAAATGTTCAATATCTTTATGCGGTGCTTTAATTTCAATTGCTCCTAATACTCCAGGGAAACCAAACTTTTGATAGTATCTGTAAAAAGGCATTAATTTGTCTTAGAACTATTTGTATTTCAGTAATTACTTTTCTTTAGTCAATAAAATTTCTTGCCGAGTGGATAAAAATTTAACATACTTAGATAATAAGTGCCGAACTAATATGTCTGAAACTTCCTTAACACATTGTTAAAGTCCCTATTTCATCACAACATAAGACATTTAATAAATAACAACACTTACTTCTTTCCAGTTAATCCTTTTTATAACTTTTATTTCTTTTTACTGTTCAACTTATGAACTAACTTCTTAATCTTATAACAACTCCCTTAAAAACTAAATAACTATAGCTTATATACTAATACTTAATATAAGTTTCAATGCTACTTTTCCAGTATCTTTTTCTGTTTCAGTCTAGAAACATAATTTTGGCCAATCACAGTGTGTTTTGCTGCTTTTTCCCAGAAGCATAATTTTAACCAATCACAAGTTCCGTAAAGAACAACTCGACTTCTTAACGCTGACCGTGAAAGCAACTCTTGCATAATCAGCAACCCGCGATGACATAGAATTTAGGCCATTGCAAAGTCATTGAATTGAAGTCATCTTTGTTTACAAACAAATTGCACCACCCACGTGCTTATTGTCTTCAAGATAGTAACTTGACTCTACTGCGCATTGGGTTTATAGTTACAATTGCTGACTAAGTAAATTTTCGCCGCTTATTTTGGCAACGACCAAAAGGTGTGTCATTAAACCAACATTATTTACTTTTTGTTTTAACAACAATTAGAATGCATAAAACATTATTTAAATATTTAGCAATTAATATTTAGCAACATCAAACACCCACTAGAAAAATATCAATGAACTGCCACGCTATGAGTGACTGTCATAATGCTAACTCTCAACATTCCTCCCCTCTTAAAAAAAAAAAAATGTTTCGACTTACAACAATCTTATACTAACATCAGAGAGAATACATAGTAAAGAGATGTCATCCGAGTCGGTTGCGGTTCGATCGCTCGATTGTAGCAAGTAAACATGAGTAAAATTTGTTTATGTCGAATCCTGCAAAGCTGCAAATACTGCAAACACAGAGATACTCGCGCTCTCTGCTTATAGCTGCAATGTTCATATTTTTTGTTTTGGTTTACTTCATTGTTTCTTTTGTGATATACACAGCGATCAGCTGATCATGAATGAAACAGAATGAAATGCGTTTGTTTCTTTTTGGCTGCGACTGCGCAAGAAAATACAAAATTCTAAATTTTTGTTTATTTGCTTATCGGAGGTTTTGGTGATTCTGAAATACTTTTCTATTGTATTTCATGGATCACAGGTGTATATATTTTAATAAAAAAGTAAAATTACGATTTTTAATATCATTATTTCTTGAAATACAAAATTATAACAATTTTAAAGCATTTATTTTTACTATAAAATTTATTATTTTCATGTTTCTCAAAATATTATACAGTTAGTTTTTACGAAAAAAAAAGTATTACTCTTAATAAATTTACCTATTTAAAACATACAATTTCATATTTGTAATTTTATTTATATCATTAATGAAAACCTTGCCTTATTTTGTTCTCTACAATCCTCCACCATACATGTAATTAATTAATTTATGTATCTTTATTTAATTTAAATTCGATTTTAATTACTAAATAATCTAATTACTAAATAATCTAAAAAAAAAAACTAAAAAAAAATATTTACTGTACTTTACAATATTTTTGGTTTTGTTTTTTTAACGCTCCTTCCACAAAAATAGCTGTAAATAAATTATTAGCAAATAAAAATTGGCTTTTGCATTATGCGTAATACATTTCTACCAAATATCCATTTGTTTATTCGTTTTGGGTATTTTGAATGTGAAAGTTTATGCTTCTATTGATCTTTATTTTATTATAAAAATGTCATATTTGCGAAGTTTAAGATTGCGACTTTATATCAAGTCCTACTAGAAAATTATTTCGATTTCCTGAAAAAAAATCATTTAAAACATTCAATTTCATATATTTTTTTAATATAAGTAATGAAAACCATTTTTTTACGCTCCTTTACCATTAATATAATTAATTTCTCTGTAGTCCATAAAACAAAACATTTTCTATAAAACATATAATATTTATTAGGAATTTTAAAAATCAATACCATGTTATAAAATAAAATATTCAAGCAAATAATTCCATTTTAGAAATTAGAATATTATGATAAAAATTCAGATAGCGTAGACCCAAAGAAAAGAAATAATAAAAACAATTCACCATATAGTTCAACAAAAAGTTTAAAAACGGATTAATATAAAATAAAAATAAATATTGTATTCAGATTATATATACAGTTATAAGTTTTATATACAAACATAAAAAAAACTACGAACGACAATTCAATACCCCTAAAATGAAATATTTACATAAATTACAACAATATTTACAAAAATTACAAACATATTTACAAGATTCACAAATATATATATATATATATATATATATATATATATACATATATATATATATATATATATATATATATATATATATATATATACATACAAAAACATTTACAAGATTTACAAAATTTACAATATATATACAAAAATTAAAAATAAACTATTTACAAAATTTACAAAAAATGTACAATATATACAATGTTTGTATATAATAGACACTATACTAAAAGACTTCTCATTTTTGCATCCTTTAAATTTTTAATTCCTGTTTTCTTTTTAATTCTATTCTACTTCTTTTTTCTAATTCCCATCTCGAATTTTTTCTTATTAAACATAAAATAAGATGATTTAAAATTGTTAATCTGTGGTTATAACACATATCAATTTCATCAAACCACGTCGGGTAAATTATGTTTGTTTAATACATTCATCTATATTTTTTTTTAAAATTTGATTCGTGGCATGATTTTGCAAATATTTGCTTGTGGATCGAAAAATGAAGATGACATATTGAAAAAAATAAATCCGATGGGATTTTTAAATGTAATATATTGTTGCTATAGTTTTTAATTAAAATAAAAGATTCGCTATCAAACGATATTTGATCTAATTTTAACATGTCAAATTCACATTTATCGCATTTTATATATTTTAATAATTTTGATTTCAACCCATAACCCGCATAATATCTTCCTGCTGCTATTTCTGCGGTGTTTAAGGGATCTGGTTGGTCTTGTTGGTATTGAATGTCTGGTTGGTATTGTTGATCTTGTTGGTATTGTAAATCTTGTTGGTCTTGTAGATCTTGTTGGTCGTGTTGATCTTGTTGGTTTTGTTGATAATTTTCTATGTCAGTTGCGTCAACAGTACAATCCAAGATTTCGTCCTCGTCATTTTCGCAATTGTTGTTGCTACCATGATATTGCTGCGATACAAATCTGATGGAGAGTAGTCTTGCAGCGAGATATTGTACTTCCCGAACCGAAGGATCCGCATTCTTACCTAATTGGTACCTCAACACGGCAAAATAGTTCTCTAGTGGATCTTGATTTAATCTTCCCATCATTACAAAAGATATGTTAGAATCGAGGAAAAGGTCGTCAATGAGTAACAGCATTGAATTTAGCGTGAAAATTAGACCAAAAATGCAAATATTTCGGACGCCGTTTGGAAGTTTTACAGTTTTTCAAAATTCAATGAAGTCTTTTATTTTATTTATATTATTGCTGTCCCTTTTAATAGGATGCTTAAGATGATTTTTATCATTAAAATTTTTGGAATTGCATAAATCAAATCATTTTTCATTTTTTTTTAAATCAATAGTGGCTGAAGCATTGTATTGATTATTATTTTTAACCAAGCAATTTTGTAAATTATAATATTCTACACTTTTTGCTACAGAATTGCTAAAAATTTGTGTAGTAAAATACACTTTCATTTTATCGAAGAGTTTGGGATATATGTGATTGTCAGTTAGTTTAGGCATTAGCCTAATACTATTTACCCTATCAATTTTGTACGCTTCTTTGACAACATCCCAAGTAACTGTTCCTACATCCGTTTTCATTTCATATTTCAGTAAATTGTTTCTAATGCTTTTAAATAAGTGACAATAGTCATACATAATAAATATTTTTTTTCATTAAAATAAAAATAAATGTTTTTATAATGTTGAGTTGATCTGATATAACAGCTTTCACTATAAGTCCACACTTGCTAACGGAGTCTATAACATCTAACAACATTGAATATAGTGTTTCCGCTGAAAATTATTATAATTTTAATGTTACGAAATTTATAGGTGCTATAATATTTTAATACTATACTGTAATATACAAAGTGTAGCGAATACTATGTTTAGTTATTGCTTTCAAAAATTGAATCGCAAATTATTTATCTTTATTATATTCATAGCCGTTTTCACAATATCTAATTAAATACTAACTTCCACGATTTTACAATCAATTCATATATCTGTTTGTCAAATTTTCTTTAACCGGCGGATCCTTCAACCGATAGAACATGCTTCAGTTATATTTACACCTTGACAATCCATTAAAAAAATATGCTGCAATTTGTGCATAAATTGGTTTCCGAAATACCAAAATGAAATGTCGCAAATTGTCATAATATAAATGGCAATAGAAATATTAGTCAAACGGTCTATTGCAAATCTGTCGTCGTAATATCCAAATATGACTAAAAACAAATTCAGAAATTCATAAAATTCTAAATTTGAAAAATTAAATTTGAATTAATTTATTTATGTCAATAAGTTGCCAGATATGACAGAAAATCTATTACAATATCGTTCTAACCGGAAGTTAAATAATTTGTGTTGGTGAAAACGAAAATATTTAACGGAAACTTTATTCTGAAAGTTAGGCTATCTGCCAGTTAACAAACGTACAGATACATTTTAACGTAACCGAACATTGTGAAAACGGCCCTCAGTTGGTTATATAAATTGAAAATACTCACATGGTACTCCCGTTTTAGAGTAGTAAAAACTATGTACATACTTCCAGTTTATGATGACTCCTCTGACCATAAATACTAATAATTTCGTGGCTAAGGAATTACTTCGGCGACCATCTCCTAAGTCTTCAAATCCATCGATGTGGTCTAATGTTGAATTGTATTCTAATTCTTTTCGTAAAACTATTTCATCGAATAATATAACACATAGTTTTGATTCGGGACTTATTAAATTTGCCGACATATCTTTTAATTTTCTTGTTGTCATTTCGGTTATTTCAGGTGTAATTATTTTAATTTCACGCCATCTGTATATTGAACTTGGAGAGGGTATATTGAAATCCAATTTCTCTCGCATATAATTGTATAATTTTGATGAGTAAAAATTGATCAATTGAAAAAGTTGTTTTTGTTTATCAGTATAAACAGCACGCTTGTAGCTTAAAATAAGCTTAGAAAAAATTAGAGCTGATTCGCTTATTGTTTCAGCAGGCAATAACATTATCTCTGAAATATTTTCATATTTTGCTCTATAACATTTCAGCTCATTTTCAAGTTGTTTTATTCTATTGTTTTTTTTCATTAAGAAGACTATTAAAATACTTATCTATTAAAACTTCATTCCATGCGAGTCTTTTGTTTTCATCTGATGGAAATTGAAAAATAGGTGTAGTTCGTGATGTGCTATTGCACGTAGATACGCAACAGTATCTTACTGTTTCCCGCAACTCGCATTTTAATACAGGCAGATTGATAGCATCATCAGAGTATCCTATTATTTATTAAAGTTAGCATATAAATATATAAATTAAAGATAACGACGCATAATCATAAAGATTGGATGTAAATTGGAAATTTAAAGTTGACATTAGTTTGTCTATGATAATGCGACAACAATTTTTAATTTATTTAATACTAAAATATACATTACCAAGACACAATGTTGGAACCGATCCAGTTTTAAATTTTTTAACATAGATGCAGGAAGAATCAAAATGCTTTTCGCACACTCGAGACACCGTAGATAATATTGTTTGATTAATTTTGATATTAACGCACCACTTCATTAATAATTCTGAATTTTTTTCAGGAAATCGAAATAATTTTCTAGTAGGACTTGATATAAAGTCGCAATCTTTAACTTCACAACGCAAATATGACTTTTTTATAATAAAATAAAGATCAATAGAAGCATGAACTTTCACATTCAAAATACCCAAAACGAATGAACAAATGGATATTTGGTAGAAATGCAAAACGCATAATGCAAAAGCCATTTTTTTTACTAATAATTTATTTACAGCTATTTTTGTGGAAGGAGCGTTAAAACAAAACCAAAAATATTGTAAAGTACAGTATATATTTTTTTTAGTTTTTTTTATTTAGATTATTTAGTGATTAGATTATTTAGTAATTAAAATCGAATTTAAATTAAATAAAGATACATAAATTAATTAATTACATGTATGGTGGAGGATTGTAGAGAACAAAATAAGGCAAGGTTTTCATTAATGATATAAATAAAATTACAAATATGAAATTGTATGTTTTGAATAGGTAAATTCATTAAGAGTAAAACTTTTTTTTTTCGAAAAAAACTAACTGTATAATATTTTGTGAAACATGAAAATAATAAATTTTATAGTAAAAATAAATGCTTTAAAATTGTTATAATTTTGTATTTCAAGAAATAATGATATTAAAAATCGTAATTTTACTTTTTTATTAAAATATATACACCTGTGATCCATAAAATACAATAGAAAAGTATTTCAGAACCAATACCTCCGATATGTTGAGAGTTAGCATTATGACAGCCACTCATAGTGTGACAGTTCATTGATATTTTTCTAGTCGGTATTTGCTGTTGCTAAATATTAATTGCTAAATATTTAAATAATATTATATGCATTCTAATTGTTGTTAAAACAAAAAGTAAATGATGTTGGTTTGATGAGACACCTTTTGGTCGTTGCCAAAATAAGCGGCGACAATTTACTTAGTCAGCAATTGTAACTATAAACTAAATTCGCAGCAGCGTCAAGTTGCTAGCTTGAAGAAAATAAGCACGTGGTGCAATTTGTTTGTAAACAAATATGACTTCAATTCAATGACTTTGCGATTCAATGTCATCGCGGGTTGCTGATTATGCAAGAGTTGCTTTCACGGTCAGCGTTAAGAAGTCGAGTTGTGGATCGAACTTGAGTTCTTTACGGAACTTGTGATTGGTTAAAATTATGCTTCTGGGCATAAGCAGCAAAACACACTGTGATTGGCCAAAATTATGTTTCTAGGCTGAAGCAGCAAAAGACACTGGAAAAGTAGCATTGAAACTTAGATTAAGTATTAGTATATAAGCTGTAGTTATTTAGTTCTTAAGAGAGTTGTTATTAGATTAAGTGTGAGTCGAAGAAGTGGAACAAAGAAAAAGGAAATAAAAATTATTAAGAAGATAAACTTGAAATGGAGTAAGTGTTATTATTTATTCAATGTCTTATTTTTAGGTGATAAAATAGGGACATTAACAGATAAGCAAATAAACAAAAATTTCTACTTTTGTATTTTCTTGCGCAGTCGCAGCCAAAAAGAAACAAACGCATTTCATTCTGTTTCATTATTGATCAGCTGATCGCTGTGTATATCACAAAAGAAACAATGAAGTAAACCAAAACAAAAAATATGAACATTGCAGCTATAAGCGGAGAGCGCGAGTATCTCTGTGTTTGCAGTATTTGCAGCTTTGCAGGATTCGACATAAAAAAATTTTACTCATGTTTACTTGCTACAATCGAGCGATCGAACCGCAACCGACTCGGATGACATCTCTTTACTATGTATACTCTCTGATTACTGTTCACTTCGCCCTGTAGATCTCTTTTCCGATCGAACACGAGTGAATGCTGCTCCAACGCTGTCGGTCTGTGAATTGAATCTACCTGGACCCTCACAATGAGCAGGATTAGCCATATTATTGCCAACTTATTTTTCTAATAAAACTAAATCTAATTACTGTCACATTTTTAGTATTCAATGAGATTTCGCTGCTATAATTATTTTTACTTAAATCTAATCATTTTCGTGTATTCATCATTACAATCACTCACATATTTAAGTGACTATAAAACATAATTATATTCATATATATTCATAACATCGTTATATCTCTATCAAAATTATCATTCATTAATACCTTATATAATATTGTACTTTTATAAAATATGCTGTAGTATATATAAATATAAATGTGTTAAGAATATATATGTGTTATAAATTAACATTCTCTCCTATTACGAAGTTTGACATTATAATATAGTTTGTGTTAATGTTTTACAATATAAGTTGTGGTATGTACAAAATACATGTGTCATATAACATATTTATTTAAGTTTATATTTTTATATTTTAATATCTATTAACCTAATCAGCATAATAAATACGTATATTGGTTTTGTTGTTTCATAAACATTTTTCCAAAAGAGAAAAAATATATTAATTTATTCATAATTCTAACAGAATATATTTTATCTGAATAACATATTCTACAAGTAAAACAGCTTCCTTTTTTTTAAACCTTGTGAAGGTTAGGTTATTTTTAAGCTGTTTATTTAAAAAAATGCTCATTTGACATATATGCAATTTTTATTTTTTATTTATTTTTCATTCTATCGAAATCTCTAACGAAACTTAAGTGATCATCTTAAGTTTTCGCTCGAGTTCACCTAATACGATTCTTAATACAGGTATGCAATTGATCAAGTTGCAGACTTGTTTTTGTCGTATTTAGTGAAATGCTTAAAAACAATTTGCAGCTGTTCTTTTCAAACTATTTAATTAATAGCTTAAGATTGGCATAAAGTCTTACGGATGTCGACTCTTTTCGAAGAGTACAGCGAATACTTACATAAAATATAATTGCCATTCTTATTTGTTTCTATCCTTAATACAATTATATTATTTAATAATTTATATCTTTTAACTATATTTTAGTTTTATATATATTCATTTCCTCAACTTCAATTTCTACATTTTTCTTTTTTTTTCTTCCATTCAACATAAACTCATAATTTATTGCACAGGCTAGTAAATTACCCGAGTAATACTTGGCTGCTTTAATAAAATAAATATGAACATAATAATTGGATCATTTGCTAACTCTAAAATGTCTTGTATGCATTTTGTAACTGTTGTATGCATTTTCTCATAATTTTTATAATATTTCTGTAATCAATTAAGTCAATCATAATAATCTCTTTTGGAGCATATTCTAGCTCTAAAAACCTATTTTTCATTCGTTGTAAACGTATTTATATATTTTTTATGATATATAAATTCAATCATATTTTTCTTTTAATTCAATCATATTTTTCCTATATATGTTATGTAGACATGTTATTTGTGATGCCCTGTTATAGAGCACCTCTGGGGCATTCTGTGTTGTTTCTATTACACGCCCACTTTGTATTATCTCCAACGTTTCTACTGCTTCCTCTATCAGTGAATCTAGTGAGTTTGACTTATTATTTAGCATGTGTATTTTCAGAGTGCTGTCATTAAGACCTACTTTAAAAGTCTTTTGTATCGATTTGTCCAGTTCCATTAACATTGCCTCGTCCTCTGTGCCGTTATATTTTTCTTTTATTAATTCCACCGCCTTTGTTTTCAGGACATTTAGGCGTCTTGCAAAAGGTCTAATTTCTTCCGTGGATGTTTGATAGGCATGATTTATATCATTTAGCACTGAGTCTAATGTTATGATTTTAAGATATGATCGCTTTATTAGACTATATAATTCATCTAATCTGCTAAATTCAATTCCATTAACTAGTTCAAATGCGTCTCCATACATTCTTAACTTAACACATGATATAAATTCTTGTAACTCTGTTCCATTTGCAGCCTTTACCGCTATTTCACATCCTTGTATGAATCTACATACTTCAGAAGGCAGATCATTGGAATCCGTGCCTGAGAACATCGGAACCAAACGGTTCACAGTCTTTGCATTATGTTGGATTCTCATTTAAAAATCTAAGAAATTAACTTTCTCAATATTACTGGTATCACTAGTGAATTTCTATTTAACTTCAGATTTTTCTCGACAGTTTTTCCTTATTTATTTAAAAATTTATTATTTCGACGCCTCTTACGTAAACTATTATATTAAAATTGCCTTACGAAAAAAAGTATATATCACTTTTAAACGAATACGAGTTCATTTTTACATAAATAACGAATATTAAAACGTTTTTTACTTCGCCATGAAAATTAATATAAGATCCTGTTTTTGTAGAATATTATTATGTTTCAACTTTTCTAACGAAAAATGGAATCTTTCATTGAGATTATGTTTTAAAAATCAGTGTGTTTGCGTTTTGTTTTCAAATAATTAAATTTAAAATTTGTATATTGAAAAAAATGGACCGCAGAAATACGTCAGAAATTGATTGTAAGTATATTTAACCCTTACAGGAGATGTTGTTATAATACCTTTTTAGATTTAGAGTGGTGGAGTAGGCAATCATCCACTCCAATAAAGGTGGAAAACATTATGGATACCCATGACGTTATCAGTGGGAACATTGAGCGCGTTGCTGAAGTTCCTGCCGACAATTTTCTGGTTCGAAGTAATAAACGCAATAATCCCACGAAAAATATTACAAGAAAAAGAACAATTAATAAGAAAAATTGGATTGATGTCGCCGCCAAAAAGGGAAAGGTGTTACATGATCGGGTAGGAACGCGCCTATTCTACCCAGAGCAATGCGGGAAGGATGCACAAACAAATTTCGTCTTCTGTGTGCTCAAAAAGTTACAGTTGAAGAACGAAAGGCCGCTTTTGATAAATTTTGGGCACTACAGGATCTCACAAGACAATGGGAGTGCCTAACAAATTGGACTAATTCATCTGATCTTAAAAATATGATAGTGACGATTCTGATTTAGAATTAGCATTTAAGCAAAAAGTTTATAAACACTTATTTACGTTGCCAAATATGAAAGGATCGATAAAAGTATGCAAAAAAATGTTTTTGGATACATTGGGTAAGTCAATATTTTTTTATTATGATACTTATTTCTAATTTGTTAATTAAAAATGAATAATTTTTGCGATAATAATATTAAAGTACATAATTATCACACAAATTAATAATTGTAAAAATTAATCAAATTAATACTCAAATGTAATCAGCAAAGCTTTTTTTCTACAAATAGACAGACATATCCTACCAATGGATAAAAACAGCTGACAAAAAAAAGAGATCTCTAAAAGACACTCAAGTAATTGCTACGGATGGACGCGGAAAACATTTAAATCGTCCATTTAGAGTTCCGGAAACAATGAAACAAAAGGCTAGGGATCACATCTTATCGTTTCCTGTAATGGAATCCCATTACTGCAGGGAAAACACGTCTAGAAAATACTTAGAGGAAGGACTAAGTATTTCAAAAATGTATAAATTATTTAAAAATGAAATAGATGATAGAAATGATTCGAAGATTGTTTCCCATCAAATATATAACCAAATTTTCAATACGGAATTCAATTACGGTTTTTGTTCCAAAAAAGGATAGGTGAGTTTAATTGTTATTAATATCAGTCTCTGCATTCTCGCTTATTATTTATATTTAAAAAAAAACGTTTAAGATGTGAACATAATATGTCTGAATGTGAAAAGTCTCAAGTAAAAGAGAAGCAGGATAAACATATAGTTAACAAAAAGACAGCAAGAAAATTAATGAAAAATGATAAACAACGTTCAGCATTGGATGGATCAGTTTGCACTATAAACTTTGATCTACAAAAAGTGTTAACTACTCCTCGTCCAGAAGTAAGTCCAATGTATTACCTATCAAAATTATGCGTGTGGAATTTTACAATTTATGAAATGGCTACACGAAAAGGATGGTGCAATGTGTGGAACGAAACTGTTGGTTTTAGAGGATCTAACGAAATTTCCTCATTTCTTTTGCAGTTTATTGAAGGAAAAACAAAATCAGGAGTTAAAGAGTTTATACTTTACAGCGACAACTGCAGTGGCCAAAACCGCAATCAGATGGTTTTCAGTATGCTATTTAAAGCTGCAATTGATTTTAATATCAAAATAACACACCGGTAATAATCTTAGTTTAACTACATGCACAGGTAATACACATTTCATTTGTTTAATTTTCAGATTCCTTGAGGTTGGCCATACTCAGAATGACGGTGATTCTATGCATGCTCGCATTGAGCAACACTGCAAACATAAAATGGTATTTACTCAGGCAGAGTGGTGTAGGTTGATGAGGGAATCAAAAATTGAAAATAAATATATGGTTTTGGAAAAAAAACAATCAGATATATTAGATTTCAAAGATCTATCATGTAGATTTAATTGGAGATTGGTAAAAATTGAAAGTATTAGAGAGATAAACTTTACAGAATGTAGGTTAGTATTTTTTAAATATGATTTTTTGGAGCAACCTACAGAAATAAATATACAAAAAAAAATATGACTATTAAACATTTTAAAAACTACAAATTTAAAAGTGCATATAGTGGAAAAATACCATTATCTTTAAAGAAAATTGAAGTTATAATCGCTATGGTAACAGTAATCATTATTCCTACTGAATTTGTGAGTTTTTTTGAAGAACTCACTCGACCAATTTAAATATCTCACTTTTATTTTATACTAGTTTTATATTTTTTGCAAATGGTACTATACAAATGGTACAATATAAATGGCACAACCCAATGAATCTCTCTAATGCTTAACAATTTTCAAAGCATCTTATTTCTTCCTTACTCAATTTTTTTTAGTTTCCTGCATTGTTCATGTTCATTTAAAATATATGTAATTATTTATAATTAATTAATAATTTATTTACTTAATATTTCTCATAATAATTTATGTTTGTTATGCGTTTTAGTTAATTTAGTTTATTAAATACCAGTTAGTTTTAATAAAAAAAATATAAAAGATTAACACATTTATATCATCTTTTATTTTTTATATGTTACGATCTGATGCACATAAAATTAACTATAAACATTTCTTATTTAACAATTCAGTTTCGATAAATAGTTAAGTCTGAATCTATAAATTAATATGGAGCGAATATGTAGAATTAAATTCCTGACGGAGAATGGAAATCTATGTAAAAATAAGAATCGTAAAAATTAGAATCGGAATATAAAAACTGGGTCATATGAAAGGGAATTCTCTAAATTTATCCATTAAATTGATCGTAATGTATCTACGCGAAACTAACGCAAATATCTAGAATTCGTTACGAGTTCTGTACTTTGTATTACTTAGGAATAGTTTGGTACCTATAGTTGAGTGTCTCATAAGAGCTTTTCAGGCAATGGTTACTTTCGGACGTTCTGCCGAGAGGCAGGCTTCTGTCATAGTCGAGTTGAAGGTCCTGTGATATTTTGTCGGGAAATTAATAGGTAATGTGACTCGTAAGTGTGAAATGCAGTGATTTTACCCATAAATGCTTAAAAAAGATCCGAGGAATGCTACGCGTTTGTGGGTGCAACATTCCTAATATAAATAGTATTATTTCAGTATAAGATTTCAATTTTCGGTGAGAAATTCAAAACAGATTTATTTTCTTAGAAACATACTTAAATATATGTGTTTCTTCTAAAAAGGTGATATATGTTTAATATCGTGACAAAACTACAATACATATTATTTTACTTTGGAAAAACAAAAACATATTTTTTTCCGAATATAAAAAAAAAAATATATTTTTGTTCGTAAGGGAAAAATATAGTAGAGTTTTCGTAAGGGGCGTCGATTTGTTTACACCATGTTTTCATTATTTTCCTCAAAACTCACTACAATACGATATATTTTATTTCGTACAATTTCTCCATTTAATTTTGTTGTTTGTTGTGTTTTCTTTAATTTTCATTGTAGGGCTTCCATAAAAATACTTCATTTCCAACAAAATTATTTAAATTACCAAAATTAGATTTTATTTAAGTTATTTACTATTTATTTTAAAAACATATTTTAATTTTTTTCTATCTTCCATCTAGAGCGGTTGTTTTTGGTTCTAAAGCCGTCTGCGCCAATGTTAAGGTCCCTATTTCATCACCTAAAATAAGACATTTAATAAATAACAACACTTACTTCATTTCCAGTTTATCCTTTTTTATAACTTTTATTTCTTGTTACTGTTCAACTTATGAACTAACTTCTTAATCTAATAACAACTCCCTTAAAAACTAAATAACTATAGCTATATACTAATACTTAATCTAAGTTTCAATGCTACTTTTCCAGTGTCTTTTGCTGCTTCAGCCTAGAAACATAATTTTGGCAAATCACAGTGTGTTTTGCTGCTTTTGCCCAGAAGCATAATTTTAACTAATCACAAGTTCCGTAAATAACTTTAGTTCGACTTCTTAACGCTGACCGTGAAAGCAACTTTTGCATAATCAGCAACCCGCGATGACATTGAATTTAGGCCATTGCAAGGTCATTGAATTGAAGTCATATTTGTTTACAAACAACTTGCACTACGTGCTTATTTTCTTCAATCTAGCAACTTGACTCTGCTGCGAATTGGGTTTATAGTTACAATTGCTGACTAAGTAAATTTTCGCCGCTTATTTTGGCAACGACCAAAAGGTGTGTCATTAAACCAACATCATTTACTTTTTGTTGTAACAACAATTAGAATGCATATAATATTATTTAAATATTTAGCAATTAATATTTAGCAACAGCAAATACCCACTAGAAAAATATCAATGAACTGCCACGCTATGAGTGACTGTCATAATGCTAACTCTCAACAACATCGACTAACGCTAATTTGTGATACGTTAAGCACAAAATCTTGTCCAACTGACCGCTGGTGACTACCTAAAAGAAAACTATATATCATAATTGCATGGGAAAAGTAGTACCATTATAATATTTCTTACCTTGTGCAAAAATCTAAAAGCCACAAGAATTCTCAGCTTTTTTGAATGACCACAGTTTATTTTACTTGGCCGCAAATATTCACTTATTTCTTCTATTATTTGCAAACAAATCCTTTTTGGTATTCGAAATAATTCAATGAATCTTTCATCCGGCATATCAAATGGATCCGTTGACTGCCGCAAAATTCTTCTCCTACTGCGTAGCTTGTTTCGCATGGATATTTGGTAGCCAAGTGACAGAAAATTGAATTCATTAATCAAATTCATTTTTAAATGCGAAAACGCTATTTAATTGCACAACTTGACACATAAATAAATTGTAAATAAAATCTATTTGACATTTAAATCTCGAAAACAGCGCCACAAGCAACGAGTAGCTCAATCAAAATTTATAGCTAAGAGAATTGAAAGTCAGTAGCACATTTTAGGAAATTCTCCTAAGAACTCGACGAAGCATTTTTTAGCGTTTAGAAGATAAAATCTAAGCATTAGCTACGAGATAGTTAGAATCGACCTACTGATTGCTGTTATGATTTTAAAAAATAACAAAAAAAAATATATATGTTAAAAAATCATTTTATGTTAACGTTTTTTTTTACAATCTTGAATATACACATGTTTTTTTTTTTGCCGATAATTCAGGGAATATTATTTGGAAAAATATATTTTTTTTTAAAGTTATATAAAATGGATTTGAAAAAAAAAAATAAAAATATAATATATACTTCAATTTAAATTTAAAAAAAAGAAAAATATATAGTTTATAGTTATACTTCATTCATGCCAAAATTGATATCGATGTTGTTTGAGTACCATTTTTGTTTCGTTGGAATTTTCAATTACAACTTGATGAAATTTATTTTTTTTTAATTAAAATTGATTGGAAATATTTAATGTCCGTCTGTACATCTTGATTACAGAAAAACTAAAAGAGCTAAATAAATGAAACTACTAATGTAGATTACTTATATGTCTACGCTGTCTGTCAGTGAAAATGGGCATGATCAGTCTATTGTGATCTGTGAACCGCCCATTTAAGTTCAAATACCTCATATAAAACAAACATCTAATAGTGAATTTTAATGTATATGTGCATATGTACACTTTTTTGGTCAAATATATATTGACTTCATGCTCAAATGCATGAAAATAATGGTTTTCCTTAAAACGACTTGTGGTAAAAAAAATCGATATTCGGTACACTTACCCATTTGTAAATATGGGTATCAAATGAATGGAAATTCTTCAGCGATTGAAAGGATTTCGTATACCCTTGTGACCTAAATACCACGCTTGATACCATGACTGAAGCCATTCGCAGCTGTGGCATTTCCCTATACTATTTATAGGCGGTTCTGGTTTTAATAGTTCTATAGGATGTCCGTCAAGCCTATCTCAGTTAAAAACTTGATTATATGGTTAGGGTTCATCTTTCTAATATCGTTTGGACTTGGTTGTCGATTCCCAAGTATTTGCATTCTTGTACGCATTAGCGCTGGACACGTTTCTAAAATGTGTTCAGGATCTTCATCGTCTTCTAGACAGAATCTACATGTACTGTCCGTTTGTATACCCATCCTAGCCAGATGTTTAGCAAGCCGACAATGGCCTGTAAAAAGTCCTGTTAGAATTCTCAGGTTTTTCTTCGCTAGTTTAATATATTCTTTAAATCTTCTTAAGTCATAGGACCCAATGAATTTCTTTAATTGACTCATTTTAGCCTGCCCCAACCATAGGAGTTCTCTGGTGTTAAGTAGTTCTTCTCGTAATAACATGTTTACAATACTGTCACCGATTCCACAAAAAGGTTCGGGACCTATTAGCTTTGTGGCGGCTCCTTTCCGTGCAAGTTTCTCTGCTTCTTCATTGCCTTCTATTCCCATGTGGCCAGGGACCCAGAGTATGGTGACACTATTATTCATACCTAGTTTATTTATTTTACCTAGACATTCTGAATTGATCTCGTAAGATTCTAATGCCATTATGGCTGCCTGGCTGTCCGACAGGATTGCTATATTTCTATTGCTATAATTTCTATCCAGATTGAACTGGATGCATCTATCTATAGCGTATATTCCGCTTGAAAGATACTGGCGTATTTTCCCATGGCTACGAAATATTTGGTTCTAGGCCCATATACCCCTGCTCCGGTTCCTACATCTCTTAATGATCCATCCGTGTACCACATGATCATATTCTTGGGTATATCATATGTATCAGATATGTCTTGAAGTTTTTTACGAAGTTGAATCTCTTCGTTTTATGGTCTATTGGAGTTGGTAGCGTGGGAAACAGTCGGGTCAGAAGACACGCTTTCCCGGGCTTCATACGTCCTCTATTTCCAATACCTTCGTTTGCTATGCGGTGGAGTGCTCCTCTTGCAACTCTCTGCAGGAACAGGTGTAATGGTGCAAATTCAAGGAGTACTTCTATTGCCGCCGTGGGGCATGTTCTCATGGCTCCTTTTATACAAGAACAAGCTAGCCGTTGCATTTTTTCTAGAGATTTCTGTGTTGTCCGAAGCTCTAGTCTTTTTGACCATACCACTATTCCATACATAATAATTGGTCGAACCATCATTGTATACATCCATCGCATTATTTTGGATGTGTATCCCCAGCTTTTACCTGCAATGGACCACTTATCCTAATTTCCCTTGTGGCTTTTATTATGACTTCTTTTTCTTGTTACTTCCATAGAAGTTTGCTGTCTAGTGTAATTCCTAAATATTTGACTTCTTCACTCCGGCTTACTTCGACTCCCTCTAGCCGGATTGGTCTAATATTATGGATTCTTCTTCTTTTAAAGGGTACCATGGTGGTTTTTGCGGGATTTATATTTTTCCCTACAGTTACACACTATTCCTTTGTTGTTCTGAGACCTAATTGTATTCTATCACATAGAGTGTCTTCAAATTTCCCTCTGCATATGATTACTATATCGTCGGCGTACCCTTGGTATTCAAATCCCATGTTTGTAAGTTTCCACAGTAGGTCATTCACAACCAAGCTCCACATAAGGGGTGAGAGTACCCCCCTTATGGACAGCTTCTAGTTGTAATAATTCTTATGTTGGTTGTACCCAACCGTTACTTCCGCTGTTCTGCATTTTAGCATTTCGCTCATGCATCTTGACATATTATTGTTTACGCCCTTAACTTCCGGGGTCCTCTTGATGCCCTCATGAGAGGTATTATCAAAGGCACCCTCGATGTCAAGGAAGGCGAAGTCTGTTGTTATAGAGCGGTTTCTGTAGATCTACCTGCTCACCCACCTTTGGTATAAATACCACCTTGGCTCTTCTCCAAATGCTTGGTATCTAGCCTAGTACTAGGCTGCTTCTAGTTATTCTAATCAAGTGTTTCATTAGGTAATATTTACCCTGTTGTAGCAAAGCAGGGATATGCCGTCAACACCTGGGGACTTGAATGTTGGAATGTTTGTAAGGCCCAATCAATTCTTTGTTTTGTAAAGACCTTGTTTGCCATCTCCCAGTCTTCTTTTCATCGTGTTCTTGCACGTTTTGCGTGCTGCCTGGAAAGTGAGTCTTTAGCAAAAGTAAAACGTTTTGATTTTCATTTTCGGTATAGCTCCCATCCTCCCTTTTTAATGACTGTGATGTTTCTGTTTTAACTTTTGCTATAGCCTTGTATAACCTCAGATTTTTTTTCTCTTCGCACTTCTTATTTCTTTATTATATGTGGTAAGAAGGGCAGAGTAGGTAAGCTTTTCCCTATTAAAGAGCCTACGTACTTTGGTTCTGAGTTTTGACAAGTGGTCGCTCCACCATGGAGTTTCTCTGTGTCTGGATACTTTTTTCTCTGTGCAGCTAGATGCATAGGCATCGTTTATTGCATAGTTTATTTCATTTACCATACTTTCCAGTCCATACCCTAGTTACAAATGTTGGTGTATTTCCCACCTTGTAAATATCTAAGTTATATGATACTGAAAATTCTAAAAGGTACTCACCCCTTTTATTTTCGTCTGTGCTTCCCCATACCTCATTATGCGCATTCGCGTCAATTCCTATGATTAGTGAAAGGCTCTTCTTTTGACAGATGGCGCTATGGTTTCCTCGCCAGGGAAATAATATGCCGCTATAACTACTTCGCGGGGGTTATCGTTTATCATCAGAGCGACCTGAGTAACTACCTGAATAACTACCCGCGTTAGAAATTCTGAAAGACTAAGATTTTTAATATCGTTTCTAATCAAGATACAACCTCTAGAACTTTCCACCCTGATATCCCTTATTACCTTTGCATCCTTACTTGCCAGATCTTTAATCTGGCCACTGAGAACCCAGGGTTCTTGAATCATCTCCATCCCAATTTGTTGCTTTGCAACGACCTGCGAGATGATGTCGGACGCCGTCTTCGCGTGGTGCAGGTTTATTAATGCGAATTTGGTGCATGATTCTTTTATTTTTTTTACTTATCTTCCTCTAACAGAGTCGCCTCGTTCTTTGTTAGGGTCTGGTTGCTAACGTCGCCCACGTTCAGAAGGGCTATTTCGATATCCGACATTTCCTCTTCCGAGTGTGGTAGGCCGACATAGTCTCCAGTTTCTTCATCTGCCGCCTCCTCGACATTATGCAGTGCAGACCTGATGTCGAGGTTAACGGTACATCATCCACCTCCATATGGGACAAATGCAGTGGACCTGCTGCGGATGTCGTCGGTGCTTCTTCTTTATTATTTTCATCGACATCTTTGTCATCCCTGTTCTTCGACACGTGCACAGATACGTTGCCGAATCGTTATTCAACCCTTCGTTCTGCTTGTCTAGAAGGCATAGCAACTTGCTGGTTTCTTTCCCAACGTTTCTGGGAAAGTCGATTTTGATGGTGTGCATGTGAGGTATGTCATCACCCAAACATGCCATCAAATCCACTCCCTTCCACGCCGTTAGTTTTCCAGCCGCCTGTTTTAACCAGTCTGCAGTCTCCTGGTTGGTGCATTCCACTAGCAGCATTCTTGGCTTGAAGGATATGCCCTCGAATTTCAGTTTGCACGTCCATCCGAGATCCATTTCATCCACGATCGCTTCCTCCAGAGTTGAGAGATCCTCACTGGTGAGTACTTGATCGGTAAAGTCCTTCGCCACCCTTACCGACTTCACGGCACTAGCATAGCTTGTGCTCGGTTTGTGTGGTTTCCCGTGTGCTGGCTTTGTGAAGTGCCGTCCCCTGCATTGGTGTTTAAAGCCTTCTCCGTTCGCACCTTTTTGGCATTCTTTTCTGGCGGCGTAATCGCATCGCTAGCTCTTTTCTTGCCTGCTGTGGCTTCTGCTGTGCCTTGGTTTTCCTACCGGTGTTCTAGTGCCTTGTTGCGGGCCTCGTCGGGTTTAAACCCCTTTACAAGATACCGCACGTACAACTTCCGGCCAGAACCGCTCAATCCCTCGCGTCGGGGATCGTCTGCCCCAATGGTGGAAATGTTGGCATGTGGCGGGGTTTTCGTATCTTAGCCTCTGCCAAAGCAGCCCCCTCTACTTGTTGTGGGTTCTCTTCAGACACTGTTTCTTCCTTGGGCGCTTCACACTTGACAATTTGTCCTGTTTCATGGTCTTAGCTACTTTTGGGGTTTCTTATTTTTGTTTCTTCTGCCCCTGGCGGTCGTCGTCAAGAGATGCTTTTTTAAAGTTTTTTCTATTTTTCTGTTCATCTTTAAATATATAAGAGGGGATTATAGGTCGGCCATGGCTTAACCCCTTATACCATGACAAGGCCACACATACTCGCTCAGGCGACCAGGTATCAGCGACGCTCCGTTCCACCAAAATATTTTGCCTCTGACTGCAACCCTGCACTGACAAGGGTCGCCTGACAACGAGGACTAGGGGAATATAGTATTTTAATGATTCTGGATTATACATTAAGACATAATCCTCCACATATCGTCAAGTTTCGCCAGACTATGCTAGCCAGCTCTCAGCAGAGACATGACCGTACTGAGACTGTTTCCAGCAGTCACCACTTAGAGGTCATAGTCGCACTTCCATAGTACCCATGCAGTTACGGTACGTACCCAAGGGTTACATGTTATACCCCCAGCTTCGAATACTATGGCTGACCGCCTTAGACCGACTATAATTATGATAATCCTAACTATCATAATAACGCATACTATAAAATGTCCCTACTTTTAAATTTCCCGTGTGATCTAACCTTCCCAAATGGTTTTTATTTAACTGAACACTTTTTTCCTTTCATTTCAATTCTAAATCGTACGTCCGCTCATGAGCACAGTCAAAACACGAGTGAACTTTAAACCGAACAGAACAACAGGGTTGCATTCTGTATTGCGCGTCATGTTACGTTATAGAATTTGATACGTCAGTATTGCAAAACATGTATTTTTTAACTTGTTATTAGTGCTTCAACTGAATAAATTATTCTATTTTATATGAATATATAACGATAGAAATATAATTTTATTCATAAGTTTTCCAAAATCTTTTTAAAAAATCGTTTTTAATAATTTAATTGTTATTTGAATTACCCAATAAGTTTCAGTTGAAATTACATTAAAAACATTATTTGTGAATAAAAATGTATTCTAAATATAAATTTTGATTAATAATACAATTTTTTTAGTCAAAAAACGTTGTAAGCCCTAAAAGTTCGGGACTATATTTCATAACGCAATAAAGGCAATTTTTCTTCCGTTTCTTAGTTTCATAAAGCCAATCCAATTTATTCGTTATATACAATTTTTCAATAAAAAAAATGTTCACACCTTTTTCTTTTCTTTGTGGTTCTTCACTATTCATTCAGTTTTGGATGTTGCTGTACACATGTTGAGCGCACCATGTTTTTCATATCTTGTTGAACTCATGTTCTCTAACAATTATACTATTTCGCAATTGGTGTCAGCCAAAAACTGCAAGTCGGACGTTCTTCAAAAGTCACGTACACCAAAATTGAGTAAAAGTGAAAATTCGCTAGAACATTGTGAAAATAGAATTTAGGAAAAGTTTGCCCCAAGGTATTGTTAATACCTTTCGTTGCAATTTAAAATATAGTAGTTTAAGCAGCCTCAAGTGGAGGTCTAAAAATAATAAAAGTGTCTTTTCAACTCAAATATTAAAAAGTGCTTAATTAATTAAAATCTGGAAATCGGTACCAACCTCTCAAGGACCGAGAGTGGAAAGAAGGAAAAGTAACCATAATGGTAAGTGATTAAAAATACTTCAATTTAAATTTAAAAAAAAAGAAAAATATATAGTTTATAGTTATACTTCATGCATGCCAAAATTGAGTTCGTTGTTGTTTGGGTAACATTTTTGTTTCATTGAAATTTTAAATTACAACTTGATGAAATTTATTTTTTTTTAATTGAAAGATAAAGATAACGTTTTAAATTGATTGAAAATATTTAATGGCAGATGCTAATGAATTAAATGCGTATATTCAAAAGCAATCTAGAGAATTGGACAGATTTGTTGAAAAATTATGGTCGCAATTTGTACCAACAATACTAAATAAAGATAGTACAGCATTATTAAAATATAATATATCTAGAATTCTGCATTTATCCAAATTAGACGAGGCAGATAAAATAGTAAAAGAGTTATTAAATTTCCAGAATTTAAAAATTAAATCTGTTTTAGCAGAAAATGGTGAATTAGAAGGATTAGTTGACGTGTTGAGAAAACGTTTAAACGATTATTGTTTAAAACATACAGCAGAGTTAGAAGAAACAGCTAAAATAGAAGAGGAAAACATAAAATTAAGAAATTTATTGAAAGAAAAGAATATTTCTGAGGAGTCAATAAATAATTCTGTCAGACGACAGACAAGGGAGGAGTACGCGACGTTGGAGGAAGCGAACAACAAAACGCGCGTATTAGATATTTGAACGAGGAGGTTAAGACAGCGCACGAGACATTCTTCTACCACAAGGATACCATAGAAAGTGACGACATCACAACACAGGGCAACATGGGATTAGGCGAAGTCGCGAAATTCGTTAAAAATGCGGTACCAGATTTTGCAGGTGCAAACTCATCATCGCTGAGGACGGATCTTCACCATTTTATAGAAGGATGTGAAGTGGTGAGGGCAGAACTGAAGCCTGAAGAAATGAAGGAGTTTATTAAAGGCGTTAGGGTTCGTTTAGAGGGAGATGCTTTTGACTTATTAAGTTCAAAGGAGTTTGACACAATAGATGATTTATACAATCTGTTAAGGAATACGTACTTGGAATGCAGGTCAGTAGATGCCATTCAATATGACATTAGAAATCGGGGAAATCTTAGATCTTTCTCGAGTCGCTTGGTTAACCTGCAGTCGGAAGCATTATGCACGATTAAATGTAAATATAATGATACGAAAGACGACGTGTTCGTTAATGAATTGAATAATTTAGTTAAAAGCTCATTTATGTTAGTTACACTTTGCGAATGCTCATGTTGAGCAGTAAGCAAACAACACTGGAGGAATTGGTGGAAGAGGCATTGGACCATGCGACGATACATAGGGAGTCAGCAGAGTTAACGGGCATAGACAAGTTTGGAGTCCATTTCAATGAGGCCTCATCGGCCTTCATGCCAAATAATCGTAATGCATCAGGTGGCCTAGGCAATGAAAAAAATGAGACGGAAGAGAAAACACAAAATGTAGGTATGAAGCAGCCTACTCCTACATGTTCTTTTTGCAAAAAAAGGGACATCTGAGAGATGAATGTCATGCACGGAGAAACACTCCGTATTGCAGTGACTGTCGTACTTATGGACATGAACAGTGTGCAGATCGTTCGGGTCGGAATGTTTTTCCAGGACATACTGCTCCCTAAGGAAGTCAGCCACCCGTACCTCAGGTAAATGGTCTAGGTGGTATCCAGAACTAAGGCGGGGGTGCTCCAGGAGTGAGATGCGATTGGTGCCATAGAGGGGGACACGTCGAGGGGGATTGTCGTGTTAAACGCGATACACAAGTTTTTCAAGGAAATAATGGTAATGGGAATTTTGCAAACAGGCCCGCTAAATATTGCACTTGATGCAGAATGAACGGACATGTTATTATGAATTGTTATACCAAACTCAAATATTATGCATGGAACAATAATAGCAGTCCACAGGGAAACTACCAAGGCCCAGTCAAGGCCACTAAACTTGGGACCCTTAGCAAATAGTGTAGTAAGGCCAGTAGTTGTAGAAGTTCCAAAGAGGTCACTACAACAAAATAAAACAGCGAATATTATTAACGCAGAAAATGAAGAACAAAAGTAAAAATACATATTAATGAAGATAGAAATCTTCCAACAAAAACATATAATAAACTAAATAATAATAATACACAACTTGACGCGTATAATGAACAGAATATAGGAATTAGGTAAATTAAAAATAAACAAATTATAAGGAAAGCAAATAAAGTAAAGAAAGTAAAACCAATTGAATCGGGAGTTAAAAATATTAAAATCAAGAATAAATAAATCAAAAGTAGATCAAATAAAAAGAAAGCTGTTAAATTGTCTTCAATTGCTAATAATTTTAAGAGTAAATTTATGTCGAGGAAAATGAAATTAGCTTCACAATTAGGCATGCATCGTAAAATACTTAACCGGCATGGAGAGTGTTTCAAGATATCCGATTCGAGTGATGTGTTCATTGAAGTACCTTGCGAGGCAGCAAAAAATGGAAAACTTACTTTGTTAGTGGATTCTGGAGCTGAGGCTCCAAAGATCTGGCTCGGAAAGATCTGAGTGGTGCTTTTGGTGGATGCGTTAGAACCTTAGGCTCCACTAAGATTCAGCACACAAACATAGAAAACATGAGTTTAACGCTACACGTTGTGTAACTTGAACAAGGGGTACCAGCAGATGGAATAGTCGGGCGTGACAATCTCTGGAACAGATCTATAATAAATGCGTTAAATAAAAAAATTAAATTTTTTGATGATGACAAATATCACCTTGTTAAATTTCCATTAAAATTATTGCAAGACATAGAAAATATTAATTTTAATCAACAAATCAGGGTACAGCCCAGAACGGCCATGGTTGTATCACTGCCGTTAAGAACAAGAATTCCTATAGTTTTGTTGCACAAACAGAAAATTCACCCAGGAGTATCTTTGGGAGAGAGTTTAAAAAACGTTAGAAGAAATAGAGTATATGCATCAATTTTAAATGCCACCGATAAGGATGTGATCATTGATAGCTATTTCAAGCCACAAATTTTAACAAATATAAAGAAACAACAAAGGCGAGTTCTACTATAAACTCGGTTCATATAAAAAATAGAATTGATAGATTATTAGGGAATGTAAAGATCGATGAATCATTAAATAAAGAAGAAGTGGCATCTTTGCAAAATACTTGCTTGTCATATCATGACGTTTTTTATTTGGAAGGGGATGAATTAACATTCACTCCGATATTAAAATATGAAATACCCACACAATGGAATCAGCCACCAATAAATCGGAAACAGTATAAACTCCTCATATGCATAGAAATAAGATTAATAAACAAGTAACAAAGATGTTAGACGATGGAATTATTTCACGAAGCATGTAGCCTTGGAATTCCCCATTATAATTGGTACCCAAAAAGGGCGATAAAGATGGCAATAAGAAATGGAGATTGGTTATAGATTTCTGAAAATTAAATGACGTCACCATCAAACAGGTATTTCGTATTCCCCATTATAATTGGTACCCAAAAAGGGCGATAAAGATGGCAATAAGAAATGGAGACTGGTTATAGATTTCTCAAAATTTAATGACGTCACTATCAAACAGGTATTTCCTATGCCACGAATAGATGAGATTTTAGACCAGTTAGGTCATAGTCGGTATTTTTCAACACTAGATTTAGCAAATGGTTACCATCAGGTTCTAGTTGAAGATAGTGACAAAGATAAAACTGCTTTCAGTACAGGTCATACAGAATGCCATTCGGTTTAACGGGGGCACCTGCCACTTTTCAAAGGATAATGAACCACATACTAACAGCTTTACAGGGTATTGACTGTTTTGTTTATTTAGATGACACGAGCATAGGCTATTGAAAAGCTGAGAGAACATAATTTGAAATTAAATACAGAGAAATGTTAGTTTTTTGCGAAGCGAGGTAATATATTTAGGATAAAAGTCTTCTGAGTTAGGTGCCCTACCAGATCCAGCCAAAGTAGAGTGTGTAAAAAATATTCCAGTTCCGAAAAATTAAGCCTAAAATAGCATTTTAGGCTTAATTAATTATTACAGAAAATTTATAGGAGGTATGGCGAAACTGTCATTACCAATAAACTGTTTGCTTAAAAAGGACACTAAGTTCATATGGAATGATAATTGTCAGAATTCGTTTTTAAAACTTAAAGAGGCATATATGTCACCACCCATACTATCGTATCCGGATTTTAACGAACCCTTTTTGCTCACGACAGACGCCAGTAACGAAGCAATTGGCGCGGTTCTTTCGCAAAGTGAAGTTGGACTAACTAATAAAAATGTTCACTATTTGTTGACAAAAAACGTAGTTTTTATTTATTATTTGAAATAAAAGGTGCCATTGTAGCATGACCGGTTCTCCGAGTTCAGAGCTGAGATGTGCTCAGCGGGCTCCAGTAGTCCGCTCGTCAGAAAATTTATTATTGCGCGGGGTGTTGTAAATTAGCTCACACATTTTTCTTTTCTTTGTGGTTCTTCACTATTCATTCAGTTTTGGATGTACACATGTTGAGCGCATCATGTTTTTCATATCATGTTGAACTCATGTTCTCCAACAATTATACTATTTCGCAATTGGTGTCAGCCAAAAACTGCAAGTCGGACTTTCTTCAAAAGTCACGTACACCAAAATTGAGTAAAAGTGAAAATTCACTAGAACATTGTGAAAATAGTATTTAAGAAAAGCTTGCAACGAAGGTATTGTTAATACCTTTCGTTGCAATGTAAAATATAGTAGTTTAACCAGCCTCAAGTGGAGGTCTAAAAATAATAAAAGTGTCTTTTCAACTCAAATATTAAAAAGTGTTTAATTAATTAAAATCTGGAAAACGATTCGTCGAAACATTACAACATTTGGCGCAGCCGGTACGTCGGTACCAACCTCTCAAGGACCGAGAGTGGAAAGAAGGAAAAGTAACCATAATGGTAAGTGATTAAAAATACTTCAATTTAAATTTAAAAAAAAAGAAAAATATATAGCTTATAGTTATACTTCATATATGCCAAAATTGAGTTGTTTGGGTAACATTTTTGTTTCATTGAAATTTTAAATTACAACTTGATGAAATTTATTTTTTTTTTAATGGAAAGATAAAGATAACGTTTTAAACTGATTGAAAATATTTAATGGCAGATGCTAATGAATTAAATGCGCATATTCAAAAGCAATCTATGGAATTGGACAGATTTGTTGAAAAATTATGGTCGCAATTTGTACCAACAATACTAAATAAAGATAGTACAGCATTATTTAAAGATAATATATCTAGAATTCTGCATTTATCCAAATTAGACGAGGCAGATAAAATAGTAGAAGAGTTATAAAATTTCCAGAATTTAAAAATTAAATCTGTTTAGCAGAAAATGGTGAATTAGAAGGATTAGTTGACGTGTTGAGAAAACGTTTAAACGATTATTGTTTAAAACATTCAGCAGAGTTAGAAGAAACAGCTAAAATAGAAGAGGAAAACATAAAATTAAGAAATTTATTGAAAGAAAAATATATTTCTGAGGAATCAATAAATAATTCTGTCAGACGCCAGACAAGGGTGGAGTATGCGACGTTGGAGGAAGCGAACCACAAAACGCGCGTATTAGATATTTGAACGAGGAGATTAACACAGCGCATGAGACATTCTTATACAACAAGGATACCATAGAAAGTGACGACATCACAACACAAATAATCGTAATTGTTTCATTGAAATTTTAAATTACAACTTGATGAAATTTATTTTTTTTTTTAATTGAAAGATAAAGATAACGTTTTAAACTGATTGAAAATATTTAATGGCAGATGCTAATGAATTAAATGCGCATATTCAAAAGCAATCTAGCGAATTGGACAGATTTGTTGAAAAATTATGGTCGCAATTTGTACCAACAATACTAAATAAAGATAGTACAGCATTATTTAAAGATAATATATCTAGAATTCTGCATTTATCCAAATTAGACGAGGCAGATAAAATAGTAGAAGAGTTATAAAATTTCCAGAATTTAAAAATTAAATATGTTTAGCAGAAAATGGTGAATTAGAAGGATTAGTTGACGTGTTAAGAAAACGTTTAAACGATTATTGTTTAAAACATTCAGCAGAGTTAGAAGAAACAGCTAAAATAGAAGAGGAAAACATAAAATTAAGAAATTTATTGAAAGAAAAATATATTTCTGAGGAATCAATAAATAATTCTGTCAGACGCCAGACAAGGGTGGAGTATGCGACGTTGGAGGAAGCGAACCACAAAACGCGCGTATTAGATATTTGAACGAGGAGATTAACACAGCGCACGAGACATTCTTATACAACAAGGATACCATAGAAAGTGACGACATCACAACACAAATAATCGTAATTGTTTCATTGAAATTTTAAATTACAACTTGATGAAATTTATTTTTTTTTTTAATTGAAAGATAAAGATAACGTTTTAAACTGATTGAAAATATTTAATGGCAGATGCTAATGAATTAAATGCGCATATTCAAAAGCAATCTAGCGAATTGGACAGATTTGTTGAAAAATTATGGTCGCAATTTGTACCAACAATACTAAATAAAGATAGTACAGCATTATTTAAAGATAATATATCTAGAATTCTGCATTTATCCAAATTAGACGAGGCAGATAAAATAGTAGAAGAGTTATAAAATTTCCAGAATTTAAAAATTAAATCTGTTTAGCAGAAAATGGTGAATTAGAAGGATTAGTTGACGTGTTGAGAAAACGTTTAAACGATTATTGTTTAAAACATTCAGCAGAGTTAGAAGAAACAGCTAAAATAGAAGAGGAAAACATAAAATTAAGAAATTTATTGAAAGAAAAATATATTTCTGAGGAATCAATAAATAATTCTGTCAGACGCCAGACAAGGGTGGAGTATGCGACGTTGGAGGAAGCGAACCACAAAACGCGCGTATTAGATATTTGAACGAGGAGATTAACACAGCGCACGAGACATTCTTATACAACAAGGATACCATAGAAAGTGACGACATCACAACACAGGGCAACATGGGATTAGGCGAAGTCGCGAAATTCGTTAAAAATGCGGTACCAGATTTTGCAGGTGCAGACTCATCATCGCTGAGGACGGATATTCACCGTTTTTATTGAAGGATGTGGATTGGTGAGGGCAGAACTGAAGCCTGATGAAATGAAGGAGTTTATTAAAGGCGTTAGGGTTCGTTTAGAGGGAGATGCTTTTGACTTATTAAGTTCAAAGGAGTTTGACACAATAGATGATTTATACAATCTGTTAAGGAATACGTACTTGGAATGCAGGTCAGTAGATGCCATTCAATATGACATTAGAAATCGGGGAAATCTTAGATCTTTCTCGAGTCGCTTGGTTAACCTGCAGTCGGAAGCATTATGCACGATTAAATGTAAATATAATGATACGAAAGACGACGTGTTCGTTAATGAATTGAATAATTTAGTTAAAAGCTCATTTATGTTAGTTACTGGAGAAATTGGTGGAAGAGGCATTGGACCATGCGACGATACAAAGGGAGTCAGCAGAGTTAACGGGCATAGACAACTTTGGAGTCCATTTCAATGAGTCCTCATCGGCCTTCATGGCAAATAATCGTAATGCATCAGGTGGCCAAGGCAATGAAAAAAAGGAGACGGAAGAGAAAACACAAAATGTAGGTATGAAGCAGCCTACACCTACATGTTCTTTTTGCATAAAGAAGGGACATCTGAGGGATGAATGTCATGCACGGAGAAACACTCCGTATTGCAGTGACTGTCGTACTTATGGACATGAACAGTGTGCAGATCGTTCGGGTCGGAATGTTTTTCCAGGACATACTGCTCCCTAAGGAAGTCAGCCACCCGTACCTCAGGTAAATGGTCAAGGTGGTATCCAGAAACAAGGCGGGGTGCTGCAGGAGTGAGATGCGATTGGTGCCATAGAGGGGGACACGTCGAGGGGGATTGTCGTGTTAAACGCGATACACAAGTTTTTCAAGGAAATAATGGTAATGGGAATTTTGCAAACAGGCCCGCTAAATATTACACTTGATGCAGAATGAACGGACATGTTATTATGAATTGTTATTCCAAACTCAAATATTATGCATGGAACAATAATAGCAGTCCACAGGGAAACTACCAAGGGCCCAGTCAAGGCCACTAAACTTGGGACCCTTAGCAAATAGTGTAGTAAGGCCAGTAGTTGTAGTAGTTCCAAAGAGGTCACTACAACAAAATAATACAGCGAATATTATTAACGCAGAAAATGAAGAACAAAAGTAAAAATACATATTAATGAAGATAGAAATCTTCCAACAAAAACATATAATAAACTAAATAATAATAATACACAACTTGACGCGTATAATGAACAGATTATAAGAATTAGGTAAATTAAAAATAAACAAATTATAAGGAAAGCAAATAAAGTAAAGAAAGTAAAACCAATTGAATCGGAAGTTAAAAATATTAAAATCAAGAATAAATAAATCAAAAGTAGATCAAATAAAAAGAAAGCTGTTAAATTGTCTTCAATTGCTAATAATTTTAAGAGTAAATTTATGTCGAGGAAAATGAAATTAGCTTCACAATTAGGCATGCATCGTAAAATACTTAACCGGCATGGAGAGTGTTTCAAGATATCCGATACGAGTGATGTGTTCATTGAAGTACCTTGCGAGGCAGCAAAAAATGGAAAACTTACTTTGTTAGTGGATTCTGGAGCTGAGGCTCCAAAGATCTGGCTCGGAAAGATCTGAGTGGTGCTTTTGTTGGATGCGTTAGAACCTTAGGCTCCACTAAGATTCAGCACACAAACATAGAAAACATGAGTTTAACGCTACATGTTGTGTAACTTGAACAAGGGGTACCAGCAGATGGAATAGTCGGGCGTGACAATCTCTGGAACAGATCTATAATAAATGCGTTAAATAAAAAAATTAAATTTTTTGATGAAGACAAATATCACCTTGTTAAATTTCCATTAAAATTATTGCAAGACATAGAAAATATTAATTTTAATCAACAAATCAGGGTACAGCCCAGAACGGCCATGGTTGTATCACTGCCGTTAAGAACAAGAATTCCTATAGTTTTGTTGCACAAACAGAAAATTCACCCAGGAGTATCTTTGGGAGAGAGTTTAAAAAACGTTAGAAGAAATAGAGTATATGCATCAATTTTAAATGCCACCGATAAGGATGTGACCATTGATAGCTATTTCAAGCCACAAATTTTAACAAATATAAAGAAACAACAAAGGCGAGTTCTACTATAAACTCGGTTCATATAAAAAATAGAATTGATAGATTATTAGGGAATGTAAAGATCGACGAATCATTAAATAAAGAAGAAGTGGCATCTTTGCAAAATACTTGCTTGTCATATCATGACGTTTTTTATTTGGAAGGGGATGAATTAACATTCACTCCGATATTAAAATATGAAATACCCACACAATGGAATCAGCCACCAAAAATCGGAAACAGTATAAACTCCTCATATGCATAGAAATAAGATTAATAAACAAGTAACAAAGATGTTAGACGATGGAATTATTTCACGAAGCATGTCGCCTTGGAATTCCCCATTATAATTGGTACCCAAAAAGGGCGATAAAGATGGCAATAAGAAATGGAGATTGGTTATAGATTTCTGAAAATTAAATGACGTCACCATCAAACAGGTATTTCGTATTCCCCATTATAATTGGTACCCAAAAAGGGCGATAAAGATGGCAATAAGAAATGGAGACTGGTTATAGATTTCTCAAAATTAAATGACGTCACTATCAAACAGGTATTTCCTATGCCACGAATAGATGAGATTTTAGACCAGTTAGGTCATAGTCGGTATTTTTCAACACTAGATTTAGCAAATGGTTACCATCAGGTTCTAGTTGAAGATAGTGACAAAGATAAAACTGCTTTCAGTACAGGTCTTGGTCATTTCGAATTTAACAGAATGCCATTCGGTTTAACGGGGGCACCTGCCACTTTTTAAAGGATAATGAACCACATACTAACAGGTTTACAGGGTATTGACAGTTTTGTTTATTTAGATGACACGAGCATAGGCTATTGAGCTGAGAGAACATAATTTGAAATTAAATACAGAGAAATGTTAGTTTTTTGCGAAGCGAGGTAATATATTTACGATATAAGTCTTCTGAGTTAGGTGCCCTACCAGACCCAGCCAAAGTAGAGTGTGTAAAAAATATTCCAGTTCCGAAAAATAGGAAGGAAGTTCAAGCATTTTAGGCTTAATTAATTATTACAGAAAATTTATAGGAGGTATGGCGAAACTGTCATTTCCAATAAACTGTTTGCTTAAAAAGGACACTAAGTTCATATGGAATGATAATTGTCAAAATTCGTTTTTAAAACTTAAAGAGGCATATATGTCACCACCCATACTATCGTATCCGGATTTTAACGAACCCTTTTTGCTCACGACAGACGCCAGTAACGAAGCAATTGGCGCGGTTCTTTCGCAAGGTGAAGTTGGAAGCGACCGTCCGATCGCGTTTGCCAGTAGTTTCATAAAGCCAATCCAATTTATTGGTTATATACAATTTTTTAATAAAAAAACTAATAATTCTTATTTAATAATTGTTATTTTAAAATAACTAATGAAATGTTCACTATTTGTTGACGAAAAAACGTAGTTTTCATTTATTATATGAAATAAAAGGTGCCATTGTAACATCACCGGTTCTCCGGGTTCAGAGCTGGGAAATGCTCAGCGGGCTCAAGTAGTCCGCTCGTCAGAAAATTTATTATTGCGGAGGGTGTTGTAAATTAGCTCACACATTTTTCTTTTCTTTGTGGTTCTTCACTATTCATTCAGTTTTGGATGTTGCTGTACACATGTAGAGCGCATCATGTTTTTCATATCATGTTGAACTCATGTTCTCCAACAATTATACTATTTCGCAATTGGTGTCAGCCAAAAACTGCAAGTCGGACTTTCTTCAAAAGTCACGTACACCAAAATTGAGTAAAAGTGAAAATTCACTAGAACATTGTGAAAATAGTATTTAAGAAAAGCTTGCAACGAAGGTATTGTTAATACCTTTCGTTGCAATGTAAAATATAGTAGTTTAACCAGCCTCAAGTGGAGGTCTAAAAATAATAAAAGTGTCTTTTCAACTCAAATATTAAAAAGTGTTTAATTAATTAAAATCTGGAAAACGATTCGTCGAAACATTACAACATTTGGCGCAGCCGGTACGTCGGTACCAACCTCTCAAGGACCGAGAGTGGAAAGAAGGAAAAGTAACCATAATGGTAAGTGATTAAAAATACTTCAATTTAAATTAAAAAAAAAAGAAAAATATATAGTTTATAGTTATACTTCATATATGCCAAAATTGAGTTGTTTGGGTAACATTTTTGTTTCATTGAAATTTTAAATTACAACTTGATGAAATTTATTTTTTTTTTAATTGAAAGATAAAGATAACGTTTTAAACTGATTGAAAATATTTAATGGATGCTAATGAATTAAATGCGCATATTCAAAAGCAATCTATGGAATTGGACAGATTTGTTGAAAAATTATGGTCGCAATTTGTACCAACAATACTAAATAAAGATAGTACAGCATTATTTAAAGATAATATATCTAGAATTCTGCATTTATCCAAATTAGACGAGGCAGATAAAATAGTAGAAGAGTTATAAAATTTCCAGAATTTAAAAATTAAATCTGTTTAGCAGAAAATGGTGAATTAGAAGGATTAGTTGACGTGTTGAGAAAACGTTTAAACGATTATTGTTTAAAACATTCAGCAGAGTTAGAAGAAACAGCTAAAATAGAAGAGGAAAACATAAAATTAAGAAATTTATTGAAAGAAAAATATATTTCTGAGGAATCAATAAATAATTCTGTCAGACGCCAGACAAGGGTGGAGTATGCGACGTTGGAGGAAGCGAACCACAAAACGCGCGTATTAGATATTTGAACGAGGAGATTAACACAGCGCACGAGACATTCTTATACAACAAGGATACCATAGAAAGTGACGACATCACAACACAAATAATCGTAATTGTTTCATTGAAATTTTAAATTACAACTTGATGAAATTTTTTTTTTTTTTAATTGAAAGATAAAGATAACGTTTTAAACTAATTGAAAATATTTAATGGCAGATGCTAATGAATTAAATGCGCATATTCAAAAGCAATCTAGCGAATTGGACAGATTTGTTGAAAAATTATGGTCGCAATTTGTACCAACAATACTAAATAAAGATAGTACAGCATTATTTAAAGATAATATATCTAGAATTCTGCATTTATCCAAATTAGACGAGGCAGATAAAATAGTAGAAGAGTTATAAAATTTCCAGAATTTAAAAATTAAATCTGTTTAGCAGAAAATGGTGAATTAGAAGGATTAGTTGACGTGTTGAGAAAACGTTTAAACGATTATTGTTTAAAACATTCAGCAGAGTTAGAAGAAACAGCTAAAATAGAAGAGGAAAACATAAAATTAAGAAATTTATTGAAAGAAAAATATATTTCTGAGGAATCAATAAATAATTCTGTCAGACGCCAGACAAGGGTGGAGTATGCGACGTTGGAGGAAGCGAACCACAAAACGCGCGTATTAGATATTTGAACGAGGAGATTAACACAGCGCACGAGACATTCTTATACAACAAGGATACCATAGAAAGTGACGACATCACAACACAAATAGTCGTAATTGTTTCATTGAAATTTTAAATTACAACTTGATGAAATTATTTTTTTTTTTAATTGAAAGATAAAGATAACGTTTTAAACTGATTGAAAATATTTAATGGCAGATGCTAATGAATTAAATGCGCATATTCAAAAGCAATCTAGCGAATTAGACATTTTTTTTGAAAAATTATGGTCGCAATTTGTACCAACAATACTAAATAAAGATAGTACAGCATTATTTGAAGATAATATATCTAGAATTCTGCATTTATCCAAATTAGACGAGGCAGATAAAATAGTAGAAGAGTTATAAAATTTCCAGAATTTAAAAATTAAATCTGTTTAGCAGAAAATGGTGAATTAGAAGGATTAGTTGACGTGTTGAGAAAACGTTTAAACGATTATTGTTTAAAACATTCAGCAGAGTTAGAAGAAACAGCTAAAATAGAAGAGGAAAACATAAAATTAAGAAATTTATTGAAAGAAAAATATATTTCTGAGGAATCAATAAATAATTCTGTCAGACGCCAGACAAGGGTGGAGTATGCGACGGTTGAGGAAGCGAACCACAAAACGCGCGTATTAGATATTTGAACGAGGAGATTAACACAGCGCACGAGACATTCTTATACAACAAGGATACCATAGAAAGTGACGACATCACAACACAGGGCAACATGGGATTAGGCGAAGTCGCGAAATTCGTTAAAAATGCGGTACCAGATGTTGCAGGTGCAGACTCATCACCGTTTTTATTGAAGGATGTGGATTGGTGAGGGCAGAACTGAAGCCTGATGAAATGAAGGAGTTTATTAAAGGCGTTAGGGTTCGTTTAGAGGGAGATGCTTTTGACTTATTAAGTTCAAAGGAGTTTGACACAATTGATAATTTATACAATCTGTTAAGGAATACGTACTTGGAATGCAGGTCAGTAGATGCCATTCAATATGACATTAGAAATCGGGGAAATCTTAGATCTTTCTCGAGTCGCTTGGTTAACCTGCAGTCGGAAGCATTATGCACGATTATATGTAAATATAATGATACGAAAGACGACGTGTTCGTTAATGAATTGAATAATTTAGTTAAAAGCTCATTTATGTTAGTTACTGGAGAAATTGGTGGAAGAGGCATTGGACCATGCGACGATACAAAGGGAGTCAGCAGAGTTAACGGGCATAGACAACTTTGGAGTCCATTTCAATGAGTCCTCATCGGCCTTCATGGCAAATAATCGTAATGCATCAGGTGGCCAAGGCAATGAAAAAAAGGAGACGGAAGAGAAAACACAAAATGTAGGTATGAAGCAGCCTACACCTACATGTTCTTTTTGCATAAAGAAGGGACATCTGAGGGATGAATGTCATGCACGGAGAAACACTCCGTATTGCAGTGACTGTCGTACTTATGGACATGAACAGTGTGCAGATCGTTCGGGTCGGAATGTTTTTCCAGGACATACTGCTCCCTAAGGAAGTCAGCCACCCGTACCTCAGGTAAATGGTCAAGGTGGTATCCAGAAACAAGGCGGGGTGCTGCAGGAGTGAGATGCGATTGGTGCCATAGAGGGGGACACGTCGAGGGGGATTGTCGTGTTAAACGCGATACACAAGTTTTTCAAGGAAATAATGGTAATGGGAATTTTGCAAACAGGCCCGCTAAATATTACACTTGATGCAGAATGAACGGACATGTTATTATGAATTGTTATTCCAAACTCAAATATTATGCATGGAACAATAATAGCAGTCCACAGGGAAACTACCAAGGGCCCAGTCAAGGCCACTAAACTTGGGACCCTTAGCAAATAGTGTAGTAAGGCCAGTAGTTGTAGTAGTTCCAAAGAGGTCACTACAACAAAATAATACAGCGAATATTATTAACGCAGAAAATGAAGAACAAAAGTAAAAATACATATTAATGAAGATAGAAATCTTCCAACAAAAACATATAATAAACTAAATAATAATAATACACAACTTGACGCGTATAATGAACAGATTATAAGAATTAGGTAAATTAAAAATAAACAAATTATAAGGAAAGCAAATAAAGTAAAGAAAGTAAAACCAATTGAATCGGAAGTTAAAAATATTAAAATCAAGAATAAATAAATCAAAAGTAGATCAAATAAAAAGAAAGCTGTTAAATTGTCTTCAATTGCTAATAATTTTAAGAGTAAATTTATGTCGAGGAAAATGAAATTAGCTTCACAATTAGGCATGCATCGTAAAATACTTAACCGGCATGGAGAGTGTTTCAAGATATCCGATACGAGTGATGTGTTCATTGAAGTACCTTGCGAGGCAGCAAAAAATGGAAAACTTACTTTGTTAGTGGATTCTGGAGCTGAGGCTCCAAAGATCTGGCTCGGAAAGATCTGAGTGGTGCTTTTGTTGGATGCGTTAGAACCTTAGGCTCCACTAAGATTCAGCACACAAACATAGAAAACATGAGTTTAACGCTACATGTTGTGTAACTTGAACAAGGGGTACCAGCAGATGGAATAGTCGGGCGTGACAATCTCTGGAACAGATCTATAATAAATGCGTTAAATAAAAAAATTAAATTTTTTGATGAAGACAAATATCACCTTGTTAAATTTCCATTAAAATTATTGCAAGACATAGAAAATATTAATTTTAATCAACAAATCAGGGTACAGCCCAGAACGGCCATGGTTGTATCACTGCCGTTAAGAACAAGAATTCCTATAGTTTTGTTGCACAAACAGAAAATTCACCCAGGAGTATCTTTGGGAGAGAGTTTAAAAAACGTTAGAAGAAATAGAGTATATGCATCAATTTTAAATGCCACCGATAAGGATGTGACCATTGATAGCTATTTCAAGCCACAAATTTTAACAAATATAAAGAAACAACAAAGGCGAGTTCTACTATAAACTCGGTTCATATAAAAAATAGAATTGATAGATTATTAGGGAATGTAAAGATCGATGAATCATTAAATAAAGAAGAAGTGGCATCTTTGCAAAATACTTGCTTGTCATATCATGACGTTTTTTATTTGGAAGGGGATGAATTAACATTCACTCCGATATTAAAATATGAAATACCCACACAATGGAATCAGCCACCAAAAATCGGAAACAGTATAAACTCCTCATATGCATAGAAATAAGATTAATAAACAAGTAACAAAGATGTTGAGACGATGGAATTATTTCACGAAGCATGTAGCCTTGGAATTCCCCATTATAATTGGTACCCAAAAAGGGCGATAAAGATGGCAATAAGAAATGGAGATTGGTTATAGATTTCTGAAAATTAAATGACGTCACCTTGATGGTGATGGTATTTCGTATTCCCCATTATAATTGGTACCCAAAAAGGGCGATAAAGATGGCAATAAGAAATGGAGACTGGTTATAGATTTCTCAAAATTAAATGACGTCACTATCAAACAGGTATTTCCTATGCCACGAATAGATGAGATTTTAGACCAGTTAGGTCATAGTCGGTATTTTTCAACACTAGATTTAGCAAATGGTTACCATCAGGTTCTAGTTGAAGATAGTGACAAAGATAAAACTGCTTTCAGTACAGGTCATACAGAATGCCATTCGGTTTAACGGGGGCACCTGCCACTTTTCAAAGGATAATGAACCACATACTAACAGCTTTACAGGGTATTGACTGTTTTGTTTATTTAGATGACACGAGCATAGGCTATTGAAAAGCTGAGAGAACATAATTTGAAATTAAATACAGAGAAATGTTAGTTTTTTGCGAAGCGAGGTAATATATTTAGGATAAAAGTCTTCTGAGTTAGGTGCCCTACCAGACCCAGCCAAAGTAGAGTGTGTAAAAAATATTCCAGTTCCGAAAAATTAAGCCTAAAATAGCATTTTAGGCTTAATTAATTATTACAGAAAATTTATAGGAGGTATGGCGAAACTGTCATTACCAATAAACTGTTTGCTTAAAAAGGACACTAAGTTCATATGGAATGATAATTGTCAGAATTCGTTTTTAAAACTTAAAGAGGCATATATGTCACCACCCATACTATCGTATCCGGATTTTAACGAACCCTTTTTGCTCACGACAGACGCCAGTAACGAAGCAATTGGCGCGGTTCTTTCGCAAAGTGAAGTTGGACTAACTAATAAAAATGTTCACTATTTGTTGACAAAAAACGTAGTTTTTATTTATTATTTGAAATAAAAGGTGCCATTGTAGCATGACCGGTTCTCCGAGTTCAGAGCTGAGATGTGCTCAGCGGGCTCCAGTAGTCCGCTCGTCAGAAAATTTATTATTGCGCGGGGTGTTGTAAATTAGCTCACACATTTTTCTTTTCTTTGTGGTTCTTCACTATTCATTCAGTTTTGGATGTACACATGTTGAGCGCATCATGTTTTTCATGTCATGTTGAACTCATGTTCTCCAACAATTATACTATTTCGCAATTGGTGTCAGCCAAAAACTGCAAGTCGGACTTTCTTCAAAAGTCACGTACACCAAAATTGAGTAAAAGTGAAAATTCACTAGAACATTGTGAAAATAGTATTTAAGAAAAGCTTGCAACGAAGGTATTGTTAATACCTTTCGTTGCAATGTAAAATATAGTAGTTTAACCAGCCTCAAGTGGAGGTCTAAAAATAATAAAAGTGTCTTTTCAACTCAAATATTAAAAAGTGTTTAATTAATTAAAATCTGGAAAACGATTCGTCGAAACATTACAACATTTGGCGCAGCCGGTACGTCGGTACCAACCTCTCAAGGACCGAGAGTGGAAAGAAGGAAAAGTAACCATAATGGTAAGTGATTAAAAATACTTCAATTTAAATTTAAAAAAAAAGAAAAATATATAGTTTATAGTTATACTTCATATATGCCAAAATTGAGTTGTTTGGGTAACATTTTTGTTTCATTGAAATTTTAAATTACAACTTGATGAAATTTATTTTTTTTTTTAATTGAAAGATAAAGATAACGTTTTAAACTGATTGAAAATATTTAATGGCAGATGCTAATGAATTAAATGCACATATTCAAAAGCAATCTAGCGAATTGGACAGATTTGTTGAAAAATTATGGTCGCAATTTGTACCAACAATACTAAATAAAGATAGTACAGCATTATTTAAAGATAATATATCTAGAATTCTGCATTTATCCAAATTAGACGAGGCAGATAAAATAGTAGAAGAGTTATAAAATTTCCAGAATTTAAAAATTAAATCTGTTTAGCAGAAAATGGTGAATTAGAAGGATTAGTTGACGTGTTGAGAAAACGTTTAAACGATTATTGTTTAAAACATTCAGCAGAGTTAGAAGAAACAGCTAAAATAGAAGAGGAAAACATAAAATTAAGAAATTTATTGAAAGAAAAATATATTTCTGAGGAATCAATAAATAATTCTGTCAGACGCCAGACAAGGGTGGAGTATGCGACATTGGAGGAAGCGAACCACAAAACGCGCGTATTAGATATTTGAACGAGGAGATTAACACAGCGCACGAGACATTCTTATACAACAAGGATACCATAGAAAGTGACGACATCACAACACAGGGCAACATGGGATTAGGCGAAGTCGCGAAATTCGTTAAAAATGCGGTACCAGATTTTGCAGGTGCAGACTCATCATCGCTGAGGACGGATATTCACCGTTTTTATTGAAGGATGTGGATTGGTGAGGGCAGAACTGAAGCCTGATGAAATGAAGGAGTTTATTAAAGGCGTTAGGGTTCGTTTAGAGGGAGATGCTTTTGACTTATTAAGTTCAAAGGAGTTTGACACAATTGATAATTTATACAATCTGTTAAGGAATACGTACTTGGAATGCAGGTCAGTAGATGCCATTCAATATGACATTAGAAATCGGGGAAATCTTAGATCTTTCTCGAGTCGCTTGGTTAACCTGCAGTCGGAAGCATTATGCACGATTATATGTAAATATAATGATACGAAAGACGACGTGTTCGTTAATGAATTGAATAATTTAGTTAAAAGCTCATTTATGTTAGTTACACTTTGCGAATGCTCATGTTGAGCAGTAAGCAAACAACACTGGAGAAATTGGTGGAAGAGGCATTGGACCATGCGACGATACAAAGGGAGTCAGCAGAGTTAACGGGCATAGACAACTTTGGAGTCCATTTCAATGAGTCCTCATCGGCCTTCATGGCAAATAATCGTAATGCATCAGGTGGCCAAGGCAATGAAAAAAAGGAGACGGAAGAGAAAACACAAAATGTAGGTATGAAGCAGCCTACACCTACATGTTCTTTTTGCATAAAGAAGGGACATCTGAGGGATGAATGTCATGCACGGAGAAACACTCCGTATTGCAGTGACTGTCGTACTTATGGACATGAACAGTGTGCAGATCGTTCGGGTCGGAATGTTTTTCCAGGACATACTGCTCCCTAAGGAAGTCAGCCACCCGTACCTCAGGTAAATGGTCAAGGTGGTATCCAGAAACAAGGCGGGGTGCTGCAGGAGTGAGATGCGATTGGTGCCATAGAGGGGGACACGTCGAGGGGGATTGTCGTGTTAAACGCGATACACAAGTTTTTCAAGGAAATAATGGTAATGGGAATTTTGCAAACAGGCCCGCTAAATATTGCACTTGATGCAGAATGAACGGACATGTTATTATGAATTGTTATACCAAACTCAAATATTATGCATGGAACAATAATAGCAGTCCACAGGGAAACTACCAAGGGCCCAGTCAAGGCCACTAAACTTGGGACCCTTAGCAAATAGTGTAGTAAGGCCAGTAGTTGTAGAAGTTCCAAAGAGGTCACTACAACAAAATAAAACAGCGAATATTATTAACGCAGAAAATGAAGAACAAAAGTAAAAATACATATTAATGAAGATAGAAATCTTCCAACAAAAACATATAATAAACTAAATAATAATAATACACAACTTGACGCGTATAATGAACAGAATATAAGAATTAGGTAAATTAAAAATAAACAAATTATAATGAAAGCAAATAAAGTAAAGAAAGTAAAACCAATTGAATCGGAAGTTAAAAATATTAAAATCAAGAATAAATAAATCAAAAGTAGATCAAATAAAAAGAAAGCTGTTAAATTGTCTTCAATTGCTAATAATTTTAAGAGTAAATTTATGTCGAGGAAAATGAAATTAGCTTCACAATTAGGCATGCATAGTAAAATACTTAACCGGCATGGAGAGTGTTTCAAGATATCCGATACGAGTGATGTGTTCATTGAAGTACCTTGCGAGGCAGCAAAAAATGGAAAACTTACTTTGTTAGTGGATTCTGGAGCTGAGGCTCCAAAGATCTGGCTCGGAAAGATCTGAGTGGTGCTTTTGGTGGATGCGTTAGAACCTTAGGCTCCACTAAGATTCAGCACACAAACATAGAAAACATGAGTTTAACGCTACACGTTGTGTAACTTGAACAAGGGCAGATGGAATAGTCGGGCGTGACAATCTCTGGAATAGATCTATAATAAATGCGTTAAATAAAAAAATTACATTTTTTGATGAAGACAAAAATCACCTTGTTAAATTTCCATTAAAATTATTGCAAGACATAGAAAATATTAATTTTAATCAACAAATCAGGGTACAGCCAAGAACGGCCATGGTTGTATCACTGCCGTTAAGAACAAGAATTCATATAGTTTTGTTGCACAAGCAGAAAATTCACCCAGGAGTATCTTTGGGAGAGAGTTTAAAAAACGTTAAAAGAAATAGATTATATGCATCAATTTTAAATGCCACCGATAAGGAGGTGACCATTGATAGCTATTTCAAGCCACAATTTTCAAATTTTAACAAATATAAAGAAGCAACAAAGGTAGATTATTAGGGAATGTAAAGATCGATGAATCATTAAATAAAGAAGAAGTGGCATCTTTGCAAAATACTTGCTTGTCATATCATGACGTTTTTCATTTGGAAGGGGATGAATTATCATTCACTCCGATATTAAAATATGAAATACCCACACAATGGAATCAGCCACCAATAAATCGGAAACAGTATAAACTCCTCATATGCATAGAAATGAGATTAATAGACAAGTATCAAAGATGTTAGACGATGGAATTATTTCACCAAGCATGTCGCCTTGGAATTCCCCATTATAATTGGTACCCAAAAAGGGCGATAAAGATGGCAATAAGAAATGGAGACTGGTTATAGATTTCTGAAAATTAAATGACGTCACCTTGATGGTGATGGTATTTCGTATTCCCCATTATAATTGGTACCCAAAAAGGGCGATAAAGATGGCAATAAGAAATGGAGACTGGTTATAGATTTCTCAAAATTAAATGACGTCACTATCAAACAGGTATTTCCTATGCCACGAATAGATGAGATTTTAGACCAGTTAGGTCATAGTCGGTATTTTTCAACACTAGATTTAGCAAATGGTTACCATCAGGTTCTAGTTGAAGATAGTGACAAAGATAAAACTGCTTTCAGTACAGGTCTTGGTCATTTCGAATTTAGCAGATTGCCATTCGGTTTAACGGGGGCACCTGCCACTTTTCAAAGGATAATGAACCACATACTAACATGTTTACAGGGTATTGACAGTTTTGTTTATTTAGATGACACGAGCATAGGCTATTGAGCTGAGAGAACATAATTTGAAATTAAATACAGAGAAATGTTAGTTTTTTGCGAAGCGAGGTAATATATTTACGATATAAGTCTTCTGAGTTAGGTGCCCTACCAGACCCAGCCAAAGTAGAGTGTGTAAAAAATATTCCAGTTCTGAAAAATAGGAAGGAAGTTCAAGCATTTTAGGCTTAATTAATTATTACAGAAAATTTATAGGAGGTATGGCGAAACTGTCATTACCAATAAACTGTTTGCTTAAAAAGGACACTAAGTTCATATGGAATGATAATTGTCAAAATTCGTTTTTAAAACTTAAAGAGGCATATATGTCACCACCCATACTATCGTATCCGGATTTTAACGAACCCTTTTTGCTCACGACAGACGCCAGTAACGAAGCAATTGGCGCGGTTCTTTCGCAAAGTGAAGTTGGACTAACTAATAAAAATGTTCACTATTTGTTGACAAAAAACGTAGTTTTTATTTATTATTTGAAATAAAAGGTGCCATTGTAGCATGACCGGTTGTCCGAGTTCAGAGCTGAGATGTGCTCAGCGGGCTCCAGTAGTCCGCTCGTCAGAAAAGTTATTATTGCTCGGGGTGTTGTAAATTAGCTCACACATTTTTCTTTTCTTTGTGGTTCTTCACTATTCATTCAGTTTTGGATGTACACATGTTGAGCGCATAATGTTTTTCATGTCATGTTGAACTCATGTTCTCCAACAATTATACTATTTCGCAATTGATGTCAGCCAAAAACTGCAAGTCGGACTTTCTTCAAAAGTCACGTACACCAAAATTGAGTAAAAGTGAAAATTCACTAGAACATTGTGAAAATAGTATTTAAGAAAAGCTTGCAACGAAGGTATTGTTAATACCTTTCGTTGCAATGTAAAATATAGTAGTTTAACCAGCCTCAAGTGGAGGTCTAAAAATAATAAAAGTGTCTTTTCAACTCAAATATTAAAAAGTGTTTAATTAATTAAAATCTGGAAAACGATTCGTCGAAACATTACAACATTTGGCGCAGCCGGTACGTCGGTACCAACCTCTCAAGGACCGAGAGTGGAAAGAAGGAAAAGTAACCATAATGGTAAGTGATTAAAAATACTTCAATTTAAATTAAAAAAAAAAGAAAAATATATAGTTTATAGTTATACTTCATATATGCCAAAATTGAGTTGTTTGGGTAACATTTTTGTTTCATTGAAATTTTAAATTACAACTTGATGAAATTTTTTTTTTTTTTAATTGAAAGATAAAGATAACGTTTTAAACTAATTGAAAATATTTAATGGCAGATGCTAATGAATTAAATGCGCATATTCAAAAGCAATCTAGCGAATTGGACAGATTTGTTGAAAAATTATGGTCGCAATTTGTACCAACAATACTAAATAAAGATAGTACAGCATTATTTAAAGATAATATATCTAGAATTCTGCATTTATCCAAATTAGACGAGGCAGATAAAATAGTAGAAGAGTTATAAAATTTCCAGAATTTAAAAATTAAATCTGTTTAGCAGAAAATGGTGAATTAGAAGGATTAGTTGACGTGTTGAGAAAACGTTTAAACGATTATTGTTTAAAACATTCAGCAGAGTTAGAAGAAACAGCTAAAATAGAAGAGGAAAACATAAAATTAAGAAATTTATTGAAAGAAAAATATATTTCTGAGGAATCAATAAATAATTCTGTCAGACGCCAGACAAGGGTGGAGTATGCGACGTTGGAGGAAGCGAACCACAAAACGCGCGTATTAGATATTTGAACGAGGAGATTAACACAGCGCACGAGACATTCTTATACAACAAGGATACCATAGAAAGTGACGACATCACAACACAAATAATCGTAATTGTTTCATTGAAATTTTAAATTACAACTTGATGAAATTTATTTTTTTTTTTAATTGAAAGATAAAGATAACGTTTTAAACTGATTGAAAATATTTAATGGCAGATGCTAATGAATTAAATGCGCATATTCAAAAGCAATCTAGCGAATTGGACAGATTTGTTGAAAAATTATGGTCGCAATTTGTACCAACAATACTAAATAAAGATAGTACAGCATTATTTAAAGATAATATATCTAGAATTCTGCATTTATCCAAATTAGACGAGGCAGATAAAATAGTAGAAGAGTTATAAAATTTCCAGAATTTAAAAATTAAATCTGTTTAGCAGAAAATGGTGAATTAGAAGGATTAGTTGACGTGTTGAGAAAACGTTTAAACGATTATTATTTAAAACATTCAGCAGAGTTAGAAGAAACAGCTAAAATAGAAGAGGAAAACATAAAATTAAGAAATTTATTGAAAGAAAAATATATTTCTGAGGAATCAATAAATAATTCTGTCAGACGCCAGACAAGGGTGGAGTATGCGACGTTGGAGGAAGCGAACCACAAAACGCGCGTATTAGATATTTGAACGAGGAGATTAACACAGCGCACGAGACATTCTTATACAACAAGGATACCATAGAAAGTGACGACATCACAACACAGGGCAACATGGGATTAGGCGAAGTCGCGAAATTCGTTAAAAATGCGGTACCAGATTTTGCAGGTGCAGACTCATCATCGCTGAGGACGGATATTCACCGTTTCGTTTAGAGGGAGATGCTTTTGACTTATTAAGTTCAAAGGAGTTTGACACAATAGATGATTTATACAATCTGTTAAGGAATACGTACTTGGAATGCAGGTCAGTAGATGCCATTCAATATGACATTAGAAATCGGGGAAATCTTAGATCTTTCTCGAGTCGCTTGGTTAACCTGCAGTCGGAAGCATTATGCACGATTAAATGTAAATATAATCGTTAATGAATTGAATAATTTAGTTAAAAGCTCATTTATGTTAGTTACACTTTGCGAATGCTCATGTTGAGCAGTAAGCAAACAACACTGGAGAAATTGGTGGAAGAGGCATTGGACCATGCGACGATACAAAGGGAGTTAGCAGAGTTAACGGGCATAGACAACTTTGGAGTCCATTTCAATGAGTCCTCATCGGCCTTCATGGCAAATAATCGTAATGCATCAGGTGGCCAAGGCAATGAAAAAAAGGAGACGAAAGAGAAAACACAAAAGGTAGGTATGAAGCAGCCTACACCTACATGTTCTTTTTGCATAAAGAAGGGACATCTGAGGGATGAATGTCATGCACGGAGAAACACTCCGTATTGCAGTGACTGTCGTACTTATGGACATGAACAGTGTGCAGATCGTTCGGGTCGGAATGTTTTTCCAGGACATACTGCTCCCTAAGGAAGTCAGCCACCCGTACCTCAGGTAAATGGTCAAGGTGGTATCCAGAAACAAGGCGGGGTGCTGCAGGAGTGAGATGCGATTGGTGCCATAGAGGGGGACACGTCGAGGGGGATTGTCGTGTTAAACGCGATACACAAGTTTTTCAAGGAAATAATGGTAATGGGAATTTTGCAAACAGGCCCGCTAAATATAGCACTTGATGCAGAATGAACGGACATGTTATTATGAATTGTTATACCAAACTCAAATATTATGCATGGAACAATAATAGCAGTCCACAGGGAAACTACCAAGGGCCCAGTCAAGGCCACTAAACTTGGGACCCTTAGCAAATAGTGTAGTAAGGCCAGTAGTTGTAGAAGTTCCAAAGAGGTCACTACAACAAAATAAAACAGCGAATATTATTAACGCAGAAAATGAAGAACAAAAGTAAAAATACATATTAATGAAGATAGAAATCTTCCAACAAAAACATATAATAAACTAAATAATAATAATACACAACTTGACGCGTATAATGAACAGAATATAGGAATTAGGTAAATTAAAAATAAACAAATTATAAGGAAAGCAAATAAAGTAAAGAAAGTAAAACCAATTGAATCGGGAGTTAAAAATATTAAAATCAAGAATAAATAAATCAAAAGTAGATCAAATAAAAAGAAAGCTGTTAAATTGTCTTCAATTGCTAATAATTTTAAGAGTAAATTTATGTCGAGGAAAATGAAATTAGCTTCACAATTAGGCATGCATCGTAAAATACTTAACCGGCATGGAGAGTGTTTCAAGATATCCGATTCGAGTGATGTGTTCATTGAAGTACCTTGCGAGGCAGCAAAAAATGGAAAACTTACTTTGTTAGTGGATTCTGGAGCTGAGGCTCCAAAGATCTGGCTCGGAAAGATCTGAGTGGTGCTTTTGGTGGATGCGTTAGAACCTTAGGCTCCACTAAGATTCAGCACACAAACATAGAAAACATGAGTTTAACGCTACACGTTGTGTAACTTGAACAAGGGCAGATGGAATAGTCGGGCGTGACAATCTCTGGAATAGATCTATAATAAATGCGTTAAATAAAAAAATTACATTTTTTGATGAAGACAAAAATCACCTTGTTAAATTTCCATTAAAATTATTGCAAGACATAGAAAATATTAATTTTAATCAACAAATCAGGGTACAGCCAAGAACGGCCATGGTTGTATCACTGCCGTTAAGAACAAGAATTCATATAGTTTTGTTGCACAAGCAGAAAATTCACCCAGGAGTATCTTTGGGAGAGAGTTTAAAAAACGTTAAAAGAAATAGATTATATGCATCAATTTTAAATGCCACCGATAAGGAGGTGACCATTGATAGCTATTTCAAGCCACAATTTTCAAATTTTAACAAATATAAAGAAGCAACAAAGGTAGATTATTAGGGAATGTAAAGATCGATGAATCATTAAATAAAGAAGAAGTGGCATCTTTGCAAAATACTTGCTTGTCATATCATGACGTTTTTCATTTGGAAGGGGATGAATTATCATTCACTCCGATATTAAAATATGAAATACCCACACAATGGAATCAGCCACCAATAAATCGGAAACAGTATAAACTCCTCATATGCATAGAAATGAGATTAATAGACATGTATCAAAGATGTTAGACGATGGAATTATTTCACCAAGCATGTCGCCTTGGAATTCCCCATTATAATTGGTACCCAAAAAGGGCGATAAAGATGGCAATAAGAAATGGAGACTGGTTATAGATTTCCGAAAATTAAATGACGTCACCATCAAACAGGTATTTCCTATTCCCCATTATAATTGGTACCCAAAAAGGGCGATAAAGATGGCAATAAGAAATGGAGACTGGTTATAGATTTCTCAAAATTAAATGACGTCACTATCAAACAGGTATTTCCTATGCCACGAATAGATGAGATTTTAGACCAGTTAGGTCATAGTCGGTATTTTTCAACACTAGATTTAGCAAATGGTTACCATCAGGTTCTAGTTGAAGATAGTGACAAAGATAAAACTGCTTTCAGTACAGGTCTTGGTCATTTCGAATTTAGCAGATTGCCATTCGGTTTAACGGGGGCACCTGCCACTTTTCAAAGGATAATGAACCACATACTAACATGTTTACAGGGTATTGACAGTTTTGTTTATTTAGATGACACGAGCATAGGCTATTGAGCTGAGAGAACATAATTTAAAATTAAATACAGAGAAATGTTAGTTTTTTGCGAAGCGAGGTAATATATTTACGATATAAGTCTTCTGAGTTAGGTGCCCTACCAGACCCAGCCAAAGTAGAATGTGTAAAAAATATTCCAGTTCTGAAAAATAGGAAGGAAGTTCAAGCATTTTAGGCTTAATTAATTATTACAGAAAATTTATAGGAGGTATGGCGAAACTGTCATTACCAATAAACTGTTTGCTTAAAAAGGACACTAAGTTCATATGGAATGATAATTGTCAAAATTCGTTTTTAAAACTTAAAGAGGCATATATGTCACCACCCATACTATCGTATCCGGATTTTAACGAACCCTTTTTGCTCACGACAGACGCCAGTAACGAAGCAATTGGCGCGGTTCTTTCGCAAGGTGAAGTTGGAAGCGACCGTCCGATCGCGTTTGCCAGTAGTTTCATAAAGCCAATCCAATTTATTCGTTATATACAATTTTTTAATAAAACAACTAATAATTCTTATTTAATAATTGTTATTTTAAAATAACTAATGAAATGTTCACTATTTGTTGACGAAAAAACGTAGTTTTCATTTATTATATGAAATAAAAGGTGCCATTGTAACATCACCGGTTCTCCGGGTTCAGAGCTGGGAAATGCTCAGCGGGCTCAAGTAGTCCGCTCGTCAGAAAATTTATTATTGCGGAGGGTGTTGTAAATTAGCTCACACATTTTTCTTTTCTTTGTGGTTCTTCACTATTCATTCAGTTTTGGATGTTGCTGTACACATGTAGAGCGCATCATGTTTTTCATATCATGTTGAACTCATGTTCTCCAACAATTATACTATTTCGCAATTGGTGTCAGCCAAAAACTGCAAGTCGGACTTTCTTCAAAAGTCACGTACACCAAAATTGAGTAAAAGTGAAAATTCACTAGAACATTGTGAAAATAGTATTTAAGAAAAGCTTGCAACGAAGGTATTGTTAATACCTTTCGTTGCAATGTAAAATATAGTAGTTTAACCAGCCTCAAGTGGAGGTCTAAAAATAATAAAAGTGTCTTTTCAACTCAAATATTAAAAAGTGTTTAATTAATTAAAATCTGGAAAACGATTCGTCGAAACATTACAACATTTGGCGCAGCCGGTACGTCGGTACCAACCTCTCAAGGACCGAGAGTGGAAAGAAGGAAAAGTAACCATAATGGTAAGTGATTAAAAATACTTCAATTTAAATTTAAAAAAAAAGAAAAATATATAGTTTATAGTTATACTTCATGCATGCCAAAATTGAGTTCGTTGTTGTTTGGGTAACATTTTTGTTTCATTGAAATTTTAAATTACAACTTGATGAAATTTATTTTTTTTTTTAATTGAAAGATAAAGATAACGTTTTAAACTGATTGAAAATATTTAATGGCAGATGCTAATGAATTAAATGCGCATATTCAAAAGCAATCTAGCGAATTGGACAGATTTGTTGAAAATTTATGGTCGCAATTTGTACCAACAATACTAAATAAAGATAGTACAGCATTATTTAAAGATAATATATCTAGAATTCTGCATTTATCCAAATTAGACGAGGCAGATAAAATAGTAGAAGAGTTATAAAATTTCCAGAATTTAAAAATTAAATCTGTTTAGCAGAAAATGGTGAATTAGAAGGATTAGTTGACGTGTTGAGAAAACGTTTAAACGATTATTGTTTAAAACATTCAGCAGAGTTAGAAGAAACAGCTAAAATAGAAGAGGAAAACATAAAATTAAGAAATTTATTGAAAGAAAAATATATTTCTGAGGAATCAATAAATAATTCTGTCAGACGCCAGACAAGGGTGGAGTATGCGACGTTTGAGGAAGCGAACCACAAAACGCGCGTATTAGATATTTGAACGAGGAGATTAACACAGCGCACGAGACATTCTTATACAACAAGGATACCATAGAAAGTGACGACATCACAACACAGGGCAACATGGGATTAGGCGAAGTCGCGAAATTCGTTAAAAATGCGGTACCAGATGTTGCAGGTGCAGACTCATCATCGCTGAGGACGGATATTCACCGTTTTTATTGAAGGATGTGGATTGGTGAGGGCAGAACTGAAGCCTGATGAAATGAAGGAGTTTATTAAAGGCGTTAGGGTTCGTTTAGAGGGAGATGCTTTTGACTTATTAAGTTCAAAGGAGTTTGACACAATTGATAATTTATACAATCTGTTAAGGAATACGTACTTGGAATGCAGGTCAGTAGATGCCATTCAATATGACATTAGAAATCGGGGAAATCTTAGATCTTTCTCGAGTCGCTTGGTTAACCTGCAGTCGGAAGCATTATGCACGATTATATGTAAATATAATGATACGAAAGACGACGTGTTCGTTAATGAATTGAATAATTTAGTTAAAAGCTCATTTATGTTAGTTACACTTTGCGAATGCTCATGTTGAGCAGTAAGCAAACAACACTGGAGAAATTGGTGGAAGAGGCATTGGACCATGCGACGATACAAAGGGAGTCAGCAGAGTTAACGGGCATAGACAACTTTGGAGTCCATTTCAATGAGTCCTCATCGGCCTTCATGGCAAATAATCGTAATGCATCAGGTGGCCAAGGCAATGAAAAAAAGGAGACGGAAGAGAAAACACAAAATGTAGGTATGAAGCAGCCTACACCTACATGTTCTTTTTGCATAAAGAAGGGACATCTGAGGGATGAATGTCATGCACGGAGAAACACTCCGTATTGCAGTGACTGTCGTACTTATGGACATGAACAGTGTGCAGATCGTTCGGGTCGGAATGTTTTTCCAGGACATACTGCTCCCTAAGGAAGTCAGCCACCCGTACCTCAGGTAAATGGTCAAGGTGGTATCCAGAAACAAGGCGGGGTGCTGCAGGAGTGAGATGCGATTGGTGCCATAGAGGGGGACACGTCGAGGGGGATTGTCGTGTTAAACGCGATACACAAGTTTTTCAAGGAAATAATGGTAATGGGAATTTTGCAAACAGGCCCGCTAAATATTGCACTTGATGCAGAATGAACGGACATGTTATTATGAATTGTTATACCAAACTCAAATATTATGCATGGAACAATAATAGCAGTCCACAGGGAAACTACCAAGGGCCCAGTCAAGGCCACTAAACTTGGGACCCTTAGCAAATAGTGTAGTAAGGCCAGTAGTTGTAGAAGTTCCAAAGAGGTCACTACAACAAAATAAAACAGCGAATATTATTAACGCAGAAAATGAAGAACAAAAGTAAAAATACATATTAATGAAGATAGAAATCTTCCAACAAAAACATATAATAAACTAAATAATAATAATACACAACTTGACGCGTATAATGAACAGAATATAAGAATTAGGTAAATTAAAAATAAACAAATTATAATGAAAGCAAATAAAGTAAAGAAAGTAAAACCAATTGAATCGGAAGTTAAAAATATTAAAATCAAGAATAAATAAATCAAAAGTAGATCAAATAAAAAGAAAGCTGTTAAATTGTCTTCAATTGCTAATAATTTTAAGAGTAAATTTATGTCGAGGAAAATGAAATTAGCTTCACAATTAGGCATGCATCGTAAAATACTTAACCGGCATGGAGAGTGTTTCAAGATATCCGATACGAGTGATGTGTTCATTGAAGTACCTTGCGAGGCAGCAAAAAATGGAAAACTTACTTTGTTAGTGGATTCTGGAGCTGAGGCTCCAAAGATCTGGCTCGGAAAGATCTGAGTGGTGCTTTTGGTGGATGCGTTAGAACCTTAGGCTCCACTAAGATTCAGCACACAAACATAGAAAACATGAGTTTAACGCTACATGTTGTGTAACTTGAACAAGGGGTACCAGCAGATGGAATAGTCGGGCGTGACAATCTCTGGAACAGATCTATAATAAATGCGTTAAATAAAAAAATTAAATTTTTTGATGAAGACAAATATCACCTTGTTAAATTTCCATTAAAATTATTGCAAGACATAGAAAATATTAATTTTAATCAACAAATCAGGGTACAGCCCAGAACGGCCATGGTTGTATCACTGCCGTTAAGAACAAGAATTCCTATAGTTTTGTTGCACAAACAGAAAATTCACCCAGGAGTATCTTTGGGAGAGAGTTTAAAAAACGTTAGAAGAAATAGAGTATATGCATCAATTTTAAATGCCACCGATAAGGATGTGACCATTGATAGCTATTTCAAGCCACAAATTTTAACAAATATAAAGAAACAACAAAGGCGAGTTCTACTATAAACTCGGTTCATATAAAAAATAGAATTGATAGATTATTAGGGAATGTAAAGATCGATGAATCATTAAATAAAGAAGAAGTGGCATCTTTGCAAAATACTTGCTTGTCATATCATGACGTTTTTTATTTGGAAGGGGATGAATTAACATTCACTCCGATATTAAAATATGAAATACCCACACAATGGAATCAGCCACCAATAAATCGGAAACAGTATAAACTCCTCATATGCATAGAAATAAGATTAATAAACAAGTAACAAAGATGTTAGACGATGGAATTATTTACGAAGCATGTAGCCTTGGAATTCCCCATTATAATTGGTACCCGAAAAGGGCGATAAAGATGGCAATAAGAAATGGAGATTGGTTATAGATTTCTGAAAATTAAATGACGTCACCATCAAACAGGTATTTCGTATTCCCCATTATAATTGGTACCCAAAAAGGGCGATAAAGATGGCAATAAGAAATGGAGACTGGTTATAGATTTCTCAAAATTAAATGACGTCACTATCAAACAGGTATTTCCTATGCCACGAATAGATGAGATTTTAGACCAGTTAGGTCATAGTCGGTATTTTTCAACACTAGATTTAGCAAATGGTTACCATCAGGTTCTAGTTGAAGATAGTGACAAAGATAAAACTGCTTTCAGTACAGGTCATACAGAATGCCATTCGGTTTAACGGGGGCACCTGCCACTTTTCAAAGGATAATGAACCACATACTAACAGCTTTACAGGGTATTGACTGTTTTGTTTATTTAGATGACACGAGCATAGGCTATTGAAAAGCTGAGAGAACATAATTTGAAATTAAATACAGAGAAATGTTAGTTTTTTGCGAAGCGAGGTAATATATTTAGGATAAAAGTCTTCTGAGTTAGGTGCCCTACCAGACCCAGCCAAAGTAGAGTGTGTAAAAAATATTCCAGTTCCGAAAAATTAAGCCTAAAATAGCATTTTAGGCTTAATTAATTATTACAGAAAATTTATAGGAGGTATGGCGAAACTGTCATTACCAATAAACTGTTTGCTTAAAAAGGACACTAAGTTCATATGGAATGATAATTGTCAGAATTCGTTTTTAAAACTTAAAGAGGCATATATGTCACCACCCATACTATCGTATCCGGATTTTAACGAACCCTTTTTGCTCACGACAGACGCCAGTAACGAAGCAATTGGCGCGGTTCTTTCGCAAAGTGAAGTTGGACTAACTAATAAAAATGTTCACTATTTGTTGACAAAAAACGTAGTTTTTATTTATTATTTGAAATAAAAGGTGCCATTGTAGCATGACCGGTTCTCCGAGTTCAGAGCTGAGATGTGCTCAGCGGGCTCCAGTAGTCCGCTCGTCAGAAAATTTATTATTGCGCGGGGTGTTGTAAATTAGCTCACACATTTTTCTTTTCTTTGTGGTTCTTCACTATTCATTCAGTTTTGGATGTACACATGTTGAGCGCATCATGTTTTTCATGTCATGTTGAACTCATGTTCTCCAACAATTATACTATTTCGCAATTGGTGTCAGCCAAAAACTGCAAGTCGGACTTTCTTCAAAAGTCACGTACACCAAAATTGAGTAAAAGTGAAAATTCACTAGAACATTGTGAAAATAGTATTTAAGAAAAGCTTGCAACGAAGGTATAGTTAATACCTTTCGTTGCAATGTAAAATATAGTAGTTTAACCAGCCTCAAGTGGAGGTCTAAAAATAATAAAAGTGTCTTTTCAACTCAAATATTAAAAAGTGTTTAATTAATTAAAATCTGGAAAACGATTCGTCGAAACATTACAACATTTGGCGCAGCCGGTACGTCGGTACCAACCTCTCAAGGACCGAGAGTGGAAAGAAGGAAAAGTAACCATAATGGAAAGTGATTAAAAATACTTCAATTTAAATTTTAAAAAAAAGAAAAATATATAGTTTATAGTTATACTTCATATATGCCAAAATTGAGTTGTTTGGGTAACATTTTTGTTTCATTGAAATTTTAAATTACAACTTGATGAAATTTATTTTTTTTTTTAATTGAAAGATAAAGATAACGTTTTAAACTGATTGAAAATATTTAATGGCAGATGCTAATGAATTAAATGCACATATTCAAAAGCAATCTAGCGAATTGGACAGATTTGTTGAAAAATTATGGTCGCGATTTGTACCAACAATACTAAATAAAGATAGTACAGCATTATTTAAAGATAATATATTTAGAATTCTGCATTTATCCAAATTAGACGAGGCAGATAAAATAGTAGAAGAGTTATAAAATTTCCAGAATTTAAAAATTAAATCTGTTTAGCAGAAAATGGTGAATTAGAAGGATTAGTTGACGTGTTGAGAAAACGTTTAAACGATTATTGTTTAAAACATTCAGCAGAGTTAGAAGAAACAGCTAAAATAGAAGAGGAAAACATAAAATTAAGAAATTTATTGAAAGAAAAATATATTTCTGAGGAATCAATAAATAATTCTGTCAGACGCCAGACAAGGGTGGAGTATGCGACATTGGAGGAAGCGAACCACAAAACGCGCGTATTAGATATTTGAACGAGGAGATTAACACAGCGCACGAGACATTCTTATACAACAAGGATACCATAGAAAGTGACGACATCACAACACAGGGCAACATGGGATTAGGCGAAGTCGCGAAATTCGTTAAAAATGCGGTACCAGATTTTGCAGGTGCAGACTCATCATCGCTGAGGACGGATATTCACCGTTTTTATTGAAGGATGTGGATTGGTGAGGGCAGAACTGAAGCCTGATGAAATGAAGGAGTTTATTAAAGGCGTTAGGGTTCGTTTAGAGGGAGATGCTTTTGACTTATTAAGTTCAAAGGAGTTTGACACAATAGATGATTTATACAATCTGTTAAGGAATACTTACTTGGAATGCAGGTCAGTAGATGCCATTCAATATGACATTAGAAATCGGGGAAATCTTAGATCTTTCTCGAGTCGCTTGGTTAACCTGCAGTCGGAAGCATTATGCACGATTAAATGTAAATATAATGATACGAAAGACGACGTGTTCGTTAATGAATTGAATAATTTAGTTAAAAGCTCATTTATGTTAGTTACACTTTGCGAATGCTCATGTTGAGCAGTAAGCAAACAACACTGGAGAAATTGGTGGAAGAGGCATTGGACCATGCGACGATACAAAGGGAGTCAGCAGAGTTAACGGGCATAGACAACTTTGGAGTCCATTTCAATGAGTCCTCATCGGCCTTCATGGCAAATAATCGTAATGCATCAGGTGGCCAAGGCAATGAAAAAAAGGAGACGGAAGAGAAAACACAAAATGTAGGTATGAAGCAGCCTACACCTACATGTTCTTTTTGCATAAAGAAGGGACATCTGAGGGATGAATGTCTTGCACGGAGAAACACTCCGTATTGCAGTGACTGTCGTACTTATGGACATGAACAGTGTGCAGATCGTTCTGGTCGGAATGTTTTTCCAGGACATACTGCTCCCTAAGGAAGTCAGCCACCCGTACCTCAGGTAGCAAAAAATGGAAAACTTACGTGACAATCTCTGGCGTGACAATCTCTGGAACAGATCTATAATAAATGCGTTAAATAAAAAAATTACATTTTTTGATTAAAGACAAAAATCACCTTGTTAAATTTCCATTAAAATTATTGCAAGACATAGAAAATATTAATTTTAATCAACAAATCAGGGTACAGCCCAGAACGGCCATGGTTGTATCACTGCCGTTAAGAACAAGAATTCATATAGTTTTGTTGCACAAGCAGAAAATTCACCCAGGAGTATCTTTGGGAGAGAGTTTAAAAAACGTTAAAAGAAATAGATTATATGCATCAATTTTAAATGCCACCGATAAGGAGGTGACCATTGATAGCTATTTCAAGCCACAATTTTCAAATTTTAACAAATATAAAGAAGCAACAAAGGTAGATTATTAGGGAATGTAAAGATCGATGAATCATTAAATAAAGAAGAAGTGGCATCTTTGCAAAATACTTGCTTGTCATATCATGACGTTTTTCATTTGGATGGGGATGAATTATCATTCACTCCGATATTAAAATATGAAATACCCACACAATGGAATCAGCCACCAATAAATCGGAAACAGTATAAACTCCTCATATGCATAGAAATGAGATTAATAGACAAGTATCAAAGATGTTAGACGATGGAATTATTTCACCAAGCATGTCGCCTTGGAATTCCCCATTATAATTGGTACCCAAAAAGGGCGATAAAGATGGCAATAAGAAATGGAGACTGGTTATAGATTTCTGAAAATTAAATGACGTCACCATCAAACAGGTATTTCCTATTCCCCATTATAATTGGTACCCAAAAAGGGCGATAAAGATGGCAATAAGAAATGGAGACTGGTTATAGATTTCTCAAAATTAAATGACGTCACTATCAAACAGGTATTTCCTATGCCACGAATAGATGAGATTTTAGATCAGTTAGGTCATAGTCGGTATTTTTCAATACTAGATTTAGCAAATGGTTACCATCAGGTTCTAGTTGAAGATAGTGACAAAGATAAAACTGCTTTCAGTACAGGTCTTGGTCATTTCGAATTTAACAGATTGCCATTCGGTTTAACGGGGGCACCTGCCACTTTTCAAAGGATAATGAACCACATACTAACAGGTTTACAGGGTATTGACAGTTTTGTTTATTTAGATGACACGAGCATAGGCTATTGAGCTGAGAGAACATAATTTAAAATTAAATACAGAGAAATGTTAGTTTTTTGCGAAGCGAGTCTTCTGAGTTAGGTGCCCTACCAGACCCAGCCAAAGTAGATTGTGTAAAAAATATTCCAGTTCCGAAAAATAGGAAGGAAGTTCAAGCATTTTACGCTTAATTAATTATTACAGAAAATTTATAGGAGGTATGGCGAAACTGTCATTACCAATAAACTGTTTGCTTAAAAAGGACACTAAGTTCATATGGAATGATAATTGTCAAAATTCGTTTTTAAAACTTAAAGAGGCATATATGTCACCACCCATACTATCGTATCCGGATTTTAACGAACCCTTTTTGCTCACGACAGACGCCAGTAACGAAGCAATTGGCGCGGTTCTTTCGCAAGGTGAAGTTGGAAGCGACCGTCCGATCGCGTTTGCCAGTAGTTTCATAAAGCCAATCCAATTTATTGGTTATATACAATTTTTTAATAAAAAAACTAATAATTCTTATTTAATAATTGTTATTTTAAAATAACTAATAAAATGTTCACTATTTGTTGACGAAAAAACGTAGTTTTCATTTATTATATGAAATAAAAGGTGCCATTGTAACATCACCGGTTCTCCGGGTTCAGAGCTGGGAAATGCTCAGCGGGCTCAAGTAGTCCGCTCGTCAGAAAATTTATTATTGCGCGGGGTGTTGTAAATTAGCTCACACATTTTTCTTTTCTTTGTGGTTCTTCACTATTCATTCAGTTTTGGATGTACACATGTTGAGCGCATCATGTTTTTCATGTCATGTTGAACTCATGTTCTCCAACAATTATACTATTTCGCAATTGGTGTCAGCCAAAAACTGCAAGTCGGACTTTCTTCAAAAGTCACGTACACCAAAATTGAGTAAAAGTGAAAATTCACTAGAACATTGTGAAAATAGTATTTAAGAAAAGCTTGCAACGAAGGTATTGTTAATACCTTTCGTTGCAATGTAAAATATAGTAGTTTAACCAGCCTCAAGTGGAGGTCTAAAAATAATAAAAGTGTCTTTTCAACTCAAATATTAAAAAGTGTTTAATTAATTAAAATCTGGAAAACGATTCGTCGAAACATTACAACATTTGGCGCAGCCGGTACGTCGGTACCAACCTCTCAAGGACCGAGAGTGGAAAGAAGGAAAAGTAACCATAATGGTAAGTGATTAAAAATACTTCAATTTAAATTTAAAAAAAAAGAAAAATATATAGTTTATAGTTATACTTCATGCATGCCAAAATTGAGTTCGTTGTTGTTTGGGTAACATTTTTGTTTCATTGAAATTTTAAATTACAACTTGATGAAATTTATTTTTTTTTTTAATTGAAAGATAAAGATAACGTTTTAAATTCATTGAAAATATTTAATGGCAGATGCTAATGAATTAAATGTGTATATTCAAAAGCAATCTAGCGAATTGGACAGATTTGTTGAAAAATATGGTCCAACACCAACAATACTAAATAAAGATAGTACAGCATTATTAAAAGATAATATATCTAGAATTCTGCATTTAGACGAGGCAGATAAAAATAGTAGAAAAGTTATTAAATTTCCAGAATTTAAAAATTAAATCTGTTTTAGCAAAAAATGGTGAATTAGAAAGATTAGTTGACGAGTTGAGAAAACGTTTAAACGATTATTGTTTGAAACATACAGCAGAGTTAGAAGAAACAGCTAAAGTAGATGAGGAAAACATAAAATTAGGAAATTTATTGAAAGAAAAGAATATTTCTGAGGAATCAATAAATAATTCTGTCAGACGCCAGACAAGGGTGGAGTATGCGACGTTGGAGGAAGCGAACAACAAAATACAGGAGTTGAACGCGCGTATTAGATATTTGAACGAGGAGGTGTTGTGTATCATAATCGTAGAGTTCACAGCTTACATATGATCCACTGTTGTGTATCATAATCGTGGAACTTACAGCGTGCTTATGATCCACAACATAACATAACCAGTATATTTTTCTTTATGGCATACTTTTTTTTTAAGCATTATGCATGTTAAACACAAACAGCATTTAATTGTCTTGGCGCAAACCGCGAAATAAAGTGTTGCTCAGATCCAAGGAGAGATTCTTATAGGACAAATAGTCGCGATCCATTTGTACGGCATCGCTTAGTAGCTCGTTGTAAAACTCCTCGAACGGCACGCGACAGTCCATGCAGGCGACGACCCGCTCAGCGGCCAGTTTGTCTTCGGCGAATTTCGGAGTGTGGCTTAGGTACTTGTGTATAGGAGAAAATGTCATCATAGTCTTCAATGTCCTCGGCGGCGACAAGAGCGGCATCAGCGCTGTCACCAGCTGAGGTCGACAGTGAGACGCGGCTTGTGCAACTCCCACTGACCGGAGAGTATGTTGGCAAAGAAAGCAATCTACAGCAGAAATGTGTATAATATAAAATGATTTTTTAGTCGTTTGCTCAGTTTTTTAATTATTTCAAATTTAAGGTCATTATTTGTATAATTTCATAGATTTTTCTTGATATTAAGCAATCGTGAAGTATATTTGAAACGATTCGAATACCCTGGTGACCTATATACCACTTTGAATGGAAACCACACATATGTGTAGGGTATTTATTGTCGGCTTAGTCCCACTATAATTTTGATAATCCTAACTATCATAATAACACCTACTGTAAAATGTACCGACTTTAAAATTTCCCATGTGTCTAACCTTCCCAACAGGTTTAAAATTAACCTTCTTTGTATATATTTTAAGTCAAACTAAAATAAAATGTTTTTAATTGAAACAAACAAATAAAAAAGATAGAAAAACAAAACAAAATATATAACTTAAAAAATATTGTTTGTAGTATAAAAACGTCGTCCTTCAGCGAAAAGTCACTAAGTCAAAAAATTGAGTATTGAGATATGTGCTTTAAAGATATAAATTACCGTAACAAATAAAAATTTTTGGATTCAAATAGTGCTAAGCATGTACTATAGACAACGAATTCCACTACAAAAAGCAAAAAAAAAAAAAATAGTTTGGACACAACACATGACTGTTATTGGCTTCTTTTCTTCATCGTTCAGTGAAACATCACCAAGTCCCATATAAACAGTAACAGTCCTCCAGTGTATTCAAATAATTGTATCGGATTTCAGTTTGCATTGCAGATGAAAGAACTAATATCTATTATTTAATTCAAAAATCGTTAAAATCCGACCATTATGTGGACTCGGCATCCTTTTAATCATTTTTCGACGATTGTCGTTCAGTGAAAAATCACAAAGTCCTATATAAACAGTAACAGTGCTTCAGTTTATCCAAATAATTGTATCTGATTTTAGTTTAAATTAGAGATGAAAGTCCTGCATAATATCTATCACGGTTTTATTCAGATTTCATCTTTTTCTATAGTTTAAGTCCGAAATATATTTGATCGGACCCTTTTTACGGGTTAATTGTGGACTTGAGTACTTTTTACTGAAGTAAATTTTTAAATATTTGGATAAATATTTAATATCTTCGGTTTGGTAAGATGTAGCACTACGAGGACTTTCCAACGTAAAGATGAGTTCGTTTTTATAATAGTGGCATACTTTTCTCGATATTTTCGAAAAATTGACTTAACGACTTTTCACTGAACGACGACGATATTATCACACTCCCACGTTTCATTTTGAATCATACTAAAAATTCACTTTAAAAAAGTTTTATATTAAAAAATATTTTTTATTTCATATATTTTATTTTTCTTATTTTTTGTGTCAGTTAGATTTTCGTCTGACACAATTCGAAATGCCTAATATTATTAAAATTAAAAATATTCATGATTCAAAGTGTCTTTAATATGGAACACACAAAATAAGTATTTTAATGTTGCGACATAAAAGATAAACAAAAAGCTTTTACTCATGCAACCACTGTTTTAAGTGTACCAACATTGTTTTAAGTGTAAAGCATTTAAAACGCAAAAACACTTCAGCATTTTGTTAATGTGTGTATTGGCCCTTCGCTGCTTTAAACATAAACTGAAGCCATAACCGTTGCTCGTTTGGGTTTTCAACAAGAAAAACTCACTGAATAAGCCTTCCTTGGTAATTTTTAAATACAATTATTGTTTAAATTTTGACATACCTAAATAAATTGTTTATTGGTTGCATTTATGTTACTAAAAAAACGATTTTTGAATAATTACATTAAATTATCTTTCTGTATAAATTTAGGTCATTCTTAGGTCAGATTAAAAGTCTGGCAAAAAAAAAGTAGTCATTAAGGTCTCTCTGATGATGAACGATAACCCCCGCGAAGTAGTCATAGCGGCGTGTTATTTCCCTGGACAAACCATAGCGCCACCAGCAGATATCCAGAAGGTGGTGGAGTACTGCCAAAAGAAGAACCTTTTACTAATCATCGGAAGTGACGCAAATGCGCATAATGAGGTATGGGGAAGCACGGACACAAATAAAAGGGGTGAGTACCTTTTAGAATTTTTAGTATCATATAACTTAGGTATTTACAACGTGGGAAATACACCAACATTTGTAACTAGGGTACGTCAAGAGGTTCTTGATATCACTTTCGGGAACAGGTATATGACAGCCTATGTAAAAAACTGGAGAGTGTCCAGCGAACCATCTATGTCAGATCACTGGATAATACTGTTCGATATAGATGGGCTCACACCAAAAGTAAGTAATATAATAAATCCCAGGAAAACAGACTGGGAGAAGTATAAAGACATACTAAAAACCAATTTAGAACGTATTAGTACAGGTAGAGCCGCAAGGCACCCATTAGAGCTGGAAAGTATGGTAAATGAAATAAACTATGCAATAAACGATGCCTATGCATCCAGCTGCACAGAGAAAAAAGTAACCAGACTAAGAGAAACTCCATGGTGGAGTGACCACTTGTCAAAACTAAGAACCAAAGTACGTAGGCTCTTTAATAGGGCTAAGGTTACCGGGGACTGGCAGGCCTACTCTGCCCTTCTTACCACATATAATAAAGAAATAAGAAGTGCGAAGAGGAAAAGCTTCCGAAACTTCTGTGAGAACATCACTGACACATCGGCTGCAGCGAGGCTATACAAGGCTATAGCAAAAGTTAAAACAGAAACATCACTCTCACTAAAAAGGGAGGATGGGAGCTATACCGAAAATGAGAATCAAAAGGTTTCACTTTTGCTAAAGACTCACTTTCCAGGCAGCACGCAAAACGTGCAAGAACACGATGAAATTCTTGTGAGACCCAGAATAGAAGACTGGGAGATTACAAACAAGGTCTTTACAGAACAAAGAATTGATTGGGCCTTACAAACATTCCAACATTCAAGTCCCCAGGTGTTGACGGCAGATTCCCTACTTTGCTACAACAGGGTAAATATTACCTAATGAAACACCTGATTAGAATAACTAGAAGCAGCCTAGCACTAGGCTACATACCAAGCATTTGGAGAAGAGCCAAGGTGGTATTCATACCAAAGGTGGGTAAAAAAGATCCCACCCATCCAAAGTCCTTCAGGCCAATTAGTCTCACTTCCTTTGTACTCAAAACAATGGAAAAGATAATAGACAATTATATCAGAGAGAATACTCTGAAAGAAATTCCACTACATGCCTGTCAGCATGCATATAGAGCAGGCAGATCCACAGAAACCGCTCTATATCAACTGACAAATATAATACAGAAAACCATAGATCAAAAAGAGATCGCACTGTGTGCCTTCCTTGACATCGAGGGTGCCTTTTGATAATACCTCTCATGAGGGCATAAAGAGGTCCCTGGAGGCATGAGGGCATAAAGAGGTCCCTGGAGGTCCCTGGAGGGAGTAAACAGCACTATGTCTAGATGGATGAGCGAAATGCTAAAATGCAGAACAGCAGAAGTAACGGTTGGGACAACCAACATAAGAATTATTACAACTAGAGGCTGTCCACAGGGGGGGTACTCTCACCCCTTATGTGGAGCTTGGTTGTAGATGAGCTACTGTGGAAACTTACAAACATGGGATTTGAATGTCAAGGGTACGCCGACGACATAGTAATCATATGCAGAGGGAAATTTGACGACACTCTATGTGATAGAATAAAATTAGGTCTCAGAACTACAAAGGAATGGTGTGTAACTGTAGGGCAAAATATAAATCCCGCAAAAACCACCATGGTACCCTTTAAAAGAAGAAGAAACCATAATATTAGACCAATCCGGCTAGATGGAGTCGAAGTAAGCCGGAGTGAAGAAGTCAAATATTTAGGAATTACACTAGATAGCAAACTTCTATGGAAACAACAAGAAAAAGAAGTCATAATAAAAGCCACACGGGCAATTATGATAAGTAGGTCCATTGCAGGCAAAAGTTGGGGATGCACACCCAAAATAATGCGATGGATGTATACAATGATGGTCCGACCAATTATTATGTATGGAATAGTGGTATGGGCAAAATGACTAAGTCTTCGGACAACACAGAAATCTCTAGAGAAAGTTCAACGGCTAGCTTGTTCTTGTATAACAGGAGCCATGAGAACATGTCCCACTGCGGCAATGGAAGTACTCCTTGAATTTGCACCATTACACCTGTTCCTGCAGGGAGTGGCAAGAGGAGCACTCCACCGCATAGCAAACGAAGGTATTGGAAATGGAGGACGTATGGAGCCCGGGAAAGCGTGTCTTCTGACCCGACTGTTTCCCACGCTACCAACTCCAATAGACCATAAAACGAAGAGATTCAACTTCGTAAAAAACTTCAAGACGAAACGCAGTAACAAAAAGATATGGAAAAACATATCTGACACATATGATATACACAAGAATATGATCACGTGGTACACGGATGGATCACTAACAGATGAAGGAACCGGAGCTGGGGTATATGGGCCTAGAACCAAATACTTCGAAGCCATGGGGAAATACACCAGTATCTTTCAAGCGGAAATATACGCTATAAATAGATGCATCCAGTTCAATCTGGATAGGCATTATAGCAATAGAAATATAGCAATCCTTTCGGACAGCCAGGCAGCCATAATGGCATTAGAATCTTACGAGATCAATTCAGAACTAGTATGGGAATGTCTAGGTAAAATAAATAAACTAGGTATGAATAATAGTGTCACCATACTCTGGGTCCCTGGCCACAGAGGAATAGAAGGCAATGAAGAAGCTGACAAACTTGCACGGAAAGGAGCCGCCACAAAGCTAATAGGACCCGAACCTTTTTGTGGAATCGGTGACAGTGTTGTAAAAAAGTTTTTACGAGAAGAACTACTTAACACCAGAGAACTCCTATGGTTGGGGCAGGCTAAAATGCGTCAATCAAAGAAATTCATTGGGTCCTATGACTTAAGAAGATTTAAAGAATACATTAAGCTATCGAAGAAAAACCTGAGAATTCTAACAGGACTTCTTACAAGTCATTGTCGGCTTACTAAACATATAACTAGGATGGGTATACAAACTGACAGTACATGTAGATTCTGTCTAGAAGACGATGAAGATCCAGAATACATTTTAGAAACGTGTCCAGCGCTAATGCGTACAAGAATGCAAAGACTTGGGAATCGACAACCAAGTCCAAACGATATTAGAAAGATGAACCCTAACCATATAATCAGGTTTTTAACTGAGATAGGCTTGACGGACATCTTATAGAACTATTTAAAACCAGAACCCCCTATAAATAGTATAGGGAGATGCCACAGCTGAGAATGGCTTCAGTCATGGTATCAAGCGGGGCACAATAGATCTATTCAGGTCGCAGTGCATCACCCCTAAGCAATAATAATAAATAATAGGTCAAATGATCAATTGTATTACTAAAAGACGGCTTTTCAAACTTTACAGATTTCGAAAACATTTAAAAGTTAACTTAACGACATCTGTCAGACATAAGTTTCCTATTTGGGTAGTTTGACAATGATAACCATTTAATGCGTATTGTCCTTAGACGAAATCACATATATAAATTTATTTTTTTTTTTAATTGCTTTATTTAAACGTACGAATAGAGTGCATTGTCTGAAATGAGAACGTAATCTTCAGTTTGAAATATATTTTTTTTTATACCTTACACTAAGAGTGAAAGGGTATATTTAGTTTGGTAGGCCGTTTTTAACACCCAGATGTAAGCATTTCTTTTATAGAAAATTATATATATAATTTATCAGGAGGTCTTCTGAGTCGATTTAGTGATATCCGCCTGTCTGTTGAAATCACGATTACAGAAAAACTAGAAGAGTTAAATCAACGAAAATCCTAATTTAGATTACTTATATATCTACGCTGTCTAAACAAGAAAATAATTGGCATGATCGGTTTATTGTGAAATATAAATCGACTCCTTGTTTTCAAATACCTAATTTTCCATTGCAAAAAACCGTTTTTAATAAGTAAAACCAGTTGGGAAGGTTAGATCACATGGGAAATTTTAAAGTAGGTGTAATTATGATAGTTAGGATTATCAAAATTATAGTCGGTCTAAGCCGACTATAAATACCCTACACATATGTGTGGTTACCATTCAAAGTGATATATAGGTCACCATGGTATACGAATGCTGAAAATAACTACAAACTTTCCATCCCTGAAGATTTTTCTTTCATTTGATACCCATATTTACAAATGGGTAGGTATACCGAATTTCGATTTTTTTTTTTGTGAACCACAAGTCTTTTCGCCGGAAAACATTATTATCATGTATTTGAGCATGATATCAATATATATTTGACCAAAAAAGTTTTCCTAAGCACGTATAGATAAAAATTGATCTTTGTATGTACATTTTATATGAGGTATTTGAACATAAGTGGTCGGATCATAGGTCACAATGGACCGATCTCGCCAATTTTTTCGCACATACAGCGTAGGTATATTAGTAATCTAAGTTATAAGTTTCATTTATCTAGCTTTTCAATTTTAAAAGTAGTAGGGATTTCAACAGACAGACAGACTGACAGACAGACGGACATCGCTAAATCGACTCAGGAGGTCATGCTGATCAAGAATATATATACTTTTTCATACCGGAGATGCTTCCTTCTGGGTGTTACAAACGGCGTACCAAACTGAATATACCCTTTCACTCTTAGTGTAGGGTATAATTAGAACTAATTCGATTTAAATCAAATATAAAATCGAACAATTTAAATAGAGGTAACTTACGTTATCAAAGCATCGTCGATAATATTGTCACGTCGCACTTTGGGCTTTAGATCCGGACGCGTGCCTCACCGGCACCGGCGCCAAAGTGATGCAGCAATGTGTAGATCGATGAGTAGCGCTCGCTGTACATGCGAATGCGACTGTCGTAGTACAGGACGATCACCTTCAAATGATATTTAAAAAATAGCATTTGAAACCTACTCTCGTTGCTCAGATCCAAGGAGAGATTGTTATCATTATTTGTATAATTTCATAGATTTTTCTTGATATTAAGCAATCGTGAAGTATATTTGAAACGATTCGTATACCCTGGTGACCTATATACCACTTTGAATGGTAACCACACATATGTGTAGGGTATTTATTATCGGCTTAGTCCCACTATAATGTTGATAATCCTAACTATCATAATGACTTACTTACTTACTTAAATGGCCCTTACAACCGTGGATCGGTTTTGGCCGCTGAGATGAAGCCGCGCCAGTCGGATCTGCTTTGCGCGCGCTGACGCCAGTTAGAAATACCAAGCGTTGCCAGGTTGTCCTCAACTTGGTTTGGACGCCCTCTTCTACGCTGTCCACCTTCGAGTTTCGATTCAAGCACCTTCTTGGCTGGAGTGTTTTCATCCATTCGTTCGACATGACCTAGCCAGCGAAGCCGCTGGATCTTGATGCGCTTGACTATGTCAATGTCGTCGAATAACTCATACAGCTCGTGGTTCATCCTGATTCGATACTCGTTAGCAAAGCAGATAGGGCCAAAGATTTTACGGAGAATCTGTCTCTCGAACGCTCCCAGTACTCTCTCATCGGTGGTGGCCAGCGTCCATGTTTCTGCACCATAAAGTAGGACGGGCATGATGAGTGACTTGTAGAGCGTTATTTTTGTCCGGCGAGAGAGGGCTCTGCTTCTCAATTGCCTACTGAGCCCAAAGTAGCACCTGTTGGCAAGAGTTATTCTCCGTTTGATCTCCAGGCTGACGTCGTTGTTGCTGTTTACGCTGGATCCCAGATAGACGAAGTCCTTCACAATGTCGAACTTGTGGGTGTCAAAATCAGCTTTTTGTCCAAGACGCACGGACTCTTTTTTGCTTGTTGACACAAGGAACTTCGTCTTGTCCTCGTTCACCGCTAGACCCATTCGACGCGACTCTTTCTCCAATCTGGAGAATGCTGCGCTGACTGCTCGTGTGCTCCTGCCAATGATATCAATATCGTCGGCATATGCGAGCAGCATGACACTTTTGTTGAGGATAGTGCCGCTTTGACGGAGTTCGGCAGCTCGAACTATTTTCTCCATCAATAAGTTAAAAAAGTCGCACGATAGGGAGTCACCCTGTCTGAAACCTCGTTCGGTATGAAATGGCTCGGAGAGGTCTTTTCCTATTCTCACTGAGCAACGTGTGTTGCTCAGGGTCATCCTGCAAAGCCTTATAAGTTTCGCAGGTATACCGAACTCAGACATTGCGGCGTATAATCGTTCCCTTATCGGAGTGTCGAAGGCGGCTTTATAGTCGACTAATAGGTGGTAGGTGTCGATCTGTTTTTCTAGGGTCTTTTCCTGGATTAGGCGCAATGTGAAAATCTGGTCTATGGTGGACTTTCCAGGTCTGAAGCCGCACTGATAAAGTCCAATCAGTATGTTGACGATGGGCTTCAGTCTTTCACATAATACGCTCGATAGGACCTTGTATGCGATATTGAGTAGGCTGATCCCACGGTAGTTGGCGCAGATAGTGGGATCCCCTTTCTTAAGGATTGGGCAGAGTACACTGAGGTTCCAGTCACTTGGCATGCTTTCATCCGACCATATTCTGCTTACGAGCTCGTGCATGCTCTCTATTAGCTCTTCGCCTCCGGTCTTAAACAATTCAGCATAATATATCATAATGACACCTACTATAAAATGTCCCAACTTTAAAATTTCCCATGTGTCTAACCTTCCCAACTGGTTTAAAATTAACCTTTGTGTATATTTTAAGTTAAACTTAAATAAAATGTTTTTAATTGAAACAAAAAAATAAAAAAGATAGAAAAACAAAACAAAAAATATAAATTAAAAAATATTGTTTGTAGTATAAAAACGTCGTCGTTCAGTGAAAAGTCACTAAGTCAAAAAATTTAGTATTGAGATATGTGCTTTAAAGATATAAATTACCGTAACAAATAAAAATTTTTTGATTCAAATAGTGCTAAGCATGTACTATAGACAACGAATTCCACTACAAAAAGCAAAAAAAAATAGTTTGGACACAACACATGACTGTTATTGGCTTCTTTTCTTTATCGCTCAGTGAAAAATCACCAAGTCCCATATAAACAATTGCATTGTCTGAAATGAGAACGTAATCTTCAGTTTGAAATATATTTTTTTTTTATACCTTACACTAAGAGTGAAAGGGTATATTTAGTTTGGTAGGCCGTTTTTAACACCCAGATGTAAGCATTTCTTTTATAGAAAATTATATATATATATTTTATCATGAGGTCTTCTGAGTCGATTTAGTGATATCCGCCTGTCTTTTGAAATCACGATTACAGAAAAACTAGAAGAGTTAAATCAACGAAAATCCTAATTTAGATTACTTATATATCTACGCTGTCTAAACAAGAAAATAATTGGCATGATCGGTTTATTGTGAAATATAAATCGACTCCTTGTTTTCAAATACCTTATTTTCCAGTGCAAAAAACCGTTTTTAATAAGTAAAATTAGAACTAATTCGTTTTAAATCAAATATAAAATCGAACAATTTAAATAGAGGTAACTTACGTTATCAAAGCATCGTCGATAATATTGTCACGTCGCACTTTGGGCTTTAGATCCGGACGCGTGCCTCACCGGTAGCGTCAACATAGCCATGGGGGACGGTCGTGTCGCCTAGACCTCCTACATTTTTACTCGTTCGTCGTCTGTCCGTCGTCTATTTAAATTATTTGTGTTAAAATTCGTGCAAAGTCCAGTGTCGTCTTTTAATAGTTTCAAAAAAAAAAAAATAATAAATATATATAATAAATAAAAGCGCAAACAATAAACTAAACAAATTAAATCCACAAACACAACAACAACAATAAACCAAAACCGGTTTCGTCTGCCGCTGGCTGCTGAGTTGCTGCACTCGCTGCATTTTTTTTTTTATTTGCAATTGCCAACGCAAGGGGCTCTTCTATGCCCTCTGCCGCAATTGTATTTTGTTTTTCGTTATTCTTCCCTTCCCCATCCTACTCCCTGCTACGTGCGTGCACGGTTGATGCTGCACTGAGTGCGTAAGCTACGCTGTGGTTAAGGCATAACACTCGCCACTGCTTTGCTTGCGCTCTCATTTGTTTGTGTCAACTGCTGCACGTTTGTGGTATGTTTGATTGTTTTGAACTTGCCCAGTAGGAAAATGCCGCAAAAATTCCGCATAGATTTTTGCAACGTTCGTGGGCTGAGGGCGAATTTTTTCTCTGTATATGCGTATGTGTCCATCCATAGGCCTCAAATAATGGCACTATGTGAGATCCAGGTTCATGAGGGTACAGATCCACTGGATTTTCATGTGCCTGGTTATCACCTGTTGCCATTATTCTCTGCCCATAGGGGCCTTGCTCTATTTATTCGGAGTGACGTTGCGTATCAACTGCAGCAACAGCATAGTGTGTCGGATAGCGAATTTAATACAATTTGGGTTAAATTCAAAATCCAAACACACATCATGCACTTGTGCTTTCTTTATAGGAGTCCGAATCTAGATAGGGTTTCCACCTGTAATAAGCTGGATGCCTTATCTGATTCGATCTCAAATATATTGGAGCAATTTCCAGGCAGTGAAATTGTTGTTGCGGGCGATTTTAATGTGCACAACGCCACTTGGTTGAGCCACTCGGGTCTTCCAACACAGGAGGGTTGTTATGTTGAGCTGTTTGCAGAGTGCAATCAACTCACTCAATTGGTGAAGGAACCGACGTACCTTCCACGCGTCGGTGGGCAAAGCCCAAAAGTCCTAGACCTTTTTCTGACTTCACATCATGAAAAATATGATGTAAAAGTCCTTGCACCTCTTGGTAACTCCGACCACTGTACTGTTTCCGCTGAGTTTTCGTATTCTAGTTTACGCGCCTCTTCGATTAAAGCCCCGAAGAGGACTGTATGGCTTTACGAAAAAGCAAATTGGGTTGCGTTAAATGATTTTTTTCGTAACTTTAATTGGAAATTGTGTTTCGCTGACAGAGACATAAATGCCGCGGCTACAATGGTACAAAATATTATTTTATTAGGTATGCGGTCCTTCATACCTTCTAAAAAAATTAGCATTAAACCCAAGGACCACTCATGGTTTAATGAGACTTGCAGGATTGCAGTCAGGTCGAAAGAGGAAGCCTTTCAAAATTGGCGTTCTAACAAGAATGCTGACACAGAAAGACTTCGCATACAGGCTAGGAATCGCTGTAATGCCGTGATCTTGCGCGAAAAGTTTCTTCACGAACAAAACGCGCGCAAAAGGGTCCTACTCTACCATAGAGGTAGTAAAAATTTCTGGTCATTCGTTAAAAGAGTGAAGAATCAGACGACATCGTCTACTCCAACTCTTATTATGAATGGCCAGACCTTCACTGACCCGGTTGATAAAGCTAATCTCTTGGCAGAATTATTTGCAAATAATTCAACGCTCCCGGATAGTAATCAACCACTGCCCGTCGTAGATTTTGTTTCTTCTGCAATGCCGGAAATTCATTTTCGAACTCGGGCAGTTAAAAAGGTTTTAGCAAACCTCAACATTAACAAAGCCTCTGGGCCAGATGGCATATCTGCCCATGTGTTGAAGAAGTGCGCGTCAACGCTGGCTTGTCCGTTGCGTAACCTTTTCAACATCTCCTACACGACAGGAGTTTTTCCATCTTGTTGGAAGGTTGCCAATGTTCAGCCAGTACCGAAAAAGGGCGAGGCTACGAACCCTGCCAATTACCGACCCATTGCAATATGCTCAGCACTCTCCAAAGTAATGGAGAGCGTAATTAACTTCCACCTTGTGAACTATCTTGAGCACAACGAATTGCTCAGTGACCGCCAATATGGTTTCCGTAGGGCCAGATCCACAGGGGACTTGATGGCGGTCCTCTCCGAAAAGTGGAATAAATGTATTCACCTTTTCGGGGAGAGTAAGGCTGTTGCTCTCGATATTTCCAAGGCTTTTGATCGAGTGTGGCATAAAGCCCTCGTTTCAAAACTAATTGCATTTGGTGTCGGTGAATCTTTTACTCGATGGATATCGAGTTTTCTTCAGGGTCGTTCTATACGAGTTGCGATGGATGGTGTTTTTTCAGAACAACATTCCATCAATTCTGGAGTTCCGCAGGGTTCCGTCCTATCCCCGTCCCTATTTCTGGTATTTATCAATGACCTTCTGTCATTGACCCAGAACCCAATTCATTCCTTTGCAGATGACAGTAACATTTGTCATTCATACTCGTTCAACAAGCGCCCAAACTCTTTGGAGATTGAGAGTAAAAGACGCACTATGAATGACACGCTCAATAATGACCTTAAATCAATCTCCGAGTGGGGTATTGCAAACAGAGTAGATTTTAATGCAAGCAAGACCCAATGTTGTCTGTTATCTCACAAAAGAATGGATTCACTCCTCCCTCCCCTCAATATGGGTGCTGTGGATATTGCGCAGTCAGCTGCTCTTGACGTTCTGGGCATATCAATTCAATGTGATCTCCGTTGGAATGATCACATATTTAATGTGTCGAAAGAAGCTGCCAAGTGCCTCGGTTTTTTAAAACGGTGTAAAACATACTTCACTCCTGCTGACCTGCGTACTGTCTACACCACCTATATTCGGCCTAAAATGGAATTCAATTCGCACATTTGGGCAGGAGCTTCAAAATCCTCCTTGGAGTTCCTGGACCGAATTCAACAACGTGCGATATATTTGATAGGGGATGAAAATATTTCATCGTCTATTGGTTCTCTTGAGCACCGAAGGACCGTTGGGTGTGTAAGCCTGTTTTATAGGTATTACAACGGAAAGTGTTCGAGTGAAATACATGGCCTGATTCCACCAGGTCGTGTGTTTTCTCGTTCTACTCGGGCATCAAATCAAGCCCATCCCTTCGTAGTCCACTCGACTCTCAACAGAACCACGCATTATAGAGATAATTCGTTCTTCAGTCGCACGACACGTTTGTGGAACAATCTCCCTGCGTCCGTTTTTCCCGACATTTTTGATATTGGCAAGTTCAAAACAAACATTCACCGACACTACTCCATCTTTCCCCCCTCCATTTAACCTATCATCCCTTCTTACGATCAACACTGTGCATTGCATGAATAGGGGGCATCCCCTGAGCGTTGGTTAATTTGTAAAAAAAAAAAAAAAAAAAAGTGATGCAGCAATGTGTAGATCGATGAGTAGCGCTCGCTGTACATGCGAATGCGACTGTCGTAGTACAGGACGATCACCTTCAAATGCTATTTAAAAAAATAGCATTTGAAACCTACTCTCGTTGCTCAGATCCAAGGAGAGATTGTTATCATTATTTGTATAATTTCATAGATTTTTCTTGATATTAAGCAATCGTGAAGTATTTTTGAAACGATTCGTATACCCTGGTGACCTATATACCACTTTGAATGGTAAACACACATATGAGTAGGGTATTTATTGTCGGCTTAGTCCCACTATAATTTTGATAATCCTAACTATCATAATAACACCTACTATAAAATGTCCCAACTTTAAAATTTCCCATGTGTCTAACCTTCCCAACTGGTTTAAAATTAACCTTCTTTGTGTATATTTTAAGTTAAACTTAAATAAAATGTTTTTAATTGAAACAAAAAATTAAAAAAAACAAAAAATATTAATTAAAAAATATTGTTTGTAGTATAAAAACGTTGTCGTTCAGTGAAAAGTCACTAAGTCAAAAAATTTAGTATTGAGATATGTGCTTTAAAGATATAAATTACCGTAACAAATAAAAATTTTTTGATTCAAATAGTGCTAAGCATGTACTATAGACAACGAATTCCACTACAAAAAGCAAAAAAAAAATAGTTTGGACACAACACATGACTGTTATTGGCTTCTTTTCTTTATCGCTCAGTGAAAAATCACCAAGTCCCATATAAACAGTAACGGTGGTCCAGTTTATTCAAATAATTGTATCTGATTTCAGTTTGAATTGGAGATGAAAGAACTGCATAATATCTATCATTTAATCGAAAAATCGTTAAAATCATATTTCGACGGTTGCCGTTCAATACAAAGTCACTAAGTCCCATATAAACAGTAACAGTCCTCCAGTGTATTCAAATAATTGTATCGGATTTCAGTTTGCATTGCAGATGAAAGAACTAATAAATATCATTTAATTCAAAAATCGTTAAAATCCGACCATTTTGTGGACTCGGCATCCTTTTAATCATTTTTCGACGATTGTCGTTCAGTGAAAAATCACTAAGTCCTATATAAACAGTAACAGTGCTCCAGTTTATACAAATAATTGTATCTGATTTCAGTTTAAATTAGAGATGAAAGTCCTGCATAATATCTATCACGGTTTTATTCAGATTTCATCTTTTTCTATAGTTTAAGTCCGAAATATATTTGATCGGACCCTTTTTACGGGTTAATTGTGGACTTGAGTACTTTTTACTGAAGTAAATTTTTAAATATTTGGATAAATATTTAATATCTTCGGTTTGGTAAGATGTAGCACAACGAGGACTTTCCAACGTAAAGATGAGTTCGTTTTTATAATAGTGGCATACTTTTTTCGATATTTTCGAAAAATTGACTTAACGACTTTTCACTGAACGACGACGATATTATCACACTCCCACGTTTCATTTTGAATCATACTAAAAATTCACTTAAAAACGTTTTATATTAAAAAATATTTTTTATTTCATATATTTTATTTTTCTTATTTTTTTGTGTCAGTTAGATTTTCATCTGACACAATTCGAAATGCCTAATATTATTAAAATTAAAAATATTCATGATTCAAAGTGTCTTTAATATGGAACACACAAAAAAAGTATTTTAATGTTGCGACATAAAAGATAAACAAAAAGCTTTTACTCATGCAACCATTGTTTTAAGTGTACCAACATTGTTTTAAGTGTAAAGCATTTCAAACGCACAAACACTTGAGCATTTTGTTAATGTGTGTATTTGCCCTTCGCTGCTTTAAACATAAACTGAAGCCATAACCGTTGCTCGTTTGGGTTTTCAACAAGAAAAACTCACTCAATAAGCCTTCCTTGGTAATTTTTAAATACAATTATTGTTTAAATTTTGACATACCTAAATAAATTGTTTATTGGTTGCATTTATGTTACTAAAAAAACGATTTTAGAATAATTACTTTAAATTATCTTTCTGTATAAATTTAGGTCATTCTTTTGGTTGATCATTTGTATTACTAAAAGACGGCTTTTCAAACTTTACAGATTTCGAAAACATTTAAAAGTTAACTTAACGACATCTGTCAGACATGTTTCCTATTTGGGTAGTTTGACAATGATAACCATTTAATGCGTATTGTCCTTAGACGAAATCACATATATAAATTTATATTTTTTTAATTGCTTTATTTAAACGTACGAATAGAGTGCATTGTCTGAAATGAGAACGTAATCTTCAGTTTGAAATATATTTTTTTTTATACCTTACACTAAGAGTGAAAGGGTATATTTTGTTTGGTAGGCCGTTTTTAACACCCAGATGTAAGCATTTCTTTTATAGAAAATTATATATATATTTTATCATGAGGTCTTCTGAGTCGATTTAGTGATATCCGCCTGTCTGTTGAAATCACGATTACAGAAAAACTAGAAGAGTTAAATCAACGAAAATCCTAATTTAGATTACTTATATATCTACGCTGTCTAAACAAGAAAATAATTGGCATGATCGGTTTATTGTGAAATATAAATCGACTCCTTGTTTTCAAATACCTTATTTTCCAGTGCAAAAAACCGTTTTTAATAAGTAAAATTAGAACTAATTCGTTTTAAATCAAATATAAAATCGAACAATTTAAATAGAGGTAACTTACGTTATCAAAGCATCGTCGATAATATTGTCACGTCGCACTTTGGGCTTTAGATGCCTCACCGGCGCCAAAGTGATGCAGCAATGTGTAGATCGATGAGTAGCGCTCGCTGTACATGCGAAAGCCACTGTCGTAGTACAGGACGATCACCTTCAAATGCTATTTAAAAAAATAGCATTTGAAACCTACTCTCGTTGCTCAGATCCAAGGAGAGATTGTTATCATTATTTGTATAATTTCATAGATTTTTCTTGATATTAAGCAATCGTGAAGTATTTTTGAAACGATTCGTATACCCTGGTGACCTATATACCACTTTGAATGGTAAACACACATATGAGTAGGGTATTTATTGTCGGCTTAGTCCCACTATAATTTTGATAATCCTAACTATCATAATAACACCTACTATAAAATATCCCAACTTTAAAATTTCCCATGTGTCTAACCTTCCCAACTGGTTTAAAATTAACCTTTGTGTATATTTTAAGTTAAACTTAAATAAAATGTTTTTAATTGAAACAAAAAATTAAAAAAAAAAAAAAATATTAATTAAAAAATATTGTTTGTAGTATAAAAACGTTGTCGTTCAGTGAAAAGTCACTAAGTCAAAAAATTTAGTATTGAGATATGTGCTTTAAAGATATAAATTACCGTAACAAATAAAAATGTTTTGATTCAAATAGTGATAAGCATGTACTATAGACAACGAATTCCACTACAAAAAGCAAAAAAAAAATAGTTTGGACACAACACATGACTGTTATTGGCTTCTTTTCTTTATCGCTCAGTGAAAAATCACCAAGTCCCATATAAACAGTAACGGTGGTCCAGTTTATTCAAATAATTGTATCTGATTTCAGTTTGAATTGGAGATGAAAGAACTGCATAATATCTATCATTTAATCGAAAAATCGTTAAAATCATATTTCGACGGTTGCCGTTCAATACAAAGTCACTAAGTCCCATATAAACAGTAACAGTCCTCCAGTGTATTCAAATAATTGTATCGGATTTCAGTTTGCATTGCAGATGAAAGAACTAATATCTATCATTTAATTCAAAAATCGTTAAAATCCGACCATTTTGTGGACTCGGCACCCTTTTAATCATTTTTCGACGATTGTCGTTCAGTGAAAAATCACTAAGTCCTATATAAACAGTAACAGTGCTCCAGTTTATACAAATAATTGTATCTGATTTCAGTTTAAATTAGAGATGAAAGTCCTGCATAATATCTATCACGGTCTGTTGAAATCACGATTACAGAAAAACTAGAAGAGTTAAATCAACGAAAATCCTAATTTAGATTACTTATATATCTACGCTGTCTAAACAAGAAAATAATTGGCATGATCGGTTTATTGTGAAATATAAATCGACTCCTTGTTTTCAAATACCTTATTTTCCATTGCAAAAAACCGTTTTTAATAAGTAAAATTAGAACTAATTCATTTTAAATCAAATATAAAATCGCACAATTTAAATAGAGGAAACTTACGTTATCAAAGCATCGTCGATAATATTGTCACGTCGCACTTTGGGCTTTAGATCCGGACGCGTGCCTCACCGGCACCGGCACTGTCGTAGTACAGGACGATCACCTTCAAATGCTATTTAAAAAAATAGCATTTGAAACCTACTCTCGTTGCTCAGATCCAAGGAGAGATTGTTATCATTATTTGTATAATTTCATAGATTTTTCTTGATATTAAGCAATCGTGAAGTATATTTGAAACGATTCGTATACCCTGGTGACCTATATACCACTTTGAATGGTAACCACACATATGTGTAGGGTATTTATTGTCGGCTAAGTCCCACTATAATTTTGATAATCCTAACTATCATAATAACACCTACTGTAAACTGTCCCAACTTTAAAATTTCCCATGTGTCTAACCTTCCCAACTGGTTTAAAATTAAAATTCTTTGTGAATATTTTAAGTTAAACTTAAATAAAATGTTTTTAATTGAAACAAACAAATAAAAAAGATAGAAAAACAAAACAAAAAATATAAATTAAAAAATATTGTTTGTAGTATAAAAACGTCGTTGTTCAGTGAAAAGTCACTAAGTCAAAAAAATTAGTATTGAGATAAGGCTTTTTTAGTCGTTTGCTCAGTTTTTTAATTATTTCAAATTTAAGGTTATTATTTGTATAATTTCATAGATTTTTCTTGATATTAAGCAATCGTGAAGTATATTTGAAACGATTAGTATACCCTGGTGACCTATATACCACTTTGGATGGTAACCTCACATATGTGTAGGGTATTTATTGTCGGCTTAGTCCCACTATAATTTTGATAATCCTAACTATCATAATAACACCTACTATAAAATGTCCCAACTTTAAAATTTCCCATGTGTCTAACCTTCCCAACTGGTTTAAAATTAACCTTTGTGTATATTTTAAGTTAAACTTAAATAAAATATTTTTAATTGAAACAAACAAATAAAAAAGATAGAAAAACAAAACAAAAAAAATAAATTAAAAAATATTGTTTGTAGTATAAAAACGTCGTCGTTCAGTGAAAAGTCACTATGTCAAAAAATTTAGTATTGAGATATGTGCTTTAAAGATATAAATTACCGTAACAAATAAAAATTTTTTGATTCAAATAGTGCTAAGCATGTACTATAGACAACGAATTCCACTACAAAAAGCAAAAAAAAAATAGTTTGGACACAACACATGACTGTTATTGGCTTCTTTTCTTTATCGCTCAGTGAAAAATCACCAAGTCCCATATATACAATAACAGTGGTCCAGTTTATTCAAATAATTGTATCTGATTTCAGTTTGAATTGGAGATGAAAGAACTGCATAATATCTATCATTTAATCGAAAAATCGTTAAAATCATATTTCAACGGTTGCCGTTCAATACAAAGTCACTAAATCCCATATAAACAGTAACAGTCCTCCAGTGTATTCAAATAATTGTATCGGATTTCAGTTTGCATTGCAGATGAAAGAACTAATATCTATCATTTAATTCAAAAATCGTTAAAATCCGACCATTTTGTGGACTCGGCATCCTTTTAATCATTTTTCGACGATTGTCGTTCAGTGAAAAACCACTAAGTCCTATATAAACAGTAACAGTGCTCTAGTTTATCCAAATAATTGTATCTGATTTCAGTTTAAATTAGAGATGAAAGACCTGCATAATATCTATCACGGTTTTATTCAGATTTCATCTTTTTCTATAGTTTAAGTCCGAAATATATTTGATCGGACCCTTTTTACGGGTTAATTGTGGACTTGAGTACTTTTTACTGAAGTAAATTTTTAAATATTTGGAGTTAGTGATTTTCTATTTTTAAATTCTTCGGTTTGGTAAGATGTAGCACTACGAGGACTTTCCAACGTAAAGATGAGTTCGTTTTTATAATGGTGGCACACTTTTCTCGATATTTTCGAAAAATTGACTTAACGACTTTTCACTGAACGACGACGATATTATCACACTCCCACGTTTCATTTTGAATCATACTAAAAATTCACTTTTCATATATTAAAAAATATTTTTTATTTTTCTTATTTTTTTGTGTCAGTTAGATTTTCGTCTGACACAATTCGAAATGCCCAATATTATTAAAATTAAAAATATTCATGATTCAAAGTGTCTTTAATATGGAACACACAAAAAAAGTATTTTAATGTTGCGACATAAAAGATAAACAAAAAAGCTTTTACTCATGCAACCATTGTTTTAAGTGTACCAACATTGTTTTAAGTGTAAAGCATTTCAAACGCACAAACACTTGAGCATTTTGTTAATGTGTGTATTTGCCCTTCGCTGCTTTAAACATAAACTGAAGCCATAACCGTTGCTCGTTCAGGTTTTCGATAAGAAAAACTCACTGAATAAGCCTTTCTTGGTAATTTTTAAATACAATTATTGTTTAAATTTTGACATACCTAAATAAATTGTTTATTGGTTGCATTTATGTTACTAAAAAAACGATTTTTGAATAATTACTTTAAATTATCTTTCTGTATAAATTTGGGTCATTCTTTTGGTTGATCATTTGTATTACTAAAAGACGGCTTTTCAAACTTTCGAAAACATTTAAAAGTTAACTTAACGACATCTGTCAGACATAAGTTGCCTATTTGGGTAGTTTGACAATAAAAATTTTTATTTTTTTAATTACTTTATTTAAACGTACGAATAGAGTTTATTGTCTAAAATGAGAACGTAATATTCAGTTTGAAATATATATTTTTTTTATACCTTACACTAAAAGTGAAAGGGTATAATTAGTTTGGTAGGCCGTTTTTAAAACCCAGATGTATAGAAAAGTATATATATTTTGGTGGTTCAGAATGGTGTAGTGCACGCGCAAGCCAGTAACCGAATTTTGTTAGTTGCCATAGCCTCTCCTACACAATTCCTAGTCTCACCTGCGCGTTGGTGAACCCCGTTAACCCGAGCAACCAGCTGATGATCGGGTTTCAACCCCTGTGGGTGGTCTGGTCGGGGACAAAAGAGACAGGGTATTGGCCCTCCAAAATGGGGGTTATGCGTTGGGCTTGTGACCCGCCATATAAAAAGGCTGATTCAACTAAAACAGAAAAAATGTCTCGGATATCGACCCGAAAACACTATGACAACCTACGCAAACGTATAGAGGACCATGATTTACGGATATGCACTTGGAATGTCCGAACCCTTTATAGGGAAGGTGCCACTATCCAGCTGGTTGATGTCCTAGAAAGATACAAGGCTGACATCACCGCAATCTAGGAAATGCGATGGACAGAACAGGGCTGCTCTAAACAGGCATCCTGTGACATTTACTACAGCTGCCATGCGTAGTAAATGTGGATTTGTAGTCGGCAAGAGATTCCGCCACCTTGTCTCTAGGATCACACCCGTGAACGAACGACTAGCAACAATCCGCATCAAGGCTGAATACTTCTACATCAGCCTAATTTGTGCGCACGCACCGACGAATGAGATGGACGAAGAAACTAAAGAGACTTTCTATGAGCGCCTCGACGAAGCCTATGAGCGCTGCCCCCGTCACGATATCAAAATTGTGATGGGCGACTTTAATGCCAAAGTGGGCCACGAGAGTATCTTTGGTTCAACGGTTGGACAATTCAGCCTCCACGACAACACCTCTGACAATGGAATGAGGCTTCGCCTTCACCGCAGCACGAAACATGGTAATTAGTGGAACTAGATTCAAGCATCTCAATATTAACAAGGCCACGTGGCGGTCACCCGATCGGAACACGCGCAACCAAATTGATCATGTTGTGATTGACGAAAGGTACGCTTCTAGTGTGATGGATGTACGCTCGATCCGAAGTGCCAACATCCACTCGGATCACTTCCTTGTAGCAGCCAAGGTTCGCACACGCTTATGCGCTGCGAAAAACGCACGGAAACCCACGCAAAGAAAGCTAGACGTCAGTAAGCTGCACACACAACAGACCGAACAAGCCTATGCCGCTCGAATTTTACACCTGCTTGCCCAAGGCACTCCCCCTCTCGATGATATATGCGCGCAGTAGACACACGTCTCCCGCTCAATGCGTACTGCTGCCGTAGAGGTACTTGGATTCCAACGCCCACTACGGAACAAGTGGTATGACGAAAAGTGTCACGCAGCTACTGCAGAGAAAGACGCTGCATATAGAGCCACCCTGCAGTCGGTAGTTACGCGATCCGCGAAAGAGCGATACAGAGAGTAGAGGAAGGAGGAGAGACATCTTTTTAGGCGCAAGAAAAGAGAATTAGAAAGACGCGAGTGTGAAGATATTGAGATGCATGGCGATAGAAAATAAGACGCCTTAACGGAGGTATAAAGACCGGACCCTCTTCCTGTCAGGACGGCGACAGGAATCTAGTAACAGATGTCCAGTGTACACTGCGATTATGGAGAGAGCACTTATCTGATCTTCCCGCAGGCGATGATGACAACTATTCCGCTGAAAGAGAGGGCAGCTTGACAACCCTGTTGCTGACGACGGCGTTGACATACCGCCGCCTAACCGTGAAGAGGTCTGCACAGCCATCAACAGGCTGAAAAACAACAAAGCCGCAGGATCGGATGGTCTGCCTGCTGAGTTGTTTAAGACCGGAAGCGATGAACTCATAAGGAGCATTCACCAGCTTATCAGCAGAACATGGTCAGAAGAAAGCATGCCTAGCGAATGGAATCTCAGTATACTCTGCCAAATCCTTAAGAAGGGGGATCCCACGATACGCGCCAACTACCCTGGGATAAGTCTCCTCATCGCGTAAAAAGTTCTAATGAGCGTATTATGTGAAAGACTGAAGCCCATCGTCAAAAGACTGATTGGATCTTATCAGTGTGGCTTCAGACCTGGCAAGTCCACCATAGAACCGATTTTCACATTGCGCCAAATCCTGGAAAAGACCAAAGAGAGGCAGATCGACACCCACCACCTCTTCGTCGACTACAAAGCTGCCTTCAACAGTCCGATAAGAAGTCGCCTATACGCCACCATGTCTGAGTTCGGTATAACTTATAATGCTTTGCAGGATGACCCTGAGCGAAACACGTTGCTCAGTGAGAATTGGGAACAACCTCACCGATACATTTAATACCGAACGAGGTTTCAGACAAGGCGATTCCCTATCGTGCAACTTCTTCAACCTAATAATGGAGAAGATTGTAAGAGCTGCACAACTCCATCACAATGGCATTATCTTCAACAGAAGTTCCATGCTGCTCGGGTACGCTGATGATATCGACATCATTGGGCAGTGCGTACGAGCAGTCAGTGCAGCATTCTTCAGTTTAAAGAGGGAATCGCATCGAATAGGTCTTACGGTGAACGAAGACAAGACGAAATACCTGGTGTCAACAAACAAAGAGTCCCGGCGTTTTGGACAACACGTTACTATTGACAACCACAACTTCGAAGTTGTGAAGAACTTCGTATACCTAGGAACCAGCATCAACAAGGTAAACAATGTCAGTCTGGAGATTATCCGAAAAATAACTCTTGCCAACAGGTGTTATCTTGGGGTCAGTAGGCAATTGAGGAGCAGAGCCCTCTCTCGACGGACAAAAATGGACGTTTGCCAACACCGATGAGCGAGCTTTAGGAGCTTTCGAGAGAAAGATTCTTCGGAAAATGTATGGCCCGATATGCGTTGAAAACGAGTACAGAATCAGACGGAACGACTAGCTGTATGTGATCTACCCCGACATTGATATAGTCAGGCGCATTAAGATTCAGCGCATACGCTGGCTTCGACATGTCGAGCGTATGGATAAAAGCGCTCCAGCAAAAAAGGTGTTCAATCCGTACCCAGTGGTACGGAGAGGCCGTCGAAATCTCCGGTGGAGCGATGAAGTGCGAGACAACCTGACAACACTTGGAGTGCAAAACTGGCGCCAGCGCGAGCAAAGCAGAAGCAACTGGCGAGAGGTGATTGCTGCGGCCGAAACCCATCATGGGCTTTAATGGACAAATAAATATATATATAATTTATCAGGCGGTCTTCTGAGTCGATTTAGTGATATTCGCCTGTCTGTTGAAATCACGATTACAGAAAATCTAGAAGAGTCAAATCAATGAAAATCCTAATTTAGATTACTAATATATCTACGCTGTCTAAACAAGAAAATTATTGGCACGATCGGTTTATTGTGAAATATAAATCGACTACTTGTTTTTAATAAGTAAAATTAGAACTAATTCGTACTCATCGCACCGGCGCCAAAGTGATGCAGCAATGTGAAGATCGATGAGTAGCGCTCGCTGTACATGCGAATGCGACTGTCGTAGTACAGGGTGATCACCACCAAATGCTATTTATAAAAAAATGGATTTGAAACTCTCGTTGCACAGATCCAAGGAGAGATTCTTATAGAAGAAATAGTCGCGATCCATTCATATGGCAACGCTTAGTGGCTCGTTGTAAAACTCCTCGAACGGCACGCGACAGTCCATGCAAGCTACGAACAGCTCAGCGGCCAGTTTGTCTTCGGCGAATTTCGGAGTGTGGCTTAGGTACTTGTGTATAGGAGAAAATGTCATCGTAGTCTTTTATAGTCGTTTGCTCATTTTTTTAATTATTTAAAATTGTGATTTCGTCTAAGAACAATACGCATTAAAGGGATAACATTGTCAAACTATCCAAATAGGCAACTTATGTCTGACAGATGTCGTTAAGTTAACTTTTAAATGTTTTCGAAATCTATAAAGTTTGAAAAGCCGTCTTTTAGTAATATAAATGATAAACCAAAAAAATGCCCTAAATTTATACAAAAAGATGATTTAGAGTAATTATTCAAAAATCATTTTTTTGGTAACATAAGTACAACCAATAAACAGTTTATTTAGGTACGTCAAAATTGAAATAACAATTGTATTTAAAAGTTACCAAGGAAGACTTTTTCAGTGGGTTTTTCTTATTGAAAACCCAAACGAGCAACGGTTATGGCTTCAGTTACGTTTAATGCAGCGAAGGGCAAATGCACACATTAACAAAATGCTTAAGTGTTTGTGCGTTTGAAATGCTTCACACTTAAAACAATGTTGGTACACTTAAAACAATGGTTGCATGAGTAAAAGCTTTTTGTTTATCTTTTATGTCGCAACATTGAAATACTTATTTTGTGTGTTCCATATTAAAGACACTTTGAATCATGAATATTTTAAATTTTAATAATATTAGACATTCCGAATTCTGTCAGACGTAAATCTAACTGACAAAAAAAATAAGAAAAATAAAAAATATTTAATAAAAAATAATTTTTAATATTAAACGTTTTTAAAGTGAATTTTTAGTTTGATTTAAAATGAAACGTGGGATGGGGATTATATCGTCGTCGTTCGGTGAAAAGTCGTTAAGTCCATTTTTCGAAAATATCGAGATAAGTATGCCACTATTATAAAAACGAACTTATCTTTACGTTGGAAAGTCCTCGTAGTCCTACATCTAACAAATCGAAGATATTAAAAATGGAAAATCACTAGCTCCAAATATTTAAAAATTTAGTTCAGTGAAAAGTACTCAAGTCCACAATTAGCCCGTAAAAAGGGTCCGATAAAATATATTTCGGACTTAAACTATAGAAAAAGATGAAATCTGAATAAAACCGTGCTGAGTCCACAAAAATGGTCGGATTTCATGATTATATGATAGATATTATGCAGGTCTTTTATCTCAAATTTAAACTAAAATCAGATACAATTATTTGGATAAACTAGAGCACTGTTACTATTTATATGGGACTTAGTGATTTTACACAGAACGGCAATCGTCGAAAAATGATTAAAACGGTGCCGAGTCCACAAAATGGTCGGATTTTAACGATTTTTGAATTAAATGATAGATATTATGCAGTTCTTTCATCTGCAATGCAAACTGAAATCCGATACAATAATTTGAATAAACTGGAGCACTATTACTGATTATATGGGACTTGGAGATTTTTCGTCGAAAAATGATTAAAACGGTGCCGAGTCCACAAAATGGTCGGATTTTAACGATTTTTGAATTAAATGATAGATATTATGCAGTTCTTTCATCTGCAATGAAAACTGAAATCCGATATAATTATTTGAATAAACTGGAGAACTGTTACTGGGACTTAGTGACTTTTCATTGAACGGCAATCGTCGAAATATGATTTTAACGATTTTTGGATTAAATGATAGTAGTTCTTTCATCTCCAATTCAAACTGAAATCAGATACAATTATTTGAATATACTGGAGCACTATAACTGTTTACATGAGACTTGGAGATTTTTCACTACACGGCAATCGTCGAAAAATTATTAAAACGGTGCCGAGTCCACAAAATGGTCGGATTTTAACGATTTTTGAATTAAATGATAGATATTATGTAGTTATTTCATCTGCAATGCAAACTGAAATCCGATACAATTATTTGAATAAACTGGAGGACTGTTACTGTTTATATGGGACTTAGTGACTTTTCATTGAACGTCAATCGTCGAAATATGATTTTAACGATTTTTGGATTAAATGATAGATATTATGCAGTTCTTTCATCTCCAATTCAAACTGAAATCAGATAAAATCATTTAAATAAACTGGAGCACTGTTACTGTTTATATGGGACTTGGAGATTTTTCACTGAGCGATGAAGAAAAGAAGACAATATTAGTCATGTGTTGTGCCGAAACTATTTTTTTTTTTTTGCTTTTTGTAGTGGAATTCGTTATCTATACTACATTCTTAGCACTATTTGAATCCAAAAATATTCTGATTTTTACGGTAATTTATATCTTTAAAAGCATTTATATCAATACTCAATTTTTGGACTTAGTGACTTTTCACTGAACGACGACGATATAATCTATCGGATTCTTAAAGTTTTTGCGGGCGCAAGGTCTTGCCAGATACAAAGTGCTATGTACTGGGGAGTGAAACAAACAACAATTGACAAAACGTTGTTGGCTGACCGTACAGCTGTTTCGGAAGCTGCCAAGCTTCCTCATCAAGGGTCTTCTGCATAACTTCTGCATAGCAAGGCCTATAAGATCATTTTGTGCAATGAACTAAATGCGAATTTAGTACAAACACAAAACAACCAGGCAAAACATGCAAAAATTTAAGGACATTGAAGACTACGATGACATTTTCTCCTATACACAAGTACCTAAGCCACACTCCGAAATTCGCCGAAGACAAACTGGCCGCTAAGCCCAAAGTGCGACGGGACAATATTATCGACGATACTTTGATTGGCGTAAGTTACCTGTATTTAAATTGTTCGATTTTATATTTGATTTAAAACGAATTAGTTATAATTTTACTTATTAATAACGGGTTTTTGCATTTAAAATAAGGTATTTGAAAACAAGTAGTCGATTTATAGTTCAAAATAAACCGATCATGCCAATTATTTTCTTGTTTAGACAACGTAGATATATAAGTAATCGAAATTAGGATTTTCATTGATTTAACTCTTCTAGTTTTTTACACTTAAAACAATGGTTGCATGAGCAAAAGCTTTTTGTTTATCTTTTATGTCGCAACATTGAAATACTTATTTTATGTGTTCCATATTAAAGACACTTTGAATCATGAATATTTTAAATTTTAATAATATTAAACATTCCGAATTCGACGAAAATCTTACTGACACAAAAAATAAGAAAAATAAAAAATATTTAATAAAAAATAATTTTTATATTAAACGTTTTATGTGAATTTTTAGTCGTCGTTCGGTGAAAAGTCGTTAAGTCTATTTTTCGAAAATATCGAGATAAGTATGCCACTATTATAAAAACGAACTTATCTTTACGTTGGAAAGTCCTCGTAGTCCTACATCTAACAAATCGAAGATATTAAAAACTAGCTGGACCCGTGCACGACTCGTGCCAAGATTTTCTGAATTCAAAGATATGGAGCGATTTTATTAATATAAAAAACATTTTATTATTTATATGAGGGGCCCGTGCTAAGCTGTTGAAGTTTTTTTATTGGTTTTATAAATGTGGTAACCAAATAATTCTCCGCCAAAACAACTTTTCTCAAAGACAATTCTTTCTCAGACTGCGCTTCTCCGCAGAATTATTTCCAGTAGAAATCTTCCCCGTAAAATCCACATAGAACGCTTTCCCGTAGAATTCTCCACGTAGAATTCATCCCGGTAGAATTGTTCCCGGTAGAATTCTTCCCCGTAGAATTCTTCACCGTAGAGTTTTTCCCAGTAGAAGTTTTAGTGTGGTGGGTTTTAATGTAGTAAGTTTCGGTGTGGTAAGTTTCGGTGTGGTGAGTTTAGATGTGGTGAATTTTGGTGTGGTGAGTTTAATTGTGGTTAGTTTTGGTGTGGTGAGTTTTAGTGTGGTGAGTTTTAGTGTGGTGAGTTTTAGTGTGGTGGGTTAAAGTGTGGTGATTTTTAGTGTGGTGAGTTTTAGTGTGGTGAATTATAGTGTGTTGGGTTTTAGTGTGGTGAATTTTAATGTGGCGTGTTTTAGTGTGGCGTGTTTTAGTGTAGCGAGTTTTAGTGTGGGGAATTTTAGGGTGAATTTTATTGTGGTGAGTTTTAGTGGTGGTGAGTTTTAGTGATGAATTTTAATGTGATGAATTTTATTGTGTTGAGTTTTAGTGTAGTGAATTTTAGTGTGGTGAGTTTTAGTGTGGTTAATTATAGTGTGGTGGGTTTTAGTGTGGTGAATTTTAGTGTGGTGAGTTTTAGTGTGGTGAGTTTTAGTGTGGTGAAATTTTAGTGTGGTGAGTTTAAGTGTGGTGTTTTTAAGTGTGGTGAGTTTTAGTGTGGCCAATTATAGTGTGGTGGGTTTTAGTGTGGTGAATTTTAATGGGGCGTGTTTTAGTGTGGCGTGTTTTAGTGTGGCGAGTTTTAGCGTGGTGAATTTTATTGTGGTGAGTTTTAGTGTGATGATTTTTAATGTGATGAATTTTATTGTGGTGAGTTTTAGGGTGGTGAGATTTAGTATTGTTAATTATAGTGTGGTGGGTTTTAGTGTGGTGAATTTTAGTGCGTTGAGTTTTAGTGTGGTGAGTTTTAGTAGATCGAAATTTGAGTGTAGTGAGTTTTAATGTGGTGAATTTTAATGTGGTGAAATTTTAGTGTAGTGAGTTTTAGTGTGGTGAGTTTTTGTGTGGTGAAATTTTAGTGTGGTGAGTTTAAGTGTGGTGAATTTTAGTGTGGTGAGTTTTAGTGTGGTGAGTTTTAGTGTGGTGAGTTTTAGTGTGGTGAGTTTTAGTGTGGTGAGTTTTAGTGTGGTAAGTTTTAGTGTGGTGAGTTTTGGTATTGTGAGTTTTAGTGTGGTGAAATTTTAGTGTGGTGAAATTTTAGTGTGGTGAGTTTAAGTGTGGTGTTTCTAAGTGTGGTGAGTTTTAGTGTGGTGGGTTTTAGTGTAGCGAGTTTTAGTGTGGGGAATTTTAGGGTGAATTTTAATGTGATGAATTTTATTGTGTTGAGTTTTAGTGTAGTGAATTTTAGTGTGGTGAGTTTTAGTGTGGTTAATAATAGTGTGGTGGGTTTTAGTGTGGTGAATTTTACTGCGTTGAGTTTTAGTGTGGTGAGTTTTAGTAGATCGAAATTTGATTGTAGTTAGTTTTAATGTGGTGAAATTTTAGTGTGGTGAGTTTAAGTGTGGTGAATTTTAGTGTGTTGAATTTGTGTGTGGTGAGTTTTAGTGTGGTGAGTTTTAGTGTGGTGAGTTTTAGTGTGGTGAGTTTTAGTGTGGTAAGTTTTAGTGTGGTGAGTTTTGTTATGGTGAGTTTAAGTGTGGTGAGTTTTAGTGTTGTGAGTTTTAGTGTGGCGACATTTGAGTGTAGTGAGTTTTAGTCTGGTGAGTTTTTGTGTGGTGCGTTTTAGTGTGGTGAAATTTAAGTGTGGTGGTTTTAGTGTGGTGAATTTTTGTGTGGTCAGTTTAAGTGTGGTGAGTTTTAGTATAGTGAGTTTAAGTGTGGTGAGTTTTAGTGTGGTGAGTTTTAGTGTGGTGAGTTTTTGTGTGGTAAGTTTTTGAGTGGTGAGTTTTAGTGTGGTGAGTTTAGGTATGGTGAGTTTTAGTGTGTTGAATTTTTGTGTGGTGAGTTTAAGTGTGGTGAGTTTTAGTGTGGTGGGATTTTAGTGTGGTGAGTTTTTGTGTGGTGAGTTTTAGTGTGGTGAGTTTTAGTGTGGTGAGTTTTGGTGTGGTGAGTTTTAGTGTGGTGAGTTTTAGTGCGGTGAGTTTTAGTGTGGTGAATTTTAGTGTGGTGAGTTTTAGTGTGGTGAATTATAGTGTGGTGGGTTTTAGTGTGGTGAATTTTAGTGTGGTGAGTTTTAGTTTGGTTAGTTTTAGTGTGGTGAGTTTGTTTTTCTTTTTCTTTTCTTTTTTTGTTTTTTTCATTTAGTTTGGATTGTGGTATTATGTGATTGGTTTTGTTTTTGTATTTTTGCTTTTGTTTTGTGTTGGCTTTTGCTTTTTTGTTTTTAATTTTTTTTTTTGTATTTGAGTTTTTTGTTTCATGTTCGTAGCTGGTGAAAGTGCCGAGTTATATCGTATTGAAAGTTAAGGTTGTATGAGAGGTGCCACGCCTCTTTGTCCAATCCCGCCCATATATAGCCTATCATTCCTTCCAGACCATACCGCATCTGTGGTAAAAAATTCAAGAGAATCAGATCAGCCATTTAGACGGAGAAGCAGAACAAACGTACAAACGAACAAACAGATTTATTATATTAATAGGATGGAAAATCACTAGCTCCAAATATTTAAAAATTTAGTTCAGTGAAAAGTACTCAAGTCCACAATTAGCCCGTAAAAAGGGTCCGATAAAATATATTTCGGACTTAAACTATAGAAAAAGATGAAATCTGAATAAAACCGTGCTGAGTCCACAAAAATGGTCGGGTCTCAACGATTTTTGGATTAAATGATAGATATTATGCAGGTCTTTCATCTCTAATTTAAACTGAAATCAGATACAATTATTTGGATAAACTAGAGCACTGTTACTGTTTATATGGGACTTAGTGATTTTACACTGAACGGCAATCGTTGAAAAATGATTAAAACGGTGCCGAGTCCACAAAATGGCCGGATTTTAACGATTTTTGAATTAAATGATAGGTATTGTGCAGTTTTTTCATCTGCAATGCAAACTGAAATACGATAAAAATATTTGAATAAACTGGAGGACTGTTACTGGGACTTAGTGACTTTTCATTGAACTGCAATCGTCGAAATATGATTTTAACGATTTTTGGATTAAATGATAGATATTATGCAGTTCTTTCATCTCCAATTCAAACTGAAATCAGAGAAAATTATTTAAATAAACTGGAGCACTGTTACTGTTTATATGGGACTTGGAGATTTTTCACTGAGCGATGAAGAAAAGAAGGCAATATTAGTCATGTGTTGTGTCGAAACTATTTTTTTTTTTTTTGCTTTTTGTAGTGGAATTCGTTGTCTATACTACATGCTTAGCATTATTTGAATCCAAAAATATTCTGATTTTTTACGGTAATTTATATCTTTAAAAGCATTTATATCAATACTCAATTTTTGAACTTAGTGACTTTTCACTGAAAGACGACGATATAATCTATCGGATTCTTAAAGTTTTTGCGGGCTCAAGGTCTTACCAGATACAAAGTGCTATGTACTAGAGAGTGAAACAAACAACAATTGACAAAAAGTTGTTTGCTGACCGTACAGCTGTTTCGGAAGCTGCCAAGCTTCCTCATCAGCGGGCTTCTGCATAACTTCTCCATAGCAAGGCCTATAAGATCATTTTGTACAATGAACTAAATGCGAATTTAGTACAAGCACGAAACAACCAGGCAAAACATGCAATTGCACCAATTTTATGCTTGTCAATTGTTGTTGTCGCATTGCAGCAAGCATCATATAGGTTGTAGTGTCACTATAGAATCAAATACGACCACTGCACGCTTACCAGTTGGGAAGATTAGATCACATGGGAAAATTTTAAGTAGGGACATTTTATAGTAGGTGTTATTATGATAGTAAGGATTATTAAGGAATATTATTTTTTGCTTTTTGTAGTGGAATTCGTTGTCTATACTATATGCTTAGCACTATTTGAATTCAAAAATATTCTGATTTGTTACGGTAATTTATATTTTTAAAAGCATTTATCTCAATACTCAATTTTTGGACTTAGTGACTTTTTACTGAACGACGACGATAAAATCTATCGGATTCTTCAAGTTTTTGCGGGTTCTAGGTCTTGCCAGAGACAAAGTGCTATGTACTGGGGAGTGATACGAACAACAATTGACAAAAAGTTGTTGGCTGATCGTACAGCTGTTTCGGAAGCTGCCAATCTTCCTCATCAAGGGTCTTCTGCATAACTTCTGCACAGCAAGGCCTAAAAGATCATTTTGTGCAATGAACTAAATGCGAACTTAGTACAAGCACAAAACAACCAGGCAAAACATGCAAAAATTGCATCAACTTTATGCTTGACAATTGTTGTTGTCGCATTGCAGCAAGCATCATATAGGCTGTAGTGTCACTACAGAATCAAATACGACCACTGCACGCTTACCAGTTGGGCAGATTAGATAACATGGGACATTTTTAAGTAGCGATATTTTATAGTAGGTGTTAATTTGATAGTTAGGATTATCAAAATTATAGTCGGTCTAAGCCGACTATAAATACCTTACACATATGTGTGGTTACCATTAAAAGTGTTATATAGGTCACCGGGGTATACGAATCATTTCAAATATACTTCACGATTGCTTAACATCAATCAAAATCTACGAAATTCTACAAATAATTACCTAAAATTTGAAATAATTAAAAAAAATGAACAAACTGGCCGCTGAGCTGGTCGTCGCCTGCTTGGACTGTTGCGTGCCGTTCGAGGAGTTTTACAACGAGCCACTAAGCGATGCCATACAAATGGATCGCGACTATTTGTCCTATAAGAATCTCTCCTTGGATCTGAGCAACGAGAGTAGGTTTCAAATGCTATTTTTTATAAATAGCATTTGGAGGTGATCGTCCTGTTCTACGACAGTCGCATTCGCATGCACAGCGAGCGCTACTCATCGATCTACACATTGCTGCATCACTTTGACGCCGGTGCCGATGAGGCACGCGTCCGGATCTACAGCCCAAAGTGCGACGTGACAATATTATCGACGATGCTTTGATTGGCGTAAGTTACCTGTATTTAAATTGTTCGATTTTATATTTGAATTAAAACGAATTAGTTCTAATTTTAGTTATTAAAAACGTTTTTTGCATTTGAAAATAAGGTATTTGAAAACAAGTAGTCGATCTATAGTTCACAATAAACCGATCATGCCAATTATTTTCTTGTTAAGACAGCGTAGATATATAAGTAATCTAAATTAAATTTTCATTGACTTAACTCTTCTAGTTTTTCTGTAATCGTGATTTCAACAGACAGACGAAAATCACTAAATCGACTCAGAAGACCTCCTGATAAAATATATATATGTTGAAGCTAGTGTTACAAATTGTAGTAGTTTTTGTATTTAGTTTTAATTATACTAACTTTGGATTTATTTGATTGAAATGAAAATTTTATATTTTCATTTTACTCACTTCCAATAAAAGCTTCAACTGTTAACAACCATAACAGGTTATGGGCCCAGGCACCCGACTGTGCTGAATTAATAAGACAAAATTAATTGAGAAGTACAGACATCAGACCAAGCAGAGCAATGGGTTTGGCCAAAAATATTAAGAATTTGGCCGACCAGAAGGACTGGCCGATGTGGAAAAGAAAAATACGCGATTCGATGGACTACCACGATGGCCCTCTAGATGTCATCGACAAGCGGTTGGAGAAGCCTTTACCGCTAGCACCTGGTGCCGCGGATGCACAAGAAAAAGACTACACGGAGAAGTGTATTTTTTATCGCAAGGCGAACAGTTACGCAAAACCATGCTAACTAGGTAATGGACAAGGTAATGGACAAAGAATCAGCGCACGACACCTGGGAAGAGCTGAAGCAGCAATTTGAAGGGACCTCGAAGGACCAACTCTTCAAGATTTGCACGGATTTCTTTGCATTCAGTTGGGCATCGAGTCAGGATACTTAAACACATGTCGCAAAGTTACGGAGCTTGTGGAACGAGTTAACTAATGGACTTGTTGCCATAGGAGAGAACGTGGAAGAAATGAAGAAGTGACATTGGAAGATGTATGGTACGTTCCTGACATTTCAAGAAATTTGTTTTCGGTGTTGGCAGCTCAAGATCGAAATCAGAAAAGGTTATTTAAGTCAACAGCAACAAAGTGCTGACTTGAAAATAACGGCAGGACTGTGCTGCGCGGAGTACGCGAAGTGGGCGAAAGTTTGTATCAAGCACTTATCAAACCAATTCCCCTCAATAGAAAGATGCAAGTTAATGCTGCGGTAGAAGAAAGTTGAATGCTGCAACTGTATCATGAAAGATGGGGTCATCAAGACAAGAGACACGTCAAAGAAATTCTTGAGAGAGAGCTAGGGGTAAAAGTCGATTATCATTTGGCACCACAATTCAAACAACTAAACCTGGAGAACTTATTTCAACAGACGTGTGTGGACCATTTGCTGAGTCATTTTCTAAGAAGCGATACTTAGTTGTGTTTAAAGATAGTTACACAAAGTTTCGTTATGGATTCAGAGTAAGCTTGATATCTGATGTTAAAGATGTATTGAAGCAGATGCTGGCGCATGCAAAGACGCAAGGTCATCACATCAAGGAGTTGCTGAGCGACAACGGTGGCGAATTCGTTAATGAAGAAGTACGGGAGATCCTTCAGAAAAATGGAACTACGCAACGGATGACAGCTACGTAGTCCTGAACAAAATGGCAGCAGTGAGCGTGAAAACCGTACGATCGTGGAGATGTCCTAGCCATTTAAATTTGCAAATTCAGAGCTAGTGCTTTCAGCGGTTTACATATTAAACGGAACGGGAAAGTCATCTGTAAATTGTGTGACTCCGTATGAATTGTGGATTGGACATAAGCCCAGAATCAAACATCTACGAATCATCGCGTCCACATGCTATATTCACGTTCCAGTTCAAAAACGCAGGAAAATGGATTCGAAAGCTGTGAAGGGATATCTCGTTAGATACGACGGTGACGAAAGATACAGAATCTACGTTTAAGGACAAACTCATGTGTTAGTTTCCAGAGATGTGCAGTTTCAAGAAACACCGTTAGATTGTCGAGAAAAGTGACGTTGCGATATATAGATGCACTACCCTAGAAGAATGCGCAAGAAGAAGATTTGCAAGTTCCGGAACCAGAACCTGAACCGGAGTTCATAGATGTCGAAGATTACCCAGAGAGTGCGAGTGAAATAGACGAAGAATCAAAGAACAACAACTTATTGCGCGTCGTTTAAGAAATGCCCCCGATCTAAAAAAGCCCAAATACTTTTACGAATATGTAATGGAAGCTGAAGGTTTTATTAGTGAGGTAGAAACTCCAGAAACTTTTCAAGAAGCGACCACGTCTAAACAGCGAGTAGATTGGAAAAGATCTATGCATTCAGAAATATCCTCATAAAACGGAAACCAGACATTCCATGTCGGCTGACGTCTCTACCGAGAGGTGCTAAGACTATTTCGTGTAAGTGGGTGTTTCGTGTGAAGACAAATCCTGACGGAAGCATCGACAAATATAAAGCAAGACTCGTGATAAAAGGCTTCAGTCAGCGCAAGGGCATAGACTACAGTCAAACGTTTAGCACAGTTGCTAGGATTTGAACAATTCGTTCATTCTTAAGTGTTTCTGCTACCGAGCGGTTACATCTGAAGCAGTTCGACGTATCTACGGCGTTCTTGTACGGCGAATTGGAAGACTCAATCTACATGAAGCAGCCGGAAGGATACGATAATGGAACGGTCAGAGTCTGCAAATTGAAGAGGAGTTTATATGGACTGAAAGAGGTGCATTGTGCTGGAATAGGCGATTTGGTAGTTTCCTGATATCTCTATGATTTTGAGCTGGCGAAGCGGATCCGTGCTCATACATTCGGGAGAGAGATAACAAGAAGATAATTCTAGTCTTATATGTAGATGACGGATTAGTTGCTGGAAGTGATCTTCATGACTTGGAAGAATTCATCAATGAATTGAAATCTGAATTTAAGATAGTCACGAAATCAGCAGATTTCTTCTTAGGATTAGAAATCGAGAGAAAAGACGAAACTTTGAAGATAAGTCAAACGGAGTACGCAAAAAAGATTTTCGACGGCTTCAATTTAGCAGGAAGCAAATCAGTGTCAACACCAATGCTAAAAACGCCGGAAATTTCGAAAACAGGGAAAGAAGAAGAAACGCAGGTCCCGTATCGAGAAGCTATAGGAGCAATAATGTACCTGATGCTTGGTACGAGACCGGATTTAGCGTACAGCGTGGGATTTTCTTCAAGATCGTTGGAGAAACCAACCAACGAAGATGTAGCACGAGTGAAGAGAATGTTACGATACATTGCTGGTACGACATATGCTGGAATAGTATAACGCCGCAATGTAAATAGTGGAGTTCTGGAATGCTACAGTGACGCAGATTTCGGTGGATGCACCAATACTCTTCGTTCAACTTCAGGAGTGGTTATCAAACACGCAGGTGGCGCAATTTCATGGTTGAGTAGGAGATAAACCATGGTAGAAACATAAACCACTGAAGCTGAGATTGTTGCAGCAAACGAAGCCGCAAAGGAAAAAATTTCAGTAAGACTTGCGCAAAATTAAGAATTTCACCGTAGGACCAAACATATTAAAATGAAACACTTCTTTATTCGAGAAAAGGTGTCTGAAGGAAAACTGGGGATTCAACAAATATCAACTGTTGAGCAGGTAGCAGATATAATGACGAAGCCATTTCCCAGGATCAGGCTTGCAATTTTATGTGACAGGATGGGTATGCAGTAACTTCAATAACAAGGGAAAGTGTTGAAGCTAATGTTACTTGATGTTTAGAAATTGTAGTTTTAGTAATTAGTTTTAATTATAGTAACTTTTAATTTTTTGTTTGAAATGAAAATTTTGTATTTTCATTTTAGTCACTTCCAATAAAAGCTTCAACTGTTAACAACCATAATAATATCTACTTTTCTATAAAAGAAATGCTTACATCTGGGTGTTAAAAACGGTCTACCAAACTAAATATACCCTTTCACTCTTAGTGTAAGCTATAAAAAAATATATATTTCAAACTGAAGATTACGTTCTCATTTTAGACAATGAACTCTACTCTAGTCGTACGATCAAATAAAGCAATTAAAAAAATAAAAAATTTTAAATGTGATTTCGTCTAACGACAATACGCATTAAAGTGTTAACATTGTCTAACTACCCAAATAGGCAACTTATGTCTGACAGATGTCGTTAAGTTAACTTTTGAATGTTTTCGAAATCTGTAAAGTTTGAAAAGCCGTCTTTTAGTAATACAAATGAACAACCAAAAGAATGCCCTAAATTTATACAGAAAGATTATTTAAAGTAATTATTCAAAAATCGTTTTTTTAGTAACAAAAATGTAACCAATAAAAAATTTATTTAGGTGTGTCAACATTTAAATAACAATTGTATTTAAAAGTTACCAAGGAAGACCTATTCTGAGGGTTTTTCTTATTGAAAATCCAAACGAGCAACGGTTATGGCTTCAGTTTATGTTTAAAGCAGCACACTTTAACAAAATGCTGAAGTGTTTGTGCGTTTGAAATGCTTGACACTTAAAACAATGTTGGTACACTTAAAACAATGGTTCCATGACCAAAAGCTTTTTGTTTATCTTTTATGTCGCAACATTGAAATACTTATTTTGTGTGTTCCATATTAAAGACACTTTAAATCATGAATATTTTAAATTTTAATAATATTAGGCCTTTCGAAATCTGTCAGATGAAAATCTAACTGACACAAAAAAATAAGAAAAATAAAAAATATGAAATATAAATATGAAATAAAAATATAAAACGTTTTTCAAGTGAATTTTTAGTATGATTTAAAATGAAACGTGGAACGGTGATAATATCGTCGTCGTTCAGTGAAAAGTCGTTAAGTCGGTTTTTCGAAAATATCGAGATAAGTATGCCACTGTTATAAAAACGAACTCATCTTTACGTTGGAAAGTCCTCGTAGTCCTTCATCTTTCCAAACCGAAGATATTAAAAATGGAAAATCACTAACACCAAATATTTAAAAATTTAGTTCAGTGAAAAGTACTCAAGTCCACAATTAGCCAGTAAAAAGGGTCCGATCACTGAACGGCAATCGTCGAAAAATGATTAAAACGGTGCCGAGTCCACAAAATAATCGGATTTTAACGATTTTTGACTAAAATGATAGATATTATCCAGTTCTTTCATCTGCAATGCAAACTGAAATACGATACAATTATTTGGATAAACTGGAGCACTGTTACTGTTTATATAGGACTTAGTGATTTTTCACTGAACGACAATCGTCGAAAAATGATTAAAAGGGTGCCGAGTCCACAAAATGGTCGGATTTTAACGATTTTTGAATAAAATGATAGATATTATGCAGTTCTTTCATATGCAATGCAAACTGAAATACGATACAATTATTTGGATAAACTGGTTTATATGGGACTTAGTGACTATTCTTTGAAATATGATTTTAACGATTTTTGGTTTAAATGATAGATGCAGTTCTTTCCTCACCAATTCAAACTGAAATCAGATACAATTATTTAAATAAACTGGAGTACTGTTAATGTTTATATGGGACTTGGTGATTTTTCACTGAGAGATGAGGAAAAGAAGCCAATATTAGTCATGTGTTGTGTTCAAACTATATTTTTTTTTTGCGTTTTGTAGTGGATTTCGTTGTCAATACTACATGCTTAGCACTATTTAATTCCAAAAATATTCTGATTTGTTACGGTTATTTATATCTTTAAAAGCATTTATCACAATACTTAATTTTTGGACTAAGTGACTTTTCAGTAAGCGACAACGATATAATCTATTGGATTGGTGTGTAGGGTATATATAGTCGGCTTAGACCGACTATAATTTTTATAATCCTAACTGTCATAATAACACCAAATTTAAAATTTCCCATGTTATCTAACTTTTCCAACTGGTTTATTTTATATTTTTTGTTTTGTTTTTCTATCTTTTTTATTTGTTTGTTTCAATTAAAAACATTTTATTTAAGTTTAAATTAATATATAGGCAAAGAAGGTTTATTATAAACCAGTTGGGAAGGTTAGATCACATGGTAAATTTTAGAGTAGGGCCATTTTATAGTAGGTGTTATTATGATAGTTAGGATTATCAAAATTATAGTCGGTCTAAGCCGACTATAAATACCCTACACATATGTGTGGTTACCATTCAAAGTGGTATATAGGTCACCAGGGTATACGAATCGTTTCAAATATACTTCACGATTGATCTTCATGACTTGGAAGAATTCATCAATGAATTGAAATCTGAATTTAAGATAGTCACGAAATCAGCAGATTTCTTCTTAGGATTAGAAATCGAGAGAAAAGACGAAACTTTGAAGATAAGTCAAACGGAGTACGCAAAAAAGATTTTCGACGGCTTCAATTTAGCAGGAAGCAAATCAGTGTCAACACCAATGCTAAAAACGCCGGAAATTTCGAAAACAGGGAAAGAAGAAGAAACGCAGGTCCCGTATCGAGAAGCTATAGGAGCAATAATGTACCTGATGCTTGGTACGAGACCGGATTTAGCGTACAGCGTGGGATTTTCTTCAAGATCGTTGGAGAAACCAACCAACGAAGATGTAGCACGAGTGAAGAGAATGTTACGATACATTGCTGGTACGACATATGCTGGAATAGTATAACGCCGCAATGTAAATAGTGGAGTTCTGGAATGCTACAGTGACGCAGATTTCGGTGGATGCACCAATACTCTTCGTTCAACTTCAGGAGTGGTTATCAAACACGCAGGTGGCGCAATTTCATGGTTGAGTAGGAGATAAACCATGGTAGAAACATAAACCACTGAAGCTGAGATTGTTGCAGCAAACGAAGCCGCAAAGGAAATAATTTGGTTGAGTAGTTTATTCAAGGAAATGGTGGAACTGGAGGAAGTGCCAATTTTGCAAGTGGACAATGCAGCTGCAGTAAGACTTGCGCAAAATTAAGAATTTCACCGTAGGACCAAACATATTAAAATGAAACACTTCTTTATTCGAGAAAAGGTGTCTGAAGGAAAACTGGGGATTCAACAAATATCAACTGTTGAGCAGGTAGCAGATATAATGACGAAGCCATTTCCCAGGATCAGGCTTGCAATTTTATGTGACAGGATGGGTATGCAGTAACTTCAATAACAAGGGAAAGTGTTGAAGCTAATGTTACTTGATGTTTAGAAATTGTAGTTTTAGTAATTAGTTTTAATTATAGTAACTTTTAATTTTTTGTTTGAAATGAAAATTTTGTATTTTCATTTTAGTCACTTCCAATAAAAGCTTCAACTGTTAACAACCATAATAATATCTACTTTTCTATAAAAGAAATGCTTACATCTGGGTGTTAAAAACGGTCTACCAAACTAAATATACCCTTTCACTCTTAGTGTAAGCTATAAAAAAATATATATTTCAAACTGAAGATTACGTTCTCATTTTAGACAATGAACTCTACTCTAGTCGTACGATCAAATAAAGCAATTAAAAAAATAAAAAATTTTAAATGTGATTTCGTCTAACGACAATACGCATTAAAGTGTTAACATTGTCTAACTACCCAAATAGGCAACTTATGTCTGACAGATGTCGTTAAGTTAACTTTTGAATGTTTTCGAAATCTGTAAAGTTTGAAAAGCCGTCTTTTAGTAATACAAATGAACAACCAAAAGAATGCCCTAAATTTATACAGAAAGATTATTTAAAGTAATTATTCAAAAATCGTTTTTTTAGTAACAAAAATGTAACCAATAAAAAATTTATTTAGGTGTGTCAAAATTTAAATAACAATTGTATTTAAAAGTTACCAAGGAAGACCTATTCTGAGGGTTTTTCTTATTGAAAATCCAAACGAGCAACGGTTATGGCTTCAGTTTATGTATAAAGCAGCACACTTTAACAAAATGCTGAAGTGTTTGTGCGTTTGAAATGCTTGACACTTAAAACAATGTTGGTACACTTAAAACAATGGTTCCATGACCAAAAGCTTTTTGTTTATCTTTTATGTCGCAACATTGAAATACTTATTTTGTGTGTTCCATATTAAAGACACTTTAAATCATGAATATTTTAAATTTTAATAATATTAGGCCTTTCGAAATCTGTCAGATGAAAATCTAACTGACACAAAAAAATAAGAAAAATAAAAAATATGAAATATAAATATGAAATAAAAATATAAAACGTTTTTCAAGTGAATTTTTAGTATGATTTAAAATGAAACGTGGAACGGTGATAATATCGTCGTCGTTCAGTGAAAAGTCGTTAAGTCGGTTTTTCGAAAATATCGAGATAAGTATGCCACTGTTATAAAAACGAACTCATCTTTACGTTGGAAAGTCCTCGTAGTCCTTCATCTTTCCAAACCGAAGATATTAAAAATGGAAAATCACTAACACCAAAAATTTAGTTCAGTGAAAAGTACTCAAGTCCACAATTAGCCAGTAAAAAGGGTCCGATCACTGAACGGCAATCGTCGAAAAATGATTAAAACGGTGCCGAGTCCACAAAATAATCGGATTTTAACGATATTTGAATAAAATGATAGATATTATCCAGTTCTTTCATCTGCAATGCAAACTGAAATACGATACAATTATTTGGATAAACTGGAGCACTGTTACTGTTTATATAGGACTTAGTGATTTTTCACTGAACGACAATCGTCGAAAAATGATTAAAAGGGTGCCGAGTCCACAAAATGGTCGGATTTTAACGATTTTTGAATAAAATGATAGATATTATGCAGTTCTTTCATATGCAATGCAAACTGAAATACGATACAATTATTTGGATAAACTGGAGGACTGTTACTGTTTATATGGGACTTAGTGACTATTCTTTGAAATATGATTTTAACGATTTTTGGTTTAAATGATAGATGCAGTTCTTTCCTCACCAATTCAAACTGAAATCAGATACAATTATTTAAATAAACTGGAGTACTGTTAATGTTTATATGGGACTTGGTGATTTTTCACTGAGAGATGAGGAAAAGAAGCCAATATTAGTCATGTGTTGTGTTCAAACTATATTTTTTTTTTGCGTTTTGTAGTGGATTTCGTTGTCAATACTACATGCTTAGCACTATTTAATTCCAAAAATATTCTGATTTGTTACGGTTATTTATATCTTTAAAAGCATTTATCACAATACTTAATTTTTGGACTAAGTGACTTTTCAGTAAGCGACAACGATATAATCTATTGGATTGGTGTGTAGGGTATATATAGTCGGCTTAGACCGACTATAATTTTTATAATCCTAACTGTCATAATAACACCAAATTTAAAATTTCCCATGTTATCTAACTTTTCCAACTGGTTTATTTTATATTTTTTGTTTTGTTTTTCTATCTTTTTTATTTGTTTGTTTCAATTAAAAACATTTTATTTAAGTTTAAATTAATATATAGGCAAAGAAGGTTTATTATAAACCAGTTGGGAAGGTTAGATCACATGGTAAATTTTAGAGTAGGGCCATTTTATAGTAGGTGTTATTATGATAGTTAGGATTATCAAAATTATAGTCGGTCTAAGCCGACTATAAATACCCTACACATATGTGTGGTTACCATTCAAAGTGGTATATAGGTCACCAGGGTATACGAATCGTTTCAAATATACTTCACGATTGATCTTCATGACTTGGAAGAATTCATCAATGAATTGAAATCTGAATTTAAGATAGTCACGAAATCAGCAGATTTCTTCTTAGGATTAGAAATCGAGAGAAAAGACGAAACTTTGAAGATAAGTCAAACGGAGTACGCAAAAAAGATTTTCGACGGCTTCAATTTAGCAGGAAGCAAATCAGTGTCAACACCAATGCTAAAAACGCCGGAAATTTCGAAAACAGGGAAAGAAGAAGAAACGCAGGTCCCGTATCGAGAAGCTATAGGAGCAATAATGTACCTGATGCTTGGTACGAGACCGGATTTAGCGTACAGCGTGGGATTTTCTTCAAGATCGTTGGAGAAACCAACCAACGAAGATGTAGCACGAGTGAAGAGAATGTTACGATACATTGCTGGTACGACATATGCTGGAATAGTATAACGCCGCAATGTAAATAGTGGAGTTCTGGAATGCTACAGTGACGCAGATTTCGGTGGATGCACCAATACTCTTCGTTCAACTTCAGGAGTGGTTATCAAACACGCAGGTGGCGCAATTTCATGGTTGAGTAGGAGATAAACCATGGTAGAAACATAAACCACTGAAGCTGAGATTGTTGCAGCAAACGAAGCCGCAAAGGAAATAATTTGGTTGAGTAGTTTATTCAAGGAAATGGTGGAACTGGAGGAAGTGCCAATTTTGCAAGTGGACAATGCAGCTGCAGTAAGACTTGCGCAAAATTAAGAATTTCACCGTAGGACTAAACATATTAAAATGAAACACTTCTTTATTCGAGAAAAGGTGTCTGAAGGAAAACTGGGGATTCAACAAATATCAACTGTTGAGCAGGTAGCAGATATAATGACGAAGCCATTTCCCAGGATCAGGCTTGCAATTTTATGTGACAGGATGGGTATGCAGTAACTTCAATAACAAGGGAAAGTGTTGAAGCTAATGTTACTTGATGTTTAGAAATTGTAGTTTTAGTAATTAGTTTTAATTATAGTAACTTTTAATTTTTTGTTTGAAATGAAAATTTTGTATTTTCATTTTAGTCACTTCCAATAAAAGCTTCAACTGTTAACAACCATAATAATATCTACTTTTCTATAAAAGAAATGCTTACATCTGGGTGTTAAAAACGGTCTACCAAACTAAATATACCCTTTCACTCTTAGTGTAAGCTATAAAAAAATATATATTTCAAACTGAAGATTACGTTCTCATTTTAGACAATGAACTCTACTCTAGTCGTACGATCAAATAAAGCAATTAAAAAAATAAAAAATTTTAAATGTGATTTCGTCTAACGACAATACGCATTAAAGTGTTAACATTGTCTAACTACCCAAATAGGCAACTTATGTCTGACAGATGTCGTTAAGTTAACTTTTGAATGTTTTCGAAATCTGTAAAGTTTGAAAAGCCGTCTTTTAGTAATACAAATGAACAACCAAAAGAATGCCCTAAATTTATACAGAAAGATTATTTAAAGTAATTATTCAAAAATCGTTTTTTTAGTAACAAAAATGTAACCAATAAAAAATTTATTTAGGTGTGTCAAAATTTAAATAACAATTGTATTTAAAAGTTACCAAGGAAGACCTATTCTGAGGGTTTTTCTTATTGAAAATCCAAACGAGCAACGGTTATGGCTTCAGTTTATGTATAAAGCAGCACACTTTAACAAAATGCTGAAGTGTTTGTGCGTTTGAAATGCTTGACACTTAAAACAATGTTGGTACACTTAAAACAATGGTTCCATGACCAAAAGCTTTTTGTTTATCTTTTATGTCGCAACATTGAAATACTTATTTTGTGTGTTCCATATTAAAGACACTTTAAATCATGAATATTTTAAATTTTAATAATATTAGGCCTTTCGAAATCTGTCAGATGAAAATCTAACTGACACAAAAAAATAAGAAAAATAAAAAATATGAAATATAAATATGAAATAAAAATATAAAACGTTTTTCAAGTGAATTTTTAGTATGATTTAAAATGAAACGTGGAACGGTGATAATATCGTCGTCGTTCAGTGAAAAGTCGTTAAGTCGGTTTTTCGAAAATATCGAGATAAGTATGCCACTGTTATAAAAACGAACTCATCTTTACGTTGGAAAGTCCTCGTAGTCCTTCATCTTTCCAAACCGAAGATATTAAAAATGGAAAATCACTAACACCAAAAATTTAGTTCAGTGAAAAGTACTCAAGTCCACAATTAGCCAGTAAAAAGGGTCCGATCACTGAACGGCAATCGTCGAAAAATGATTAAAACGGTGCCGAGTCCACAAAATAATCGGATTTTAACGATATTTGAATAAAATGATAGATATTATCCAGTTCTTTCATCTGCAATGCAAACTGAAATACGATACAATTATTTGGATAAACTGGAGCACTGTTACTGTTTATATAGGACTTAGTGATTTTTCACTGAACGACAATCGTCGAAAAATGATTAAAAGGGTGCCGAGTCCACAAAATGGTCGGATTTTAACGATTTTTGAATAAAATGATAGATATTATGCAGTTCTTTCATATGCAATGCAAACTGAAATACGATACAATTATTTGGATAAACTGGAGGACTGTTACTGTTTATATGGGACTTAGTGACTATTCTTTGAAATATGATTTTAACGATTTTTGGTTTAAATGATAGATGCAGTTCTTTCCTCACCAATTCAAACTGAAATCAGATACAATTATTTAAATAAACTGGAGTACTGTTAATGTTTATATGGGACTTGGTGATTTTTCACTGAGAGATGAGGAAAAGAAGCCAATATTAGTCATGTGTTGTGTTCAAACTATATTTTTTTTTTGCGTTTTGTAGTGGATTTCGTTGTCAATACTACATGCTTAGCACTATTTAATTCCAAAAATATTCTGATTTGTTACGGTTATTTATATCTTTAAAAGCATTTATCACAATACTTAATTTTTGGACTAAGTGACTTTTCAGTAAGCGACAACGATATAATCTATTGGATTGGTGTGTAGGGTATATATAGTCGGCTTAGACCGACTATAATTTTTATAATCCTAACTGTCATAATAACACCAAATTTAAAATTTCCCATGTTATCTAACTTTTCCAACTGGTTTATTTTATATTTTTATACCCTACACCTATGAGGTACAGGGTATATTAACTTTGTGCATATATTGTAACGCCCCTTAGGAGGCGTGTCCGGTATGGAAAAGTATATATATTCTTGATCGGCATCACTACCCGAGTCCGTTTAGCCATGTCCGTCTGTCTGTCTGTCCGTCTTGCTGTCTTGCTGTCCGAATACAGAATAACTTCAGAAATACTGATCAGAATGCGATGAAATTTCGTCTCAATATATTTTAGCGAAAAGTAGGAACTGAGTTTGAAAATGAGCTAAATCGGTCAACGGACACGCCCACCTCCCATACAAGTCACTTTTATATAACTCCTTCGGAACTAATAACTCGAAAAGTATTCAAGGTATAGTTATAAAATTTAAAATGTATTGTTAGAATTTACCTAAAAATATGTGGTCCAAAAATGGGAGTGATCCGCCCACCTTTTTTTTTCATTATATCCCGGGTTTTCATAGTAAAAATTTGATCCGTAAATTATTAAAATCAAATCTATGAAATATTAGCCTTTCAAAATTTTAAATATAGGCGTGGTCCGCCCAATTATATTTTTCAATTTTTTTTTTAGTTTTTTATACTTTATATAATTTTTTTTAATTTATGGGGATATAAGACGTAAATTTCTGATATATGAATAATATTCTGAGGTTCAGCATAATTAAAATTTAAAATTAAGGTATACAATTAAATATTCCTCATTAATATCTCCACCAAAGGTGTAGGGTATTCCATAGTCGGGCCCGACCGACTATAAAAATCCGCCCCATGTGACCGAACTTACCCATGTGACCTAACTTTCCCAATCAGACACAAGTAAAGTGTCTTTAATATGGAACACACAAAATAAAGTATTTCAATGTTGCGACATAAAAGATAAACAAAAAGCTTTTGGTCATGGAACCATTGTTTTAAGTGTACCAACATTGTTTTAAGTGTCAAGCATTTCAAACGCACAAACACTTCAGCATTTTGTTAAGTGTGCTGCTTTAAACATAAACTGAAGCCATAACCGTTGCTCGTTTGGATTTTCAATAAGAAAAACCCTCAGAATAGGTCTTCCTTGGTAACTTTTAAATACAATTGTTATTTAAATTTTGACACACCTAAATAAATTTTTTATTGGTTACATTTTTGTTACTAAAAAAACGATTTTTGAATAATTACTTTAAATAATCTTTCTGTATAAATTTAGGGCATTCTTTTGGTTGTTCATTTGTATTACTAAAAGACGGCTTTTCAAACTTTACGGATTTCGAAAACATTCAAAAGTTAACTTAACGACATCTGTCAGACATAAGTTGCCTATTTGGGTAGTTAGACAATGTTAACACTTTAATGCGTATTGTCGTTAGACGAAATCACATTTAAAATTTTTTATTTTTTTAATTGCTTTATTTGATCGTACGACTAGAGTAGAGTTCATTGTCTAAAATGAGAACGTAATCTTCAGTTTGAAATATATATTTTTTTATAGCTTACACTAAGAGTGAAAGGGTATATTTAGTTTGGTAGACCGTTTTTAACACCCAGATGTAAGCATTTCTTTTATAGAAAAGTAGATATTATTATGGTTGTTAACAGTTGAAGCTTTTATTGGAAGTGACTAAAATGAAAATACAAAATTTTCATTTCAAACAAAAAATTAAAAGTTACTATAATTAAAACTAATTACTAAAACTACAATTTCTAAACATCAAGTAACATTAGCTTCAACACTTTCCCTTGTTATTGAAGTTACTGCATACCCATCCTGTCACATAAAATTGCAAGCCTGATCCTGGGAAATGGCTTCGTCATTATATCTGCTACCTGCTCAACAGTTGATATTTGTTGAATCCCCAGTTTTCCTTCAGACACCTTTTCTCGAATAAAGAAGTGTTTCATTTTAATATGTTTGGTCCTACGGTGAAATTCTTAATTTTGCGCAAGTCTTACTGCAGCTGCATTGTCCACTTGCAAAATTGGCACTTCCTCCAGTTCCACCATTTCCTTGAATAAACTACTCAACCAAATTATTTCCTTTGCGGCTTCGTTTGCTGCAACAATCTCAGCTTCAGTGGTTTATGTTTCTACCATGGTTTGTCTCCTACTCAACCATGAAATTGCGCCACCTGCGTGTTTGATAACCACTCCTGAAGTTGAACGAAGAGTATTGGTGCATCCACCGAAATCTGCGTCACTGTAGCATTCCAGAACTCCACTATTTACATTGCGGCGTTATACTATTCCAGCATATGTCGTACCAGCAATGTATCGTAACATTCTCTTCACTCGTGCTACATCTTCGTTGGTTGGTTTCTCCAACGATCTTGAAGAAAATCCCACGCTGTACGCTAAATCCGGTCTCGTACCAAGCATCAGGTACATTATTGCTCCTATAGCTTCTCGATACGGGACCTGCGTTTCTTCTTCTTTCCCTGTTTTCGAAATTTCCGGCGTTTTTAGCATTGGTGTTGACACTGATTTGCTTCCTGCAAAATTGAAGCCGTCGAAAATCTTTTTTGCGTACTCCGTTTGACTTATCTTCAAAGTTTCGTCTTTTCTCTCGATTTCTAATCCTAAGAAGAAATCTGCTGATTTCGTGAATATCTTAAATTCAGATTTCAATTCATTGATGAATTCTTCCAAGTCATGAAGATCAATCGTGAAGTATATTTGAAACGATTCGTATACCCTGGTGACCTATATACCACTTTGAATGGTAACCACACATATGTGTAGGGTATTTATAGTCGGCTTAGACCGACTATAATTTTGATAATCCTAACTATCATAATAACACCTACTATAAAATGGCCCTACTCTAAAATTTACCATGTGATCTAACCTTCCCAACTGGTTTATAATAAACCTTCTTAGCCTATATATTAAGTTAAACTTAAATAAAATGTTTTTAATTGAAACAAACAAATAAAAAAGATAGAATGAGGAAAAGATGAGGAAAAGAGATGAGGAAAAGAAGCCAATATTAGTCATGTGTTGTGTTCAAACTATATTTTTTTTTTTGCGTTTTGTAGTGGATTTCGTTGTCAATACTACATGCTTAGCACTATTTAATTCCAAAAATATTCTGATTTGTTACGGTTATTTATATCTTTAAAAGCATTTATCACAATACTTAATTTTTGGACTAAGTGACTTTTCAGTAAGCGACAACGATATAATCTATTGGATTGGTGTGTAGGGTATATATAGTCGGCTTAGACCGACTATAATTTTTATAATCCTAACTGTCATAATAACACCAAATTTAAAATTTCCCATGTTATCTAACTTTTCCAACTGGTTTATTTTATATTTTTATACCCTACACCTATGAGGTACAGGGTATATTAACTTTGTGCATATATTGTAACGCCCCTTAGGAGGCGTGTCCGGTATGGAAAAGTATATATATTCTTGATCAGCATCACTACCCGAGTCCGTTTAGCCATGTCCGTCTGTCTGTCTGTCCGTCTTGCTGTCTTGCTGTCCGAATACAGAATAACTTCAGAAATACTGATCAGAATGCGATGAAATTTCGTCTCAATATATTTTAGCGAAAAGTAGGAACTGAGTTTGAAAATGAGCTAAATCGGTCAACGGACACGCCCACCTCCCATACAAGTCACTTTTATATAACTCCTTCGGAACTAATAACTCGAAAAGTATTCAAGGTATAGTTATAAAATTTAAAATGTATTGTTAGAATTTACCTAAAAATATGTGGTCCAAAAATGGGCGTGATCCGCCCACCTTTTTTTTTCATTATATCCCGGGTTTTCATAGTAAAAATTTGATCCGTAAATTATTAAAATCAAATCTATGAAATATTAGCCTTTCAAAATTTTAAATATAGGCGTGGTCCGCCCAATTATATTTTTCAATTTTTTTTTTTAGTTTTTTATACTTTATATAATTTTTTTTAATTTATGGGGATATAAGACGTAAATTTCTGATATATGAATAATATTCTGAGGTTCAGCATAATTAAAAATTTAAAATAAAGGTATACAATTAAATATTCCTCATTAATATCTCCACCAAAGGTGTAGGGTATTCCATAGTCGGGCCCGACCGACTATAAAAATCCGCCCCATGTGACCGAACTTACCCATGTGACCTAACTTTCCCAACTCGTTTGTTTTGTTTTTCTATCTTTTTTATATGTTTGTTTCAATTAAAAACATTTTATTTAAGTTTAACTTAATATATAGGCAAAGAAGGTTTATTATAAACCAGTTGGGAAGGTTAGATCACATGGTAAATTTTAGAGTAGGGCCATTTTATAGTAGGTGTTATTATGATAGTTAGGATTATCAAAATTATAGTCGGTCTAAGCCGACTATAAATACCCTACACATATGTGTGGTTACCATTCAAAGTGGTATATAGGTCACCAGGGTATACGAATCGTTTCAAATATACTTCACGATTGATCTTCATGACTTGGAAGAATTCATCAATGAATTGAAATCTGAATTTAGATAGTCACGAAATCAGCAGATTTCTTCTTAGGATTAGAAATCGAGAGAAAAGACGAAACTTTGAAGATAAGTCAAACGGAGTACGCAAAAAAGATTTTCGACGGCTTCAATTTTGCAGGAAGCAAATCAGTGTCAACACCAATGCTAAAAACGCCGGAAATTTCGAAAACAGGGAAAGAAGAAGAAACGCAGGTCCCGTATCGAGAAGCTATAGGAGCAATAATGTACCTGATGCTTGGTACGAGACCGGATTTAGCGTACAGCGTGGGATTTTCTTCAAGATCGTTGGAGAAACCAACCAACGAAGATGTAGCACGAGTGAAGAGAATGTTAGTATAACGCCGCAATGTAAATAGTGGAGTTCTGGAATGCTACAGTGACGCAGATTTCGGTGGATGCACCAATACTCTTCGTTCAACTTCAGGAGTGGTGATCAAACACGCAGGTGGCGCAATTTCATGGTTGAGTAGGAGATAAACCATGGTAGAAACATAAACCACTGAAGCTGAGATTGTTGCAGCAAACGAAGCCGCAAAGGAAATAATTTGGTTGAGTAGTTTATTCAAGGAAATGGTGGAACTGGAGGAAGTGCCAATTTTGCAAGTGGACAATGCAGCTGCAGTAAGACTTGCGCAAAATTAAGAATTTCACCGTAGGACTAAACATATTAAAATGAAACACTTCTTTATTCGAGAAAAGGTGTCTGAAGGAAAACTGGGGATTCAACAAATATCAACTGTTGAGCAGGTAGCAGATATAATGACGAAGCCATTTCCCAGGATCAGGCTTGCAATTTTATGTGACAGGATGGGTATGCAGTAACTTCAATAACAAGGGAAAGTGTTGAAGCTAATGTTACTTGATGTTTAGAAATTGTAGTTTTAGTAATTAGTTTTAATTATAGTAACTTTTAATTTTTTGTTTGAAATGAAAATTTTGTATTTTCATTTTAGTCACTTCCAATAAAAGCTTCAACTGTTAACAACCATAATAATATCTACTTTTCTATAAAAGAAATGCTTACATCTGGGTGTTAAAAACGGTCTACCAAACTAAATATACCCTTTCACTCTTAGTGTAAGCTATAAAAAAATATATATTTCAAACTGAAGATTACGTTCTCATTTTAGACAATGAACTCTACTCTAGTCGTACGATCAAATAAAGCAATTAAAAAAATAAAAAATTTTAAATGTGATTTCGTCTAACGACAATACGCATTAAAGTGTTAACATTGTCTAACTACCCAAATAGGCAACTTATGTCTGACAGATGTCGTTAAGTTAACTTTTGAATGTTTTCGAAATCTGTAAAGTTTGAAAAGCCGTCTTTTAGTAATACAAATGAACAACCAAAAGAATGCCCTAAATTTATACAGAAAGATTATTTAAAGTAATTATTCAAAAATCGTTTTTTTAGTAACAAAAATGTAACCAATAAAAAATTTATTTAGGTGTGTCAAAATTTAAATAACAATTGTATTTAAAAGTTACCAAGGAAGACCTATTCTGAGGGTTTTTCTTATTGAAAATCCAAACGAGCAACGGTTATGGCTTCAGTTTATGTTTAGAGCAGCACACTTTAACAAAATGCTGAAGTGTTTGTGCGTTTGAAATGCTTGACACTTAAAACAATGTTATTACACTTAAAACAATGGTTCCATGACCAAAAGCTTTTTGTTTATCTTTTATGTCGCAACATTGAAATACTTATTTTGTGTGTTCCATATTAAAGACAATTTAAATCATGAATATTTTAAATTTTAATAATATTAGGCCTTTCGAAATCTGTCAGATGAAAATCTAACTGACACAAAAAAATAAAAAATATGAAATATAAATATGAAATAAAAATATAAAACGTTTTTCAAGTGAATTTTTAGTATGATTTAAAATGAAACGTGGAACGGTGATAATATCGTCGTCGTTCAGTGAAAAGTCGTTAAGTCGGTTTTTCGAAAATATCGAGATAAGTATGCCACTGTTATAAAAACGAACTCATCTTTACGTTGGAAAGTCCTCGTAGTCCTTCATCTTTCCAAACCGAAGATATTAAAAATGGAAAATCACTAACACCAAATATTTAAAAATTTAGTTCAGTGAAAAGTACTCAAGTCCACAATTAGCCAGTAAAAAGGGTCCGATCACTGAACGGCAATCGTCGAAAAATGATTAAAACGGTGCCGAGTCCACAAAATAATCGGATTTTAACGATTTTTGAATAAAATGATAGATATTATCCAGTTCTTTCATCTGCAATGCAAACTGAAATACGATACAATTATTTGGATAAACTGGAGCACTGTTACTGTTTATATAGGACTTAGTGATTTTTCACTGAACGACAATCGTCGAAAAATGATTAAAAGGGTGCCGAGTCCACAAAATGGTCGGATTTTAACGATTTTTGAATAAAATGATAGATATTATGCAGTTCTTTCATATGCAATGCAAACTGAAATACGATACAATTATTTGGATAAACTGGAGGACTGTTACTGTTTATATGGGACTTAGTGACTATTCTTTGAAATATGATTTTAACGATTTTTGGTTTAAATGATAGATGCAGTTCTTTCCTCACCAATTCAAACTGAAATCAGATACAATTATTTAAATAAACTGGAGTACTGTTAATGTTTATATGGGACTTGGTGATTTTTCACTGAGAGATGAGGAAAAGAAGCCAATATTAGTCATGTGTTGTGTTCAAACTATATTTTTTTTTTGCGTTTTGTAGTGGATTTCGTTGTCAATACTACATGCTTAGCACTATTTAATTCCAAAAATATTCTGATTTGTTACGGTTATTTATATCTTTAAAAGCATTTATCACAATACTTAATTTTTGGACTAAGTGACTTTTCAGTAAGCGACAACGATATAATCTATTGGATTGGTGTGTAGGGTATATATAGTCGGCTTAGACCGACTATAATTTTTATAATCCTAACTGTCATAATAACACCAAATTTAAAATTTCCCATGTTATCTAACTTTTCCAACTGGTTTATTTTATATTTTTATACCCTACACCTATGAGGTACAGGGTATATTAACTTTGTGCATATATTGTAACGCCCCTTAGGAGGCGTGTCCGGTATGGAAAAGTATATATATTCTTGATCAGCATCACTACCCGAGTCCGTTTAGCCATGTCCGTCTGTCTGTCTGTCCGTCTTGCTGTCTTGCTGTCCGAATACAGAATAACTTCAGAAATACTGATCAGAATGCGATGAAATTTCGTCTCAATATATTTTAGCGAAAAGTAGGAACTGAGTTTGAAAATGAGCTAAATCGGTCAACGGACACGCCCACCTCCCATACAAGTCACTTTTATATAACTCCTTCGGAACTAATAACTCGAAAAGTATTCAAGGTATAGTTATAAAATTTAAAATGTATTGTTAGAATTTACCTAAAAATATGTGGTCCAAAAATGGGCGTGATCCGCCCACCTTTTTTTTTCATTATATCCCGGGTTTTCATAGTAAAAATTTGATCCGTAAATTATTAAAATCAAATCTATGAAATATTAGCCTTTCAAAATTTTAAATATAGGCGTGGTCCGCCCAATTATATTTTTCAATTTTTTTTTTTAGTTTTTTATACTTTATATAATTTTTTTTAATTTATGGGGATATAAGACGTAAATTTCTGATATATGAATAATATTCTGAGGTTCAGCATAATTAAAAATTTAAAATTAAGGTATACAATTAAATATTCCTCATTAATATCTCCACCAAAGGTGTAGGGTATTCCATAGTCGGGCCCGACCGACTATAAAAATCCGCCCCATGTGACCGAACTTACCCATGTGACCTAACTTTCCCAACTCGTTTGTTTTGTTTTTCTATCTTTTTTATATGTTTGTTTCAATTAAAAACATTTTATTTAAGTTTAACTTAATATATAGGCAAAGAAGGTTTATTATAAACCAGTTGGGAAGGTTAGATCACATGGTAAATTTTAGAGTAGGGCCATTTTATAGTAGGTGTTATTATGATAGTTAGGATTATCAAAATTATAGTCGGTCTAAGCCGACTATAAATACCCTACACATATGTGTGGTTACCATTCAAAGTGGTATATAGGTCACCAGGGTATACGAATCGTTTCAAATATACTTCACGATTGATCTTCATGACTTGGAAGAATTCATCAATGAATTGAAATCTGAATTTAAGATAGTCACGAAATCAGCAGATTTCTTCTTAGGATTAGAAATCGAGAGAAAAGACGAAACTTTGAAGATAAGTCAAACGGAGTACGCAAAAAAGATTTTCGACGGCTTCAATTTTGCAGGAAGCAAATCAGTGTCAACACCAATGCTAAAAACGCCGGAAAATTCGAAAACAGGGAAAGAAGAAGAAACGCAGGTCCCGTATCGAGAAGCTATAGGAGCAATAATGTACCTGATGCTTGGTACGAGACCGGATTTAGCGTACAGCGTGGGATTTTCTTCAAGATCGTTGGAGAAACCAACCAACGAAGATGTAGCACGAGTGAAGAGAATGTTACGATACATTGCTGGTACGACATATGCTGGAATAGTATAACGCCGCAATGTAAATAGTGGAGTTCTGGAATGCTACAGTGACGCAGATTTCGGTGGATGCACCAATACTCTTCGTTCAACTTCAGGAGTGGTGATCAAACACGCAGGTGGCGCAATTTCATGGTTGAGTAGGAGATAAACCATGGTAGAAACATAAACCACTGAAGCTGAGATTGTTGCAGCAAACGAAGCCGCAAAGGAAATAATTTGGTTGAGTAGTTTATTCAAGGAAATGGTGGAACTGGAGGAAGTGCCAATTTTGCAAGTGGACAATGCAGCTGCAGTAAGACTTGCGCAAAATTAAGAATTTCACCGTAGGACTAAACATATTAAAATGAAACACTTCTTTATTCGAGAAAAGGTGTCTGAAGGAAAACTGGGGATTCAACAAATATCAACTGTTGAGCAGGTAGCAGATATAATGACGAAGCCATTTCCCAGGATCAGGCTTGCAATTTTATGTGACAGGATGGGTATGCAGTAACTTCAATAACAAGGGAAAGTGTTGAAGCTAATGTTACTTGATGTTTAGAAATTGTAGTTTTAGTAATTAGTTTTAATATTAGTAACTTTTAATTTTTTGTTTGAAATGAAAATTTTGTATTTTCATTTTAGTCACTTCCAATAAAAGCTTCAACTGTTAACAACCATAATAATATCTACTTTTCTATAAAAGAAATGCTTACATCTGGGTGTTAAAAACGGTCTACCAAACTAAATATACCCTTTCACTCTTAGTGTAAGCTATAAAAAAATATATATTTCAAACTGAAGATTACGTTCTCATTTTAGACAATGAACTCTACTCTAGTCGTACGATCAAATAAAGCAATTAAAAAAATAAAAATTTTTAAATGTGATTTCGTCTAACGACAATACGCATTAAAGTGTTAACATTGTCTAACTACCCAAATAGGCAACTTATGTCTGACAGATGTCGTTAAGTTAACTTTTGAATGTTTTCGAAATCTGTAAAGTTTGAAAAGCCGTCTTTTAGTAATACAAATGAACAACCAAAAGAATGCCCTAAATTTATACAGAAAGATTATTTAAAGTAATTATTCAAAAATCGTTTTTTTAGTAACAAAAATGTAACCAATAAAAAATTTATTTAGGTGTGTCAAAATTTAAATAACAATTGTATTTAAAAGTTACCAAGGAAGACCTATTCTGAGAGTTTTTCTTATTGAAAATCCAAACGAGCAACGGTTATGGCTTCAGTTTATGTTTAAAGCAGCACACTTTAACAAAATGCTGAAGTGTTTGTGCGTTTGAAATGCTTGACACTTAAAACAATGTTATTACACTTAAAAATATGGTTCCATGACCAAAAGCTTTTTGTTTATCTTTTATGTCGCAACATTGAAATACTTATTTTGTGTGTTCCATATTAAAGACACTTTAAATCATGAATATTTTAAATTTTAATAATATTAGGCCTTTCGAAATCTGTCAGATGAAAATCTAACTGACACAAAAAAATAAGAAAAATAAAAAATATGAAATAAAAATATAAATATGAAATAAAAATATAAAACGTTTTTCAAGTGAATTTTTAGTATGATTTAAAATGAAACGTGGAACGGTGATAATATCGTCGTCGTTCAGTGAAAAGTCGTTAAGTCGGTTTTTCGAAAATATCGAGATAAGTATGCCACTGTTATAAAAACGAACTCATCTTTACGTTGGAAAGTCCTCGTAGTCCTTCATCTTTCCAAACCGAAGATATTAAAAATGGAAAATCACTAACACCAAATATTTAAAAATTTAGTTCAGTGAAAAGTACTCAAGTCCACAATTAGCCAGTAAAAAGGGTCCGATCACTGAACGGCAATCGTCGAAAAATGATTAAAACGGTGCCGAGTCCACAAAATAATCGGATTTTAACGATTTTTGAATAAAATGATAGACATTATCCAGTTCTTTCATCTGCAATGCAAACTGAAATACGATACAATTATTTGGATAAACTGGAGCACTGTTACTGTTTATATAGGACTTAGTGATTTTTCACTGAACGACAATCGTCGAAAAATGATTAAAAGGGTGCCGAGTCCACAAAATGGTCGGATTTTAACGATTTTTGAATAAAATGATAGATATTATGCAGTTCTTTCATATGCAATGCAAACTGAAATACGATACAATTATTTGGATAAACTGGAGGACTGTTACTGTTTATATGGGACTTAGTGACTATTCTTTGAAATATGATTTTAACGATTTTTGGTTTAAATGATAGATGCAGTTCTTTCCTCACCAATTCAAACTGAAATCAGATACAATTATTTAAATAAACTGGAGTACTGTTAATGTTTATATGGGACTTGGTGATTTTTCACTGAGAGATGAGGAAAAGAAGCCAATATTAGTCATGTGTTGTGTTCAAACTATATTTTTTTTTTGCGTTTTGTAGTGGATTTCGTTGTCAATACTACATGCTTAGCACTATTTAATTCCAAAAATATTCTGATTTGTTACGGTTATTTATATCTTTAAAAGCATTTATCACAATACTTAATTTTTGGACTAAGTGACTTTTCAGTAAGCGACAACGATATAATCTATTGGATTGGTGTGTAGGGTATATATAGTCGGCTTAGACCGACTATAATTTTTATAATCCTAACTGTCATAATAACACCAAATTTAAAATTTCCCATGTTATCTAACTTTTCCAACTGGTTTATTTTATATTTTTTGTTTTGTTTTTCTATCTTTTTTATTTGTTTGTTTCAATTAAAAACATTTTATTTAAGTTTAACTTAATATATAGGCAAAGAAGGTTTATTATAAACCAGTTGGGAAGGTTAGATCACATGGTAAATTTTAGAGTAGGGCCATTTTATAGTAGGTGTTATTATGATAGTTAGGATTATCAAAATTATAGTCGGTCTAAGCCGACTATAAATACCCTACACATATGTGTGGTTACCATTCAAAGTGGTATATAGGTCACCAGGGTATACGAATCGTTTCAAATATACTTCACGATTGATCTTCATGACTTGGAAGAATTCATCAATGAATTGAAATCTGAATTTAAGATAGTCATGAAATCAGCAGATTTCTTCTTAGGATTAGAAATCGAGAGAAAAGACGAAACTTTGAAGATAAGTCAAACGGAGTACGCAAAAAAGATTTTCGACTGCTTCAATTTTGCAGGAAGCAAATCAGTGTCAACACCAATGCTAAAAACGCCGGAAATTTCGAAAACAGGGAAAGAAGAAGAAACGCAGGTCCCGTATCGAGAAGCTATAGGAGCAATAATGTACCTGATGCTTGGTACGAGACCGGATTTAGCGTACAGCGTGGGATTTTCTTCAAGATCGTTGGAGAAACCAACCAACGAAGATGTAGCACGAGTGAAGAGAATGTTACGATACATTGCTGGTACGACATATGCTGGAATAGTATAACGCCGCAATGTAAATAGTGGAGTTCTGGAATGCTACAGTGACGCAGATTTCGGTGGATGCACCAATACTCTTCGTTCAACTTCAGGAGTGGTTATCAAACACGCAGGTGGCGCAATTTCATGGTTGAGTAGGAGATAAACCATGGTAGAAACATAAACCACTGAAGCTGAGATTGTTGCAGCAAACGAAGCCGCAAAGGAAATAATTTGGTTGAGTAGTTTATTCAAGGAAATGGTGGAACTGGAGGAAGTGCCAATTTTGCAAGTGGACAATGCAGCTGCAGTAAGACTTGCGCAAAATTAAGAATTTCACCGTAGGACCAAACATATTAAAATGAAACACTTCTTTATTCGAGAAAAGGTGTCTGAAGGAAAACTGGGGATTCAACAAATACAACTGTTGAGCAGGTAGCAGATATAATGACGAAGCCATTTCCCGGGATCAGGCTTGCAATTTTATGTGACAGGATGGGTATGCAGTAACTTCAATAACAAGGGAAAGTGTTGAAGCTAATGTTACTTGATGTTTAGAAATTGTAGTTTTAGTAATTAGTTTTAATTATAGTAACTTTTAATTTTTTGTTTGAAATGAACATTTTGTATTTTCATTTTAGTCACTTCCAATAAAAGCTTCAACTGTTAACAACCATAATAATATCTACTTTTCTATAAAAGAAATGCTTACATCTGGGTGTTAAAAACGGTCTACCAAACTAAATATACCCTTTCACTCTTAGTGTAAGCTATAAAAAAATATATATTTCAAACTGAAGATTACGTTCTCATTTTAGACAATGAACTCTACTCTAGTCGTACGATCAAATAAAGCAATTAAAAAAATAAAAAATTTTAAATGTGATTTCGTCTAACGACAATACGCATTAAAGTGTTAACATTGTCTAACTACCCAAATAGGCAACTTATGTCTGACAGATGTCGTTAAGTTAACTTTTGAATGTTTTCGAAATCCGTAAAGTTTGAAAAGCCGTCTTTTAGTAATACAAATGAACAACCAAAAGAATGCCCTAAATTTATACAGAAAGATTATTTAAAGTAATTATTCAAAAATCGTTTTTTTAGTAACAAAAATGTAACCAATAAAAAATTTATTTAGGTGTGTCAAAATTTAAATAACAATTGTATTTAAAAGTTACCAAGGAAGACCTATTCTGAGGGTTTTTCTTATTGAAAATCCAAACGAGCAACGGTTATGGCTTCAGTTTATGTTTAAAGCAGCACACTTTAACAAAATGCTGAAGTGTTTGTGCGTTTGAAATGCTTGACACTTAAAACAATGTTATTACACTTAAAACAATGGTTCCATGACCAAAAGCTTTTTGTTTATCTTTTATGTCGCAACATTGAAATACTTATTTTGTGTGTTCCATATTAAAGACACTTTAAATCATGAATATTTTAAATTTTAATAATATTAGGCCTTTCGAAATCTGTCAGATGAAAATCTAACTGACACAAAAAAATAAGAAAAATAAAAAATATGAAATAAAAATATAAATATGAAATAAAAATATAAAACGTTTTTCAAGTGAATTTTTAGTATAATTTAAAATGAAACGTGGGAGTGTGATAATATCGTCGTCGTTCAGTGAAAAGTCGTTAAGTCAATTTTTCGAAAATATCGAAAAAAGTATGCCACTATTATAAAAACGAACTCATCTTTACGTTGGAAAGTCCTCGTAGTGCTACATCTTACCAAACCGAAGATATTAAAAATGGAAAATCACTAACTCCAAATATTTAAAAATTTAGTGCAGTAAAATGTACTCAAGTCCACAATTAACCCGTAAAAAGGGTCCGATCAAATATATTTCGGACTTAAACTATAGAAAAAGATGAAATCTGAATAAAACCGTGATAGATATTATGCAGGTCTTTCATCTCTAATTTAAACTGAAATCAGATACAATTATTTGGATAAACTGGAGCACTGTTACTGTTAATATAGGACTTAGTGATTTTTCACTGAACGACAATCGTCGAAAAATGATTAAAAGGGTGCCGAGTCCACAAAATGGTCGGATTTTAACGATTTTTGAATTAAATGATAGATATTAGTTCTTTCATCTGCAATGCAAACTGAAATCCGATACAATTATTTGAATACACTGGAGGACTGTTACTGTTTATATGGGACTTAGTGACTTTTCATTGAACGGCAATCGTCGAAATATGATTTAAACGATTTTTCGATTAAATGATAGATATTATGCAGTTCTTTCATCTCCAATTCAAACTGAAATCAGATACAATTATTTGAATAAACTGGACCACTGTTACTGTTTATATGGGATTTTTCACTGAGCGATAAAGAAAAGAAGCCAATAACAGTCATGTGTTGTGTCCTTTTTTTTTTTTTTTTTTGCTTTTTGTAGTGGAATTCGTTGTCTATAGTACATGCTTAGCACTATTTGAATCCAAAAATTTTTATTTGTTACGGTAATTTATATCTTTAAAGCACATATCTCAATACTACATTTTTTGATTTAGTGACTTTTCACTGAACGACGACGTTTTTATACTACAAACAATATTTTTTAATTTATATTTTTTGCTTTGTTTTTCTATCTTTTTTATTTGTTTGTTTCAATTAAAAACATTTTATTTAAGTTTAACTTAAAATATACACAAAGAAGGTTAATTTTAAACCAGTTGGGAAGGTTAGACACATGGGAAATTTTAAAGTAGGGACATTTTACAGTAGGTGTTATTATGAAAGTTAGGATTATCAAAATTATAGTGGGACTAAGCCGACAATTTATATTATACATTTTATATTATACAAATTTCTGCTGTAGATTGCTTTCTTTGCCAACATACTCTCCGGTCAGTGGGAGTTGCACAAGCCGCGTCTCACTGGCGACCGCAGCTGGTGACAGCGCTGATGCCGCTCTTGTCGCCGCCGGGGACATTGAAGACTACGATGACATTTTCTCCTATACACAAGTACCTATGCCACACTCCGAAATTCGCCGAACACAAACTGGAATTTGGAATTGTTTTAGAGCGATTTCAGATTTTTTTCAGTATTTTTTTGTTTTGTGCTGCGGACAGTGCGTGCCGTTTTTACTGTTCGGTTTTTTCATGCTCAAATATACTTTCTTCCACTAGAGACATACTATTCTACAGAGTACTTCCTATTGTGTTTCTATATGTTGCATTTATATTTGCAGCCCTAGCGCTCCAACGTGTTGCAAACACCAAGTCAGCAGCACAACGAATCGTCGGCAATGTTCGATCTCGGGAAAGCGGTTGTGACGCTGACTTCGTGTTTGCAACGCGTTGGAGCGCTAGGTAAAATGGCCGATTTCTTATAATTAAATTGGCTACCACATCTAAACAAATTGTTTGTGTCAATTGTATTCATTAGTTGTGTGAACTGATACGCGGTGTTGCAACAACTGTATCAGTCGAATGTTGACAGAACTAAATAAATCGGTTGGCAAATAAAGACGGTTGCCCCAACTGATGCGTTCTTTGGGTGTATGCTATTTTTTATAAATTGCAATTGGAGGTGATCGTCCTGTACTACGACAGTCGCATTCGCATGTACAGCGAGCGCTACTCATCGATCTACACATTGCTGCATCACTGTGGCGCCGGTGCCGATGAGGCACGCGTCCGGTTCTAAAGCCCAAAGTGCGACGTGACCATATTATCGACGATGCTTTGATTGGCGTAAGTTACCTGTATTTAAATTGTTCGATTTTATATTTGATTTAAAACGAATTAGTTCTAATTTTACTTATTAAAAACGGTTTTTTGCATTTGAAAACAAGTAGTCGATTTATAGTTCACAATAAACCGATCATGCCAATTATTTTCTTGTTTAGACAGCGTAGTAATCCAAATTAGGCTTTTCATTGATTTAATTCTTCTAGTTTTTCTGTAATCGTGATTTCAACAGACAGACGAATATCACTAAATCGACTCATAAGACCTCCAAATAAAAAAAAAATATATATATATATATATATATATATATATATATATATATATATATATATATATATATACTTTTCTATAAAAGAAATGCTTACATCTGGGTGTTAAAAACGGCCTACCAAACTAAATATACCCTTTCACTCTTAGTGTAAAGTATAAAAAAATATATATTTCAAACTGAAGATTACGTTCTCGTTTTAGACAATGAACTCTATTCGTACGTTTAAATAAAGCAATTTCGTCTAAGGACAATATGGTTAACATTGTAAAACTACCCAAATAGGCAACTTATGTCTGACAGATGTCGTTAAGTTAACTTTTAAATGTTTTCGATATCTGTAAAGTTTGATAAGCCGTCTTTTAGTAATACAAATGATCAACCAAAAGAGTTCCCTAAATTTATACAGAAAGATGATTTAAAGTAATTATTCAAAAATCGTTTTTTTAGTAATATAAATGCAACCAATAAACAATTTATTTAGGTATGTCAAAATTTAAATAACAATTGTATTTAAAAGTTATCAAGGAAGGCTTATTCAGTGGGTTTTTCTTATTGAAAATCCAAACTAGCAACAGTTACGGCTTCAGTTTATGTTTAAAGCAGCGAAGGGCAAATGCACATATTAACAATAAGCTTAAGTGTTGGTGCGTTTGAAATGCTTTACACTTCAAACAATGTTGGTACACTTAAAACAATGGTTGCATGAGCAAAAGCTTTTTGTTTATCTTTTATGTCGCAACATTGAAATACTTATTTTGTTTGTTCCATATTAAAGAAACTTTGAATCATGAATATTTTTAATTTTAATAATTTTAGGCCTTTCGAATTCTGTCAGACGAATTCTAACTGACAAAAAACTAACTGACAAAAAAAATAAGAAATATGAAATAAAAAATATTTTTTTAATATAAAACGTTTTTACGTTTTCAGTTGGTTTCGTTTCTTTGTCGGTGACGGTTGTTTTTGTTTTAGCGCATGCATTTGTGATTAGAACAGTGTTATTTAAAAATTAAAACAAAGTAATATAAATTTTATAAAGTGTAGTGTACATTGTTTTACATTATTGTCTAACAATTGATTTAACCAATAGTTAATGTGAAATTATTCAACTAATTGCACACATTTTTTTGTAATAATTGCATAAAATAATTCTGTTGCATGTAAATTGTTATTGTTAGTTTATTTGTGTTTTCCAATTCTTCTTTGTGCTATATTTGTTTACGATAAACTCTTGTTGTGTTGTTAGTGTGTTCAAAATCAGTAGCATTAACCCTTGAGTAGCTTTTAATTTTTTTTAGCACTAAATTCTTAACTTTGTGTTTTTCGATAGTTTTATACTATGGATTTCTTATCAGTTGAAAACTTCGCTGCCTGCTCACTGAGGGACAAATGTAAAAGTCAGAACATTTTAAACTCAATGTTTTCCTGTTCTGGTCCCTGTGGTCAATTGTACCACGCTACATGTGCTAATATTTCTATTGGATGCACTGAATTTTTATGTTCAGTGCATTCAGGTTTATAGTGGTACTGTCCTACTTGTAGACCCCTTTCTCCATCTGTTTTTTTTTTTGTTAAAATTAAAAACTTTGGTGAAAAACTTAGTATTTTAAATTCAAACTACAGTGAAATATTAAATTCGTTAAACGAATTTAGCTCAATAGTAGAAATCAGTGATACCGCAAATAAGCCAGACTGTGTTGAAGATAATACAGCTATTATTAATGAATCAGTCTCTGACAATGAACCTTCAACTAAAAAGTTGAAAAAAAAAACGCAAACGAAAATATAATAATAAATCTTTAAGTCCTCCTAAGGCTAAACGTAGTTCCCAAACAACTTCTGCTACCCCTTCTGTTCCTTCTATTAGTCCATCACTAATAGCAGTTACACTGCCCAAAACAACCACAAGTAGTAAGACACCAGTTAGTTCAACGTTAAAGGCAATCCCAAAATTAAAAAGAATTTTTTTATCTCGGTTGATGCCTGACACAACAACGGAGAATGTTTCCAATTTTATAAAAATGAATAAACTCGTGCCAACTGACACTTACATTTCTTGTAAAAAAATCGGAAACAGGCCAACACATGCATCTTTTACTTTGTCAATTGCGGAAGAACATGCTGCGGCCGTTATCAGTTCAAATCTGTGGACTGATAACATCCTTGTTTCCGAATTCAAAACCAAAAGAAACAATAGACCAACTAAAACAGTCCACCAAAATCCAAAAAACTTAAGCGTATCTCCCTTTACTACCAAAACGTAAGGGGATTGCGTTCAAAGACTCGGGATCTCTTTTTATCTACTCAGAATTTCGCAAACGATATCATCGCGTTAACTGAAACATGGCTAAATAAGAGCTTTTCAAATGTTGAATTATTTGATAATTCATTCAATGTTTTTAGAAAAGATAGATTTGACATCGAAAAATCTCCAGTCGGTGGTGGAATATTAATAGCAATAAAGAACAATTTAATAAGTTCCTTATTAGAAATTCCAATTGCTGCTTCATTAGAGCTTATTTGTGTTAGGATTGTACTTCACAATTCCTGTGTATATGTCTTAAACGCTTACATTCCTCCGAAAAGTAGCGTAGAAGTCTATGAGACCTTATCTAAGTCCATAGATTTTGTATTGGAAATGCTTAATAGTTCTGATGATATCATACTTTTAGGTGATTTTAATTTACCAGATTTAATATGGAATAACTCTGACGACGACACATATTTCTGTGCGTCTAACTCTAAATCTCGACAAGAACAGATTTTTGTTGACACTATATCATCTGACTTACAACAAGTAAGTTGTATTACTAATTGTCTGGAACGACAACTTGACTTAGTATTTACTACAGATAGTAACAATGTTGTAGTTACAAATTCGACGAATGTTCTAATGGACATTGATGCATATCATCCGCCTCTAACAATATTTTATCAATCTGATAGAGCGAATATCATTAATAGTAAATCTGCAGACAAGGCTTATGAATTTAATTTTAAAAAAGCCAACTTTTCATTGTTAAATGAATTGTTGTCTGCTAAAATTGATTTAATATCAGACTATATTAATGATAATGAACTTGATGTTGCCATAAACTGTTTATACCATGAACTCTTTTCCTGCATAGCACTATCTGTACCATATAGCCTTAAGTTCACTAAGATCTCATCGTATCCCTGGTACACAAAGGAATTGAAGATGCTACGTAACTCTAGGAATAGATATGTCAGCAGTCAAGACCCAAGTGACCTAGAAACATACAACAAATTGTTTCTGGAATTCCAGTCTATATCTAAAATTCTTTACACTGAGTATATTGATAAAATGAAGATACAAATTTTATCAGATTCAAAAAAGTTCTGGGGTTTCATCAATACTAAAAAAAAAGAGCGATGGTTTTCCTGCTTCTTTTAAAAATAATGATGGATTCACTAGCGACCCTAATGTCATATGTGGCCTATTTGCAAGCCTGTTTAAACAATCATTCTCTAATGATTCTTATATAACCGATGTTAATTATTTTGATTACATGCGTTCTGCTCCTAAAACTTCATTAGTCTCTATATCATTTTCTCCGGAGCAGATTTTGCAATATATTTCGACGATTGATGATGATTTTAGTTCTGGACCAGACGGTATCCCGGCAACAGTTATAAAGAAATGTGGTACTTCGTTATGTAAACCACTTTGTTCCATATTTAATAAATCAATAAATGAAAGTAATTTCCCAATATTTTGGAAAAACTCATTTATAAGCCCAATTTTTAAAAAGGGGTGTAAAAATGATGTAAATAACTATAGGCCAATCGCTAAATTGTCATCAATACCGAAATTGTTTGAACGTATTGTATATGATCAAGTTAAAATCCACTGTAGAGATGTAATTACCACACGTCAGCACGGATTTGTAACCGGAAGATCCACAGTATCTAATCTATTAGGCTTCACTTCATTTGCAATAAGTTCAATAGAATCAGGAAAACAAGTCGACTGCATTTACACAGATTTCAGTAAAGCTTTCGATAAACTTCCTCATAACTTAATTTTATTCAAACTAAAGGTACTGGGATTTCCCGAATTCTTTGTTAAGTGGATAGGATAATATTTATCTGATCGGTCATATCAAATACGATTCAGAAATAATTTATCTTCGCCATTTATTGCAACATCTGGGGTACCCCAGGGTAGTCATCTTGGTCCACTGTTATTTATACTGGCTATTAATGATGTGATATACAACATTAAGTACTCTCATTTATTAATTTTTGCCGATGATATGAAAATATATAAATCAATAAATGACGATAAGGACGTTCATATACTTCAGTCCGACTTAAAATCATTTGAAAAGTGGTGTTGTAAGAATAACTTGATTCTTAATCCAGAAAAGTGTCAAGCCATGACATTTTCTCGCAAAAGAAATAAACTAGAATACAACTATTCACTAAAAGAGAAAATTTTAAATCGGGTGCACGTGGTGAAAGATCTTGGTGTGTTTGTCGATACAAATTTATCGTTTAATTTACATATTGAAAATATATGTAAAAAAGCCTCATCATTACTTGGTTTTATCAAACGATGGGCTAAAGAATTTAATAGTCCCCTTACAAATTTGACTCTATATTGCACTCTGGTTCGTTCACAATTAGAATATGCAAGTCAAGTATGGTCTCCTTTCTACAAGGTACATAATGACCGAATCGAAAGGATACAGAAAAACTTCGTACGTTTCGCTCTCAAGGGTTTAAATTGGATGGATAACTTACATCTTCCTCCATACGTAGATCGTCTGAAACTACTAAATTTAAAGACTCTTGACGAGCGCAGACAGATTGCCGATATTATTTACATACATCAATTAATAACCGATAGACTTGATTCACCCGAGCTTCTTAACTATATTAGTTTTAACCATAATCGTAGAAGTAACAGACATCGTGATGTTCTTTTTTATGTACCTTATAGTAGAACTAATTATGTAGCTGCTTCACCCTTCAATCGAATGTGTAATTTAGTTAATAATTGTCCACAGTATAATATAAATCTGTCAAAAAATCAACTCAAATGTAGATTTAAACTATAATGTAACAAATGCATGTGTTGTTCACGAGCCCAACTAATTTAGTGGGTAAATATTTTCCAGCATTATGCTGTGAAAGTGCAAGCTAGCTGTATTAGCTAAAACTCGATTATATTATATAATAAAGTGGATTTTTATATGATTTAGAATGAAACGTGGGACGGTGATAATATCGTAGTCGTTCGGTGAAAAGTCGTTAAGTCCATTTTTCGAAAATATCGAGATAAGTATACCACTATTATAAAAACGAACTCATCTAATTTAAACTGAAATCAGATACAATTATTTGGATAAACTAGAGCACTGTTATTGTTTATATGGGACTTAGTGACTTTTCATAGAACGGCAATCGTCGAAATATGATTTTAACGATTTTTAGATTAAATGATAGATATTATGCAGTTCTTTCATCTCCAATTTAAACTGAAATCAGATACAATTATTTGAACTGGAGCACTGTAGTGGATTTCGTTGTCAATACTACATGCTTAGCACTATTTAATTCCAAAAATATTCTGATTTGTTACGGTAATTTATATCTTTAAAAGCATTTATCTCAATACTCAATTTTTGGACTTAGTAACTTTTCACTGAACGACGACGATATAATCTATTGGATTCTTAAAGTTCACACATAAAACGTTTTATACTACAAACAATATTTTTTATTTAATATTTTTTATTTTTCTATTTTTTTTATTTGTTTGTTTTAATAAAGAACATTTTATTTAAGTTTAACTTAAAATATAGACAAAGAAGGTTTATTATAAACCAATTGGGAAGGTTAGATCACATGGGAAATTTTAAAGTAGGGACATTTTATAGTAGGTGTTATTGTTATTGTTAGGATTATCAAAATTATAGTCGGCTTAAGCCGACTAAAAAAACCCTATACATATCTGTGGTTAACATTCAAAGTGGTATATAGGTACTAGGGTATACGAATCCTGAAAATAACTACAATCTTATCTACAAGTTATCTAAATTATGAGTTTCATTTATCTAACTCTTCAATTGTTTAAGTAGTAGGGATTTCAACAGACAGACAGACGGACATCGCTAAATCGACTCAGGAGGTCATGCTGATCAGTAGCGTCAACGCACTTATGGGGGACGGACGTGTCGTCTCTTGTCTTTTTAACGTGTTCCGTCCGTCGTTTAGTATAAATGTGTTTCAAAACTGTGTTTAATGTGCCCGCCCAACATAAAAAAATAACAACGAAATAAAACAAAATTAAATTAAAACACAAACTAATAATAATTTACATAAAAAACAAAAAAGAAAAATAAAAATTCAACAACAACATAATAGAACCGGTTTCGCGCTGCCTGTTGAGTTGCCGCATCGTTGAAATCATGTCGGTTGAAATCATAGTCGGATTTCAACGATTTTTGGATTAAATGATAGATATTATGCAGGTCTTTCATCTCCAATTTAAAATGAAATCAGATACAATTATTTGGATAAACCGGAGCACTGTTACTGTTTATATGGGACTTTGTGATTTTTCACTGAACGGCAATCGTCGAAAATGATTAAAAGGGTGCCGAGTCCACAAAATGGTCGTATTTTAACGATTTTTGAATTAAATAATAGATATTATGCAGCTATTTCATCTACAATGCAAAATGAAATCCGATAAAATTATTTGAATAAACTGGAGGACTGTTACTGTTTATATGAGACTTTGCGAATTTCATTAACGGCAAACGTCGAAATATGATTTTAACGATTTTTTGATTAAATGACAGATATTAAGCAGTTCTTTTATCTCCAATTCAAACTGAAATCAGATACAATTATTTGAATAAACTGGAGCACTGTTACTGTTTATATGGGACTTGGTGATTTTTCACTGAGCGATGAAGAAAAGAAGCCAATAACAGTCATATGTTGTGTCCAAACTATTTTTTTTTTTGCTTCTTGTAGTGGAATTAGTTGTCTATACTACATGCTTAGCACTATTTGAATCCAAAACCAGTTGGGAAGATTAGATCACATGGCAAATTTTAAAGTAGGTTTTTGTTATGATAGTTAGCATTATCAAAATTATAGTCGGTCTAAGCCGACTATAAATACCCTACACATATGTGTGGTTACCATTGAATGTGGTATATAGGTCACAAGGTATTACGAATCCTGAAATTAACTACAAACTTCCAATCGCTGAAGAATTTCCATTCCTTTGATACCCATATTTAAAAATGGGTAGGTGTACCGAATTTCGATTTTTTTTGTAACCACAAGTCGTTTCGCCGGAAAACTTTATTTTCATGTATTTGAGCATGAGTCAATATATATTTGACCAAAAAAAGTTTACCTAAGCATATATACAGTAATATTGATCTGTAGATATTCATTTTATATGAGGTATTTGAACATAAGTGGTCGGTTTTCAGGTCACAATAGACCGATCATGCCAATTTCCTTGTTCATACAACTTAGATATATAAGTAATCTAAATTCATTCATTGTTTTATCTCTTCTGTAATCGTGATTTCAACAGACAGACAGGCATCGTTAAATCGCCTCAGGAGTTCATGGTGATCAAGAATATATATACTTTTCCATACCGGAGATGCTTCCTTCTGGGTGTTACAAACGGCGTACCAAACTGAATTTACCCTTTCAAACTTATTGTATATATTGTATATACATAAATATTCTGATTTGTTACGGTCATTTATATCTTTAAAAGCATTTATTCAATACTCAATTTTTGGACTTAGTGACTTTTCAACAAACGACGTCGATATAATCTATTGGATTCTTAAAGTTCACATAGAAAACGTTTTATAACAAAAACAATATTTTTTATTTTATATTTTTTGTTATGTTTTTCTATCTTTCTTATTTATTTGTTTGTTTCAATTAAAAACATTTTATTTAAGTTTAACTTAAAATATAGAAAAAAAAAGTTGGGAAGGTTAGATTACATGGGAAATTTTAAAGTAGGGAAATTTTATAGTAGGCTATAAATACCCTACACATATGTGTGGTTACCATTCAAAGTTGGTATATAGGTAACCATATTGGTTGGTATATAGGTAACCATTTCAAATATACTTCACGATTGCTTAATATCAAGAAAATCTACGAAATTCTACAAATAATGACCTAAAATTTGAAATAATTAAAAAAATGAGCATACGTCTAAAAAAGCATCTTATATTATAAAAATGTCTCCTATAGATTGCTTTCTTTGCCAACATACTCGCCGGTTAGTGGGAGTTGCACAAGCCGCGTCTCACAGGCGACCGCAGCCGGTGACAGCGCTGATACCGCTCTTGTTGCCGCCGAGGACATTGAAGACTACGATGACATTTTCTCCTATACACAAGTACCTAAGCCACACTCCGAAATTCGCCGAACACAAACTGGCCGCTGAGCTGGTCGTCGCCTGCATGGACTGTCGCGTGCCGTTCGAGGAGTTTTACAACGAGCCACTAAGCGATGCCATACAAATGGATCGCGACTATTTGTCCTATAAGATTCTCTCCTTGGATCTGAGCAACGAGAGTAGGTTTCAAATGCAATTTTTTATAAATTGCATTTGGAGGTGATCGCCCTGTACTACGACAGTCGCATTCGCATGTACAGCGAGCGCTACTCATCGACCTACACATTGCTGCATCACTTTGGCGCCGGTGCCGATGAAGCACGCGTCCGGATCTAAAACCCTATATAGCCCAAAGTGCGACATGACAATATTATCGACGATGCTTGGATTGGCGTAAGTTAATTGTGGCATGATGTTATAACTTCACATATTTCGACAATTTGTCGAAAATCAGTATGTTACAATACTTTCGACGAGCGAAAGTTTCGCTAAATCTTCACTTCAAATTTTGCCGGTGATAGAGAAGCGATAGCAAATAAAATGTAAGTATTAATGAATTAATTTCTTATACATACATTTTAAATATATAATTTTATCAACTAAAGGTATTATAAATATATTATATAGTAGTTAAATAGATATTTGCATATTTTTTTCACATATATTTAGTAATATTTCCTAACCTTACTTTTAGGTCTTCTGCCAAAAAATTACAACTTGCAACCATTTGAAATGCTCTTAGTATTTTTGGAGCAGCATAATGAAATGGCCACTGGATACAACCAGCAAGTGATGCATGAAATGTGTTCGACCCTCACAGCCAAATTAAATGCGGAAGGCCCCCCCACAAGAGACGAGGACAGATGGAGAAAGGTATTTAATCTAAAATTAATTCCAAACTATATTTCAATATTGTTTTTATTAATCATAGGTGTGGGCGGATTTAAAAAATGATAAACATTTTAAAAATGCGTAAATTCCACAATAAAGCAGAGAAAACTGGAGGTGGAAGGTATCAAATGGCATTTTCTGCATTTGAAGAACGAGTTATAGCTCTCACGGGAATGACCACATCGGTTTTTGGTTTGAAAGGAAAAGACTTTGGTGCTACAAATCATGCTGAATGTGCAGATCATGATGGTGAAGCAAGAATAAAGTTTGCTTGAGGAATACTGTGTGGATATCGTAGATTGCTATTATGCTGCTTTGTGGAATACGTAGATTTAAAGAATTTCGCAAACATATTTGCTATTTCGGACTCATTAGATGAGGCATTGTCATTCAATTTCATTTTAGGCGGAAATGCAGATATTTTACGTTTCACGTTAATGAAGTCGTAGAAAGATTTTGGATTTCTTTTAATATTATATTTTAACTGGTTTATGTAATTATTATAACACTGTTTATTTAGGGAATGGAATTTATACCGAGTAAGGGAATAATGAGTATAATCGTAGGATTTACCGCTGTTTTTAAATTTTTTAAATTGTCTATCTTTAAGCTTGTTAATTCAGGTGTAAACCATAAAGGCCTATTGGAATTGGATAATTGTTGTTGCCTCGGAACACAAGTTTTAAAATATTTGTGCAGCATTTTGTTAAAGAGAAATACTGCGTAATCGACATCAGTGCCTTCATAGATAAAATTCCAGTCAGTTTCAGAGATTAGCTTGTTCAATTTCATATAGTTCGTTTTCTTAAAACAAAAAGAGTACTTGAGTTTAGATTGCCCGAATGTAGTATATTTATTTTCCAGTTGAATAGTAAGTTCTATTGTAGGATGATGATTGTCTTCAGGAATTGAGAGAGGATCGATTCGGTTTACAGATGAGTCTATAATGTTGTTGTCAATAAATATAAGCTCCAATAATCTTTTGCTATTATTAAAAACATTGTTGACCTGATTTACTAATAAATGAAGCAGCACGTCGAAAAAATCGTTAATCCACATAAGGCTAGTGCCAGGTGTTAAATAATTTGCTCCGTCATGATATGTCCAACTAATAAAAGGTAAATTAAAATCTCCAAAAATTAGTAGACTGTCTTTTGATTTTAAATTTGAATGAATATCTTTGATAGATTCACAATGTCTTAAATAAACAGATAGTTCGGAGGAATATAGGAACACGTTATAAAAAGTTTAGACTTGTTTAATTCTATTAACACGCACACAAATTCAAGATCATGATTCTTTACATTAGGAACATATTCAGAAGATAGGGATGTGCTTACAGCAATCATCACACCGCCACCAACTTTATGCAAACGGTCCTTTCTATATATTTGTTAGGAATTGCATAAGACTTCAGAATTAAGAACATTGTCACGAAGCCAAGTCTCTGTAAACACTTTAATTTTATTTGTAAAATTAAAACTTCTAATATACAAGTTACACAGTTTTGAGTTAAGTCCTCTAACATTTTGATAGCAAATGGTAATATAATTGTTTTTGTCGTAATTTAGTTTTTTGAAATGTTTTGGTTTTCTAACCTTGTGGGTAGATGAACCACATTTAAAGGTCTAGGATTTGCTTTATAAATAAATTCATGTATTAAAGTATTTCGTGGCCAAAAAGATGTGTCTAATACGGCATCGAAAAACACCTCGGGAATATTGATTTTAAATGATGATCTTTGTCTCGAGTATTGAAAATTGAACTTATAATATGAGACATCAGCACACGATGAAGCCGGTTTCGGTTTTATTATAAAAAACACTTCAGTGTATTCTATATATAGACATAAATCACAATTTAGAATAAAAAGCACAATGTAAACACTTAAAATCCTTATGTAATTTCAGAGCCTTTTTAAATACACTGTGCGTCACTTAAGAGTTGCCAACTTCCTTTTTAAACGGTGTTATTAGCCATTTCTCTAAAGGGTACCCAGAGTCTCCAAGCAACCAAGTGTTTCTTTCATCGTTTTCGTAATTTCGTTGCATTTTCTTTATTTCTGCAGTAACATAAAAAATTAACTCAAAAAAAAAAAACACACACACTAGTTTAACATTTTAATGAATTTTTATTTGAAACATTTATAGAAATCGACATCATTGTCGGTTCGCCGACATGTTAGCATGCATCACTGCTGATAGCTGTGTCGCAGGGCTTTTCCACAGCGGCATTCTGCTAATTTTATTCGCACAAGTGTCACGTCTCATGTGCAGGCTCAAGTTCTTCACATAGAAAGCAGCCTCTATCAATTCGGAAATCGATACGAGACGAATCTCGTCTCGGCTTGATGATCATTCCATTATATAACTCCGATGCGACCGACACCGCGTGAATTTTGCAACTCGACTCGATCTAGTGGCCGAGAATGGCGGCCTAATTAGGGTCAGCTTGGATTCGGACATGTCGCGTGTCACCTTCAGATGCGTCTCGCTGATGAATTCGATCATATAAAAAACATGCTACAGGGTGTCATAGAAAATCAATAATATTATTTTCAAACTAAAAATAATATCGTCGTTTCTTGCTTTCAAGAAATTGATAATATTTATTTTCAAAATTCGGCAATTATTTTCTATGTGTGTATCAATTGTAAAAAAATGTATTATTCGCTATAAAGTGTTTATGTTTTATTTACCAGTTGCACATTTAGAGAATGATGACTTTTCTATCTATAAACAAATGTTCATTTTTAGTTGGAGCAATCATGCCAATGTGTGTTCCGTCAATGCATCCGATAATTCCAGGTATTTTTACATTAATATAAGATATGCGCTTATTTTTAGCCTTCTCTTCTTCGTTAGGAAATGTAATCCATTTTGAACATAATACATTTTCCAATGCACATTTTATTTCATCAATGGCTCTTGAAACAATTGATTGGTCCATTGAGTGGAGCATGATATCGCTAATTGTTCGTTGGTAGGACCCGGTTGCATAGAAATCTAAAACAATTGACAAATTTAAAGATATTGGAATTTTTGTAATCCTCGACGATGCATTACTAGTTGCAAAAAATTGTAATTCATTCAATATTTCTATAAAAACTGTCTTCGATACACGGAAAGATTCTTCAAACCTTAAATAGAGAACATTACATTTTTGTTCATAGTAGCGTAAAATTACTTTCTGTTGGACAAACGCAAAACATCATAGCGCTGTCTTAAAAATCTTCTCTGTGATCTATAGTTATACACTTCGTCCTCGCTCTCACTATCTTCCACAAATAAAAGAATTGCTTGCGAATTCATTGTTAATTTTTGCTTTTTAAAATTGTTGTTTTAAATATTTTTGTTGAAATGTAACGATGACATTTAGCGCAGGGGTAATTTCTTCGAACTTAATTTTGAAAAAAATAAAATCGTCTGTCGAAAGTTAATACATACTGCCTTGTCGATATTTTCGCTTCGATAATCGCTTTCGATGCGAAGTTATAACATCTTGCCACTGTATTTAAATTGTTTGATTTCATATTTTATTTAAAACGAATTAGTTCTAATTTTACTTATTAAAAACGGTTTTTTGCATTTCAAAATAATGTATTTCAAAATAAGTAGTCGATTTATAGTTCACAATAAACCGATCATGCCAATTATTTTCTTGTTTAGACAGCGTAGATATATAAGTAATCTAAATTAGTATTTTCATTGATTTAACTCTTCTAGTTTTTCTGTAATCGTGCTTTCAACAGACAGACGGATATCACTAAATCGAACTCCTGATAAAAAATATATATATATACTTTTCTATAAAAGAAATGCTTACATCTCGGTGTTGAAAACGGCCTACCACACTAAATATACGCTTTCATTCTTAGTGTAAGGTATAAAAAAATATATATTTCAAACTGAAGATTACGTTCTCATTTTAGACAATAAACTCTAGGCGTACGTTTAAATAAAGCAATTAAATAATATACAAATTTATATATGTGATTACGTCTAAGGACAATACACATTAAAGGGTTAAAATTGTCAAACTACCCAAATAGGCAACTTATGTCTGACAGATGTCGTTAAGTTAACTTTTAAATGTTTTCGAAATCTGTAAAGTTTGAAAAGCCGTCTTTTATTAATACAAATGATCCTCCAAAAGAATGCCCTAAATTTATACAGAAAGATGATTTAAAGTAATTATTCAAACATCTTTTTTTAGTAACATAAATGTAACAATAAACAATTTATTTAGGTATGTCAAAATTTAAATAACAATAGTATTTAAAAGTTACCAAGGAAGGCTTATTCAGTGGGTTTTTCTTATTGAAAACCCAAACGAGCAACGGTTACGGCTTCAGTTTATGTTTAAAGTAGCGAAGAGCAAATGCACTCATTAACAAAATGCTTAAGTGTTTGTGCGTTTGAAATGCTTTACACTTAAAACAATGTTGGTACACTTAAAACAATGGTTACATGAGCAAAAGCTTTTTGTTTGTCTTTTATGTCGCAACATTAAAATACTTATTTTGTGTGTTACATATTAAAGACACTTTGAATCATGAATATTTTTAATTTTAATAATATTAGGCATTCCAAATTCTGTCAGACGAAAATCTAACTGACACAAAAAAAATAAGAAAAATAACAAATATTTAATAAAAAATAATTTTTAATATTAAACGTTTTTAAAGTGAATTTTTAGTATGATTTAAAATGAAACGTGGGTGGGGCTGTGCTAATATCGTCGTCGTTCAGTGAAAAGTCGTTAAGTCCATTTTTCGAAAATATCGAGATGTATGCCACTATTATAAAAACGAACTCATCTTTACGTTGGAAAGTCCTCGTAGTCCTACATCTTACCAAACCGAAGATTTTAAAAATGGAAAATCACTAACTCCAAGTATTTATAAATTTAGTTCAGTGAAAAGTACTCAAGTCCACAATTAAAACGTAAAAAGCGTCCGATCAAATACATTTCGGACTTAAACTAGATCGGACTTAAAAGATGAAATCTGAATAAAACCGTGCTGAGTTCTCAAAAATAGTCGGATTTCAACGATTTTTCGATTAAATGATAGATATTATGCAGGACTTTCATCTCTAATTTAAACTCAGATACAATTACTTGAATAAACTTGAGCACTGTTACTGTTTATATGGGACTTAGTGATTTTTCTCTGAACAGCAATCGTCGAAAAAGGCTTAAAACGGTGCCGAGTCCACAAAATGGTCGGATTTTAACATTTTTGAATTAAATGATAGATATTATGCAGTTCTTTCATCTGCAATGCACACTGAAATCCGACAATTATTTAAATAAACTGGAGAACTACTACTGTTTATATGGGACTTAGTGATTTTTCACTGAGCGATGAAGAAAAGAAGCCTATAAGAGTCATGTGTTGTGTCCAAACTTTTTTTTTTTTTTGCTTTTTTAGTGGAATTCGTTGTTTATACTATATGCTTAGCACTATTTGAATCCAAAAAATATAATGATTTGTTACGGTAATTTATATCTTTAAAAGCATTTATCTCAATACTCAATTTTTGGACTTAGTGACTTTTCACTGTGCGACAACGATATAATCTATTGGATTGGTGTGTAGGGTATTTATAGTCGACTATAAATACCCTACACATATGTGTGGTTACCATTCAAAGTGGTATATAGGTCACCAGGGTATACGAATCGTTTCAAATATACTTCACGATTGCTTTGCTCTTTGTCCAATCTCGCCCATATATAGCCTATCATTCCTTCCAGACCATACCGCATCTGTGGTCAAAATTTCAAGAAAATCGGATCAGCCGTTTAGACGGAGATGTGGAACAAACAAACAAACCAACCAACATTCAGATTTATTATATTAATAGGATAGAAGTTAAATAGATATTTGCATATTTTCTTTTTCACATATATTTAGTAATATTTCCTAACCTTACTTTTAGGTCTTCTGCCAAAAAAAAATACAACTTGCAACCATTTGAATTGCTCTTAGCATTTTTGGAGCAGCATAATGAAAGCAGCATAATGTAAAAATTAACAACTAGCAAGGATTTAAAAAATAAGATAAAAAGAAAATGCGTAAATTCCACAATAAAGCAGAGAAAACTGGAGGTGGAAGGAATCAAATGGCATTTTCTGCATTTGAAGAACGAGTTATAGCTCTCACGGGAATGTCCACATCGATTTTTGGTTTGAAAGGAAAAGACTTTGGTGCTACAAATCATGCAGATCATGCAGATGGTGAAGGAGATGATGATGTTGCTCCAGAATCCGATGCTGCTGCAATTGCATGTACACCGGAGTTGACAGAAGATTCAAGAAGCGGGCAAATAGACAAATCTTTCTCATCAAACGGTGCTCGTAAAAAAAGATCTCGACCAACAACACAATCATTAATTTTAAAAGAGTTGAGAAAACAAAGAAAAGAAAACGGCAAATTCCAGGAAAGCATTATTTCCCTAATGAGAGAGGCGAATGAAATTAATCCAAAGAGGCTTAAAGTTGAAGAAGAAATCCTTGAATTGAGAGGGAAACCGTTTACTTTTTAACTTTTTTATTACCAAGTTTTAATTAATAATAAAACACAGAAATTAAACATAAATTAAAACATTTGTTATTTAAATTATTGACTCCATTATGTTTTCTCGAATAGTAGCAGCAAAATCGTCTTCACCAGTTGCAACGTCTCCTATTATGGATTTGTCTCTAAATTCTTCAAGGAGCTCTAATTCATTCGAAATACAAATATTTAGTAATGCGCAACAAACGTTTACTATACGAATAATTTTTTCTGGTTCGTATCTTAGTTTTCTTTCTCCCAGAAGACAGCGGAAGGTAACTTTTAAGACACCGTTGCATCTCTCGATTACGTTTCTTCCCTGCGCGTGAATGTGGTTAAATTTTCGGTGAACTTCTGTAGAGGGACTTTTAAACGGTGTTATAGGCCATTGTTGTGTATCATAATCGTAGAGTTCACAGCTTACATATGATCCACTGTTGTGTATCATAATCGTGAACCTTACAGCGTGCTTATGATCCACAACATAACATAACCAGTATATTTTTCTTTATGGCATACTTTTAGGGTTAAGCATTATGCATGTTAAACACAAACAGCATTTAATTGTCTTGGCGCACACAGCTTAATATAGCACAGGTATACACGCCCACGTTAAATAGGTCACTCAGATAAACGCTGACTTAGTTATTTTAGAATGATGGAAGTACTCAATTTATTGTGAAATTATAAATACGCTGACTAAGTTATTTTAGCATGATGAAATTACTCAATTTATTGTGAAATTATAAGAATACGAGGTGTTAAGTAGAAGTTAAGTATAGACTAAGAATCAATTGTTTTCGATAAGCTGAACTGTCTACAAATAAGTGTTAAGTATAAGTGTAACAACTTTTAAAGCGAAATAAAGTGTCTTGAAGTAAAAAAGACTCGGTTGTTTTAAATAATATAAAGAAAGTAAAAAGGACTCAGTAAGTATAAATAGGATCAAGTTAAAGTCCTAGTAGAAGGACTTTTTAAAATACAACATTTTGGCGCAGCCGGTAGGACTCAGTAAGTATAAATAGGATCAAGTTAAAGTCCTAGTAGAAGGACATTTAACATACAACATTTTGGCGCAGCCGGTTTTCGGACCATATATCAACTCCCAAGGGACGAGAAGGACTGGATGGAGATTAATATTGGAAGAAATAACTATTTTGGATCATGGAAAATATTTTTTGTATTTGTAAGTGTTGTGAAAAATAGTGGATACAAAAAAATGTGCGGTAAAAATTTGTGATATAGAACAAAAGAAATATTTGAGAATTTTAATAAGCAAAAAATAATGGAATTATGAAAATTGACATTTGTAAAAATAAAATAAAGAACAATTGAAAATTTTGAAATAAATTGTGGAATAAAATAAACTTTTAATAAAACTGTGAAATAAAATTGTGAAATGAATTACATAAATTATAAAATTTTATAAATCAGGAAATTAAATAAGTAAACTAAAGATGCCTATAAATTAGTAAGGACAAAACAGTTTCAAAAAATAGATGAATTATACGAGTTGTTAAAAAATACGTACTTAAATGAAATTCTTTAGAATTAGTACTAGAAGAGATTAAAAAGGCTTATCAAAATAGTAACGAGAGTTTGAGAATGTTTGGTAGACGATTAGATGAGTTGCAATCCATGGCTTTGGAAATTGCAAGTAAAAAATACAGTAAAAACATAAGTGAGGATGAAGTATTCAGATTAGAATTACAGAGCTCAGTGTTGATCTCTTTTAAAGTAGGGGTGAAGGATCCAACTATAAAGGTTGTATTGTTGGGTAGTAAGTCAGAAACATTAGATGCATTGTTAGAAGAAGCTTTAAATGTACAGGCTGTTATGCAGCGAAGTCCAAGATCGGAAGAGGATGAATATAATTATATGGAAAAAACACAGTCATGCGTTATATCGGAAAATAAATTGCAACAAATAAATAATGAAAGCAAGTATAAAAGAAGTGTTCCAACATGTTCATTTTGTAGTAAATTGGGGCATACTAGGGATGAATGTATTATTAGAAAAAATACGCCTTTCTGCTACGAATGTGGAACTTATGGTCACGAATCTAATTGGATATGTGCGAATAATAATAGTAATATAAGACAGAAACAGTTAGGAATTGTAGATCAGACGTCGGAGGAGACTGTGATCAAATTTACTACTCCATTGCATTTCCATAGAACAGAGGAGACCAATGAATGAAAATATGAGGAAGAAGAAGGTGATCGCATAATATGCAGTGGGCATGGAGATAGCTTGGGTTTATCTAATGTAAGTGACGTTTTCATTGAAGTACCTTGCGAGGCAGCTAAAAATGGAAGACTTATTTTACTGGTAGACTCAGGAGCTGATGCCAGTATAGTAAAAGAAAATGCAATGACAAATTTGCCAGACTTTAACGAAAATATACAAAAGGATTTAAAAGGAGCTTTTGGTGGGTGTGTTAGAACATTAGGTTCCACCAAAGTCCAACATAGGAACATAGGGCGCTTAAGTTTATTGCTACATGTAGTGTCACTTAAACAAGGTGTACCAGCTGATGGAATAATCGGACGTGACAATTTATGGAATCGATCTGTAATAAATACGATAGACAAAACAATAACATTCTTTGATAAACATAAAAACCATATTATAAAAGTACCAATGAAATCGCAGACAGAAATACAAAATATTTTTTACAATCAACAAATTAAAATTCAAGCGAGAACCGCAAAGATAGTATCATTACGTTTAAAAACAAAAATTCCAATAGTGTTAATACATAAACAAGAAATTTTTCCACGAGTATATTTGGGCGAAAGCATATCGAATGTTAGCAAAAATAGAGTTTATGTTTCAGTTTTAAATGCTACGGAAACAGAAATTATAATAGACAGTACTTTTAAACCAAAATTTTCGAATTTTAATCAGTATAAAGAATCGGATACCAATAATTCTACAATAAATAGCATAAATTCAGTAAACATTACAAACAGAATTAATAAATTATTAGAAGAAATGAAAATTGATGAGACTTTAAATAAAGACGAAATCACATCTTTACAATATATGTGTATTTCGTATCATGATGTTTTTCATTTAGACGGCGATGAATTAACATACACGCCAGCGCTTAAACATGAAATAGCAACACAGTGGAACCAGCCACCGATAAACCAAAAGCAATACAAATTGCCACACACTCATAGAGATGAAATCAACAGACAGGTTAATAAAATGTTGGATGACGGCATTATATCGCCAAGCATATCACCCTGGAATTCACCGATGTTGTTGGTTCCTAAAAAGAGCGGCAAGGACGGTAACAAAAAGTGGAGGCTAGTAATAGATTTCCGTAAATTGAACGACGTGACAATAAAACAAGTATTTCCGATTCCTCGAATCGACGAAATATTAGACCAATTAGGTCACAGTCGCTATTTTTCAACTTTAGACTTGGCAAGTGGTTATCATCAGGTACTAGTTGAAGAAGATGATAAGGAAAAAACAGCTTTTAGTACAGGACTGGGTCATTTCGAATTTAACAGAATGCCATTTGGCTTAACAGGTGCACCAGCTACCTTCCCAAGAATAATGAACCACATATTAACAGGTTTAAAGGGTATAGATTGCTTTGTTTATCTTGATGATATAGTAGTGTACGGAAAAAATTTAGCTGAACATGAGCTTAGGCTGAGTAGAGTATTGCAGAAATTAAGGCAACACAATCTAAAATTAAATACAGAAAAATGTCAGTTTTTGCGTCGCGAAGTTGTCTATTTAGGATAAATGTACGGAGCTAGGTGCCCTGCCAGATCCCTCTAAGGTTGAATGCGTAAAAAATATTCCGGTGGCGAGAAATAAAAAAGAAGTGCAAGCGTTTTTGGGATTAATTAATTATTACAGAAAATTTATAAGCAATATGGCAAAATTATCATTACCAATAAATAAATTACTTAGAAAAGATGTTAAATTCACTTGGACAGACGATTGTCAAAGTTCATTTATTAAATTAAAAGAATCAATAATTTCACCACCCATTCTCGCATATCCAGATTTTACAAAACCTTTTTTACTTACAACAGATGCAAGTAATGAAGCAATAGGTGCGGTACTGTCACAAGGCAAAAAGGGAGCGACCGACCAATAGCATTTGCTAGTAGGGCATTAAATGGAGCAGAAAAAAATTACTCCACCATTGAAAAGGAATTTTTAGCTATAGTCTGGGCAACGAAAAATTTTAGAGCTTATCTTCTAGGCCGACATTTTCAAATTTATACAGATCATCAACCATTACGTAGCACAGCAAATCTTAAAGATCAGACATCAAGGTTAGCCCGTTTCAGGCATAAATTATCAGAATATGATTACGAAATATCTTACAAACCAGGTAAACAGAATTTGAACGCAGATGCTTTAAGTAGAATTCCACATCCAGAACCAGATATTACTGCGGTCCAAACACGGTCTAAGACCACACAGAATAAATTAGATAATCAAATTTCAAAAACCAAAAAACAAGTGAGCACGCCAGTACTGGATGAAATGACAACAGACACCAAGAACGAATTAAACTCAAGTCTACTATTAACTGACCCAGAGGAAATTAAAACTGTTATAAAAGACTTTCATGACTCAGCATTAGGAGGTCACCAGGGCGCAGTGAAAACATATTTTAGAATCAGAAAACAATTTAAGTGGAAAGGTATGCAGAAACAAATAAAAGATTACGTTAAGAATTGTCAAAAATGCCATGTAAATAAAAGTTCTAGGCTTACTAAAATGCCAATGGTTTTAACTGATACGCCTGTACGACCATTCGATAAAGTATACATGGATCTTGTTGGTATTTTACCGGAAACTATATCTGGAAATAAATATATATTAACTTTTCAAGATGATTTTTCAAAATATATGTGCTGCGTAGCTATCCCAGACGCAGAAGCAAGCACTGTAGCAAAAGCATTTTACGACGAAATTATTACAAGACATAACATACCAAAAGTATTGATAACCGACAATGGTTCGAATTTTGTTTCAAAATTATTTTCGGACACGTGTAAATTGTTAGGAATTAAAAAGTTACATATTACGACATATCATCCACAGGCCACCGGCTCTTTGGAACGAAGCCACCGACCATTAGCAGAGTATTTACGAAGTTTTGCGAAAGAGGATGGATCAAACTGGGACCAGTGGTTAAATACAGCAATGCATGTACACAATAATACAATGCATATGTCCACCGGGCAAACGCCTTTCCGTACTTTATACGGTTACGATTTTAAAATGCCAACCAATCTTAAACGCAAATGCTCACCAGTATATAATACCGATGATAGCAACAAGCTATTAAAATACCAAATTCAACGCACACACGAAATCGTGCGACAAAATCAAGCCAGAGCCAAAGAAAAATCTAAGCAAAGCTATGATAGCTCATTACACCCAATAACATTCAAAGTAGGCGATAAAATTTTACTAAAAAATCAAAATAGGAAAAATAAATTTTCGCCAATTTGGGTGGGACCATATGAGGTTCTTTCATTAAAAAGCCCTGTAACGACTGAGATTTGTATCAAGGGTAAAGCGAAAAAATTTCATAATAATTTGTTAAAAGCATACAATAGTATATTTTAAATAAATACTGTAGAATTAAATAAACACTCTCTGCAACAAGAACCAATAATTTTTAACATCATTGAAATAAAGTCAAATAGTTAGTGCAGGACAGAATAGCTAAGTATTACATATTGAGAATGACTGGTATTGCTTCGTGTACTAACGAATTTGAAACTACAAAAGAAAAGAATAGAGAAAAACTATAATTTTTTTTTAAATGTAGATATTAAATAAATTAATTTTAAATAATTTATAAAATCCAAAAAATTTAATGTAATATTGCCAAAATACAAATCGCAGAGAAAATAGCTATGTATTAATTGAAGATGACTAGCATTGAATATAAACAAATAACAAAATCAAGTTATTATTTGAGGTACGAATTTGCAAGGTATAAAAATTACGTTGTCATTAAAATTGCGATAGGTCAGTACCTACCTCAATGGCATTTTAAACATACATGTTCATTGTGCATCATGCTCCCAGCTCATATTAATATAGAAGGCTTGAACATATTCATATGCCAACCGATTAAATGCACTTTAGCACTTTACAGGCAGAAGCCAATAACGTACTGGAACTGAAACGAGATACGGTAGTGCAGCGACAAAACTGCCTAATATTTTTTATCATTAACAGAATTTTCATTCATGAAACTAAATATATTAATGCAGATATGCATTAATATAGCAAACTAACAAACGTTTTACATTCATCATTACACGGTAATGAAAATAAATAAGTACAATTGAGATGTACAAAACTAAATATTTAACAACTTAATATAGCAAATACATTTATGTAATGCTAAGAGGTCGCGCGCGCTTATTTCTAAAATATTAGTTAGTGCATGAGTAAATAGCTAAGTATTGTTGAATATGACTAGCATTTAACCATATACTACTGGGATTGTATATACTACTGGGATTGTATATACAACATTTTGTATTACAACAATACAGAAACATATTTAAATGTATGTTTCTAAACTAAATCATTTAGTACATGCTAACACATATATTAACTACTATAAATATCTAAAGTATAATTATGGCCAACGCCTTAACAATATGTATTAAGGGGTAAAATGAGAAAGAAAACTACATAAAATTATTAAGGATTCCATTTATATATGTAAAAAAAAATGGAATTTCGTCTTTTTACAATATGAAATAAAGAGCAAAACTTTAGAATTGTCACACTGGTCCTGATGTTGGCAGCCAAGGAAGCAGTCAACATCACACAGACATCAATTAATGATACAAGATTATTCTTTGAGAAGACAACTGATGCTTTGTTCTACAATGATATATGGACGATAGTAGCCAAGTTTAAACCGCTACAACTGAACGATTTCCTGGAGCTGACAAACAAATACATAATCACGGCAAACACAATGTGCGAACAAATGAGCACCGGACCCAGAATAAAAAGATCATGTATAGCAGCAACACGGGAAACCACGGCAATAATAGCCACACTACAGAAAAATGAAGAAATAATTAAGCGCACAATAAAGAGTAACCGACAAAAGGGATCACTCAATTTCATTGGCGAAGGACTCAACTGGGCTTTTGGACTGATAAAGAAAGAGAGACTATCTATAAACATCTCAATGACATTGAAGATAATGAACATAAAACATACGAAATTATGAAAAGACAAATTACGGTGATTTCATAGCAGAACCCTTACTGAATTCCTTGAAGGAAGTCGAAAATCTGCAAAATGTGTTAAACATAACAATAAGAACACAAAAATACATAAATGAAAAAATAAACCAACAAGTTAGTCATTTACTATTCATGATGGATACCTTGGAAATTCAATCTACAATTAATGCAAACCTAATCGAAATTCAAGGACAACAGCTGATGGAAATGGCAATCATAGATGATCTATACAAGGGACGATTACAGTCCGACAATTATAGACCAGAGCGAGTTAGATGTAATGCTGACTAGCCTCACGTTAAGAGGAAAGGCGAAGTGGTTCATACAAAAATCATTCGAAATGCACCGTGCATCAACAGTACGAGTTTTCCCAGACACAGACGGCCTAATAATAGTCATCAAGATGATTTGTTGTTCACACTATATAGAATTTACCCAATACCCACAAATATTAATGAAGAATGGGATGCATTGGTTAAAACAACATATGACTACATATCAGAAGCAGAAGACCGGAGCAAATACATAGGTCTAACGAATAAAGATCACAGCATATGCATTTTGGTTAGCCAACATACGGACAAAGAAATTACACTATGCAAACGTCCAGGAACCATACTAACAACTAGCAACACACTATGTGAAGTCGCGCTGATTCAACACATAACAGATATTAAAGATACCTGTGAACATGTTGCAATCACAAGGAGTTCTGGCCCAGTAGTTAAACTATAGACACCAAACACATGGTTGTATAAATTCAATACACCAGCCTTTTTCGAAGCAGTTTGTGGGTCAAATATAGCCACATTGACACTATCCGGCCTGGGTTGGATGTCCATAAATGAAGCTTGCAACTTACACAACAAAGAAATGATACTGCCATACGAGTTTACACATCAAAGCATTAGGAATATAACATACAAGAAGGAAGAACATACGGTTATAATAGAAAATTTACAAGGCAATTGGTCATCATTACCACATTCAAATATATTACAAACATCGTTACCGATCTTGGTGTCAGATCACAACAAAATAAGATCAGCATTAAGAGATGGGCATCGTGATTTCGACGAAATATTACTACAATTAACTGATAACCAGGAACGCAAAGAATTACTTAATCGTCAAAATGAAATAACGAAAACCGCAACAATAGATGTGGAAGCGGCTAAGGAAAACCTTGAAATGGTGTCAAATACATTTCCCAGCAAGAAATACCCACTCGAAAAAATCGGTTCATTGCGGAAATCAACAATGCAGAAACCAAACACCACAACACCCATAGCAAGTCAACGAACGAAGTCACATGAAATAGAAGCCAATACGTCAGAAACAACAACAACGCATCGGACTACTACCGCAGAACAGCAGCAGTCAGCAACGAAAACATCGGGACCAGGTTTTTATTATATATAACTGGAAATTACAACCCTTAATTTACTAATATCCATTAAATATTATATAAGTAAAGATCATAACTTCATAACTAATAGAACTTAACGTAATTTATACCACATAAAACAATGTAAAAAGAAAAAACTATTATTCTTTTTAATAATAATTTTCTCTTCAAAAAGAATTAAAATAATACAAAAGAAAAAAAACTAATATTCTTCTTAATAATAATAATTTTTTTTCTTTCAATAAGGGGGAAGGTATGTTGTGTATCATAATCGTAGAGTTCACAGCTTACATATGATCCACTGTTGTGTATCATAATCGTGGAACTTACAGCGTGCTTATGATCCACAACATAACATAACCAGTATATTTTTCTTTATGGCATACTTTTAGGGTTAAGCATTATGCATGTTAAACACAAACAGCATTTAATTGTCTTGGCGCACACAGCTTAACATAGCACAGGTATACACGCCCACGTTAAATAGGTCACTCAGATAAACGCTGACTTAGTTATTTTAGAATGATGGAAGTACTCAATTTATTGTGAAATTATAAATACGCTGACTAAGTTATTTTAGCATGATGAAATTACTCAATTTATTGTGAAATTATAAGAATACGAGGTGTTAAGTAGAAGTTAAGTATAGACTAAGAATCAATTGTTTTCGATAAGCTGAACTGTCTACAAATAAGTGTTAAGTATAAGTGTAACAACTTTTAAAGCGAAATAAAGTGTCTTGAAGTAAAAAAGACTCGGTTGTTTTAAATAATATAAAGAAAGTAAAAAGGACTCAGTAAGTATAAATAGGATCAAGTTAAAGTCCTAGTAGAAGGACTTTTTAAAATACAACATTTTGGCGCAGCCGGTAGGACTCAGTAAGTATAAATAGGATCAAGTTAAAGTCCTAGTAGAAGGACTTTTAACATACAACACCATTTCTCTAAAGGGTACCCAGAATCTCCAAGCAACCAAGTGTTTCTTTCATCGTTTTCGTAATTTCGTTGCATTTTCTTTCTTTCTGCAGAATCATTCCATAAGCAGGGTCATGCGAAGAACAAGGAAACCGCGCATTTACCGCCCAAATTTTTAAGTTGTGGCTACAGATCTATTTTCAAAAATAAAGTTGTATGGTTCAGAACATAATAAGACTTCACGGAAGACGCCGCAATGGAAATTAACTCCAAATTTAGCACTAATTGAAACAACTTTAAGCGAAATGAAATAAGCTCAACCAGTTTCATTTGTTTCATTGAGAGCTATTTCGTGGAGACAATTTACATGAGGGTAATATCCTCAAGTAAATTGTCTCCAAAAGCCAAATGTTTTTAAAAATGCATGCACACATTGAAAATAATTGTCGAATCCAAAAATAATTTGAAAATATTTCATGTTAAAATGGATCCACAAATATTATTATCAAATTATTGTCGGATATAACAATAAAATGTAGCCGCGGTAGCTCAGTGGTTAGTGCGTTGGACTGCGAGCCGAAAGGTCCCCGGTTCAAGCCTAGACTGGGGCTAACAACATCTTTTCATAGAAACATTTTTCTATACCGCGCTACCTCTCGTCAGTAAATGGCAAACCTACGAGAGTAAAACCATTGCCTATGAAAATCTCTCACCCGCCGTTCGGATTCGGCAATAAACTGTAGGTCCCACCACTTTGAGTACAAATATAACACGCACAGCTCAAAATGGTGAGAGAGCTTGGCATAAGTTCTTATAGAACTGTAGTGCCAAACTATTATTATTATAACAAAAAAATTATTAAACAAGTATTGAAAATAAAATTTTTGATTTTAATAATGCTTTTGTTAGTTTCATTTTTAGCTTTGAATGACATTTTACATTCTAAATTAGTAACATAAAAAATTAACTCAAAAAAAAAAACACACACTGGTTTAACATTTTAATGAATTTTTATTTGAAAAATCTATAGAAATCGACATCATTGTCGGTTCGCCGGCATGTTAGCTGTGTCGCAGGGCTTTTCCACAGCGGCATTCTGCTAATTTTATTCGCACAAGTGTCACGTCTCATGTGCAGGCTCAAGTTCTTCACATAGAAAGCAGCCTCTATCAATTCGGAAATCGATACGAGACGAATCTCGTCTCGGCTTGATGATCATTCCATTATATAAATCCTATCCGACCGACACCGCGTGAATTGTGCAACTCGACCCGATCTAGTGGCCGAGAATGGCGGCCTAATTAGGGTCAGCTTGGATTCGGACATGTCGCGTGTCACCTTCAGATGCGTCTCGCTGATGAATTCGATCATATAAAAAACATTGGTTTGTGTGCCGATGAAATCGAGCGAAGATAACGAATATTTTTGAAGACAGAAGATATGAAATTTCAAAAATATAAATAAAAATTGTATATGTCAAATTTATGCTACAGGGTGTCATAGAAAATCAATAATATTATGTTCAAACTAAAAATAATATTGTCGTTTCTTGCTTTCAAGAAATTGATAATATTTATTTTCAAAATTCGGCAATTATTTTCTATGTGTGTATCAATTGTAAAAAAATGTATTATTCGCTCTAAAGTGTTTATGTTTTATTTACCAGTTGCACATTTAGAGAATGATGACTTTTCTATCTATAAACAAATGTTCATTTTTAGTTGGAGCAATCATGCCAATGTTTGTTCCGTCAATGCATCCGATAATTCCAGGTATTTTTACATTATTATAAGATATGCGCTTATTTTTAGCCTTCTCTTCTTCGTTAGGAAATGTAATACATTTTGAACATAATACATTTTCCAATGCACATTTTATTTCATCAATGGCTCTTGAAACAATGGATTGGTCCATTGAGTGGAGCATGATATCGCTAATTGTTCGTTGGTAGGACCCGGTTGCATAGAAATCTAAAACAATTGCCAAATTTAAAGATATTGGAATTTTTGTAATCCTCGACGATGCATTACTAGTTTCCAAAAAATGTGATTCATTCAATATTTCTATAAAAACAGTCTTCGATACACGGAAAGATTCTTCGAACCTTAAATAGAGAACATTACATTTTTGTTCATAGTAGCGTAAAATTACTTTCTGTTGGACAAACGCAAAACATCATAGCGCTGTCTTAAAAATCTTCTCTGTGATCTATAGTTATACACTTCGTCCTCGCTCTCACTATCTTCCACAAATAAAAGAATTGCTTGCGAATTCATTGTTAATTTTTGCTTTTTAAAATTGTTGTTTTAAATATTTTTGTTGAAATGTAACGATGACATTTAGCGCAGGGGTAATTTCTTCGAACTTAATTTTGAAAAAAATAAAATCGTCTGTCGAAAGTTAATACATACTGCCTTGTCGATATTTTCGCTTCGATAATCGCTTTCGATGCGAAGTTATAACATCTTGCCACTGTATTTAAATTGTTTGATTTCATATTTTATTTAAAACGAATTAGTTCTAATTTTACTTATTAAAAACGGTTTTTTGCATTTGAAAATAAGGTATTTCAAAATAAGTAGTCGATTTATAGTTCACAATAAACCGATCATGCCAATTATTTTCTTGTTTAGACAGCGTAGATATATAAGTAATCTAAATTAGTATTTTCATTGATTTAACTCTACTAGTTTTTCTGTAATCGTGCTTTCAACAGACAGACGGATATCACTAAATCGACCTCCTGATAAAAAATATATATATATACTTTTCTATAAAAGAAATGCTTACATCTCGGTGTTGAAAACGGCCTACCACACTAAATATACGCTTTCATTCTTAGTGTAAGGTATAAAAAAATATATATTTCAAACTGAAGATTACGTTCTCATTTTAGACAATAAACTCTAGGCGCACGTTTATATAAAGCAATTAAATAATATACAAATTTATATATGTGATTACGTCTAAGGACAATACACATTAAAGGGTTAACATTGTCAAACTACCCAAATAGGCAACTTATGTCTGACAGATGTCGTTAAGTTAACTTTTAAATGTTTTCGAAATCCGTAAAGTTTGAAAAGCCGTCTTTTAGTAATACAAATGATCAACCAAGAGAATACCCTAAATTTATACAGAAAGATGATTTAAAGTAATTATTCAAAAATCTTCATTACTTAGTAACAATGAACAATTTATTTAGGTATGTCAAAATTTAAATAACAATTGTATTTAAAAGTTACCAAGGAAGACTTATTCAGTCGGTATTTCTTATTGAAAATCCAAACGAGCTACGGTTACGGCTTCAGTTTAAGTTTAAAGTAGCGCAGAGCAAATGCACACATTAACAATATGCTTAAGTGTTTGTGCGTTTGAAATGCTTTATACTTAAAACAATGTTGGTACACTTAAAACAATGGTTGCATGAGCAAAAGCTTTTTGTTTATCTTTTATGTCGCAACATTGAAATACTTATTTTGTGTGTTACATATTAAAGACACTTTGAATCATGAATATTTTTAATTTTAATAATATTAGGCATTCCAAATTCTGTCAGACGAAAATATAACTGACACAAAAAAATAAGAAAAATAACAAATATTTAATAAAAAATAATTTTTAATATTAAACGTTTTTAAAGTGAATTTTTAGTATGATTTAAAATAAAACGTGGGACGGTGATAATATCGTCGTCGTTCAGTGAAAAGTCGTTAAGTCCATTTTTCGAAAATATCGAGATGTATGCCACTATTACATCTTACCAAACCGAAGATTTTAAAAATGGAAAATCACTAACTCCAAATATTTATAAATTTAGTTCAGTGAAAAGTACTCAAGTCCACAATTAAAACGTAAAAAGCGTCCGATCAAATACATTTCGGACTTAAACTAGATCGGACTTAAAAGATGAAATCTGAATAAAACCGTGCTGAGTTAGTCGGATTTCTACGATTTTTCGATTGAATGATAGATATTATGCAGGACTTTCATCTCTAATTTAAACTCAGATACAATTACTTGAATAAACTTGAGCACTGTTACTGTTTATATGGGACTTAGCGATTTTTCTCTGAACAGCAATCGTCGAAAAAGGACTAAAACGGTGCCGAGTCCACAAAATGGTCGGATTTTAACATTTTTGAATTAAATGATAGATATTATGCAGTTCTTTCATCTGCAATGCACACTGAAATCCGACAATTATTTAAATAAACTGGTGAACTACTACTGTTTATATGGGACTTAGTGATTTTTCAATGAGCGATGAAGAAAAGAAGCCAATAAGAGTCATGTTTTGTGTCCAAACTATTTTTTTTTTTTTTGATTTTTTAGTGGAATTCGTTGTTTATACTATATGCTTAGCACTATTTGAATCCAAAAAATATAATGATTTGTTACGGTAATTTATATCTTTAAAAGCATTTATCTCAATACTAAATTTTTGGACTTTTCACTGTGCGACAACGATATAATCTATTGGATTGGTGTGTAGGGTATTTATAGTCGGCTTAGACCGACTATAATTTTGATAATCCTAACTATCATAATAACACTTACTATAATAGTAGGTGTTACTATTATAGTTAGGATTATCAAAATTATAGTCGGTCTAAGCCGACTATAAATACCCTACACATATGTGTGGTTATCATTCAAAGTGGTAAATAGGTCACCAGGGTATACGAATCGTTTCAAATATACTTCACGATTGCTTTGCTCTTTGTCCAATCCCGCACATATATAGCCTATCATTCCTTCCAGACCATACCGCATCTGTGGTCAAAATTTCAAGAAAATCGGATCAGCCATTTAGACTGAGAAGCGGAACAAACGTGATTGCTTTTGTTTTTGTATTTTTGCTTTTGTTATGTTTTGTGCTTTTTTGTTTTTAATTTTTTTTTTGTATTTGAGTTTTTTGTTTCATATTCGTAACTGGTATAAGTGCCAAGTTATATCGTTTTGAAAGTTTAGGTTGTATGGGAGGTACCACGCCCCTTTGTCCAATCTCACCCATATATAGCCTATCATTCCTTCCAGACCATACCGCATAATAATAATAATATAATAGTTTGGCGCTACAGTCCTGTATAGAACTTCGGCCGAGCTCTCTCACCATTTTGAGCTGTGCGTGTTATATTTGTACTCAAAGTGGTGGGACCTACAGTTTATTGCCGAATCCGAACGGCGGGTGAGAGCTTTTTCATAGGCAATGGTTTTACTCTCATAGGTTTGCCATTTACTGACGAGAGGTAGCGCGGTATAGAAAAATGTTTCTATGAAAAGATGTTGTTAGCCCCAGTCCAGGCTTGAACCGGGGACCTTTCGGCTCGCAGTCCAACGCACTAACCACTGAGCTACCGCGGCTACCATACCGCATCTGTGGTCAAAATTTCAAGAAAATCGGATCAGCCGTTTAGACGGAGATGTGGAACAAACAAACAAACCAACCAACATTCAGATTTTTTATATTAATAGGATAGTAGTTAAATAGATATTTGCATATTTTCTTTTTCACATATTATTAGTAATATTTCCTAACCTTACTTTTAGGTCTTCTGCCAAAAAAAAAAAATACAACTTGCAACCATTTGAAATGCTCTTAGCATTTTTGGAGCAGCATAATGAAAGCACTGGATCTTTTGTAAAAATTAACAACTAGCAAGGATTTAAAAAATAAGATAAAAAGAAAATGCGTAAATTCCACAATAAAGCAGAGAAAACTGGAGGTGGAAGGAATCAAATGGCATTTTCTGCATTTGAAGAACGAGTTATAGCTCTCACGGGAATGTCCACATCGATTTTTGGTTTGAAAGGAAAATACTTTGGTGCTACAAATCATGCAGATCATGATGGTGAAGGAGATGATGATGTTGCTCCAGAATCCGATGCTGCTGCAATTGCATGTACACCGGAGTTGACAGAAGATTCAAAAAGCGGGCAAATAGACAAATCTTTCTCATCAAACGGTGCTCGTAAAAAAAGATCTCGACCAACAACACAATCATTAATTTTAAAAGAGTTGAGAAAACAAAGAAAAGAAAACGGCAAATTCCAGGAAAGCATTATTTCCCTAATGAGAGAGGCGAATGAAATTAATCCAAAGAGGCTTAAAGTTGAAGAAGAAATCCTTGAATTGAAAAAACAGAGGGAAACCGTTTACTTTTTAACTTTTTTATTACCAAGTTTTAATTAATAATAAAACACAGAAACTAAAACATAAATTAAAACATTTGTTATTTAAATTATTAACTCCATTATGTTTTCTCGAATAGTAGCAGCAAAATCGTCTTCACCAGTTGCAACGTCTCCTATTATGGATTTGTCTCTAAATTCTTCAAGGAGCTCTAATTCATTCGAAATACAAATATTTAGTAATGCGCAACAAACGTTTACTATACGAATAATTTTTTCTGGTTCGTATCTTAGTATTCTTTCTCCCAGAAGACAGCGGAAGGTACCTTTTAAGACACCGTTGCATCTCTCGATTACGTTTCTTCCCTGCGCGTGAATGTGGTTAAATTTTCGGTGACCTTCTGTAGAGGGACTTTTAAACGGTGTTATAGGCCATTTCTCTAAAGGGTACCCAGAATCTCCAAGCAACCAAGTGTTTCTTTCATCGTTTTCGTAATTTCGTTGCATTTTCTTCCATTCTGCAGAATCATTCCATATAGCAGGGTCATGCGAAGAACAAGGAAACCGCGCATTTACCGGCTACAGATCTATTTTCAAAAATAAAGTTGTATGGTTCAGAACATAATAAGACTTCACGGAAGACGCCGCAATGGAAATTAACTTCAAATTTAGCACTAATTGAAACAACTTTAAGCGAAATGAAATAAGCTCAACCAGTTTCATTTGTTTCATTGAGAGCTATTTCGTGGAGACAATTTACATGAGGGTAATATCCTCAAGTAAATTGTCTCCAAAAGCCAAATGTTTTTAAAAATGCATACACACATTGAAAATAATTGTTGAATCCAAAAATAATTTGAAAATATTTCATGTTAAAATGGATCCACAAATATTATTATCAAATTATTGTCGGATATAACAATAAAATGTAGCCGCGGTAGCTCGGTGGTTAGTGCGTTGGACTGCGAGCCGAAAGGTCCCCGGTTCAAGCCTAGACTGGGGCTAACAACATCTTTTTATAGAAAAATTTTCTATACCGCGCTACCTCTCGTCAGTAAATGGCAAACCTACGAGAGTAAAACCATTGCCTATGAAAAGCTCTCACCCGCCGTTCGGATTCGGCAATAAACTGTAGGTCCCACCACTTTGAGTACAAATATAACACGCACAGCTCAAAATGGTGAGAGAGCTTGGCCTAAGTTCTTATAGAACTGTAGTGCCAAACTATTATTATTATTATAACAATAAAATTATCAAACAAGTATTGAAAATAAAATTTTTGATTTTAATAATGCTTTTGTTAGTTTCATTTTTAGCTTTGAATGAAATTTTACATTCTAAATTAGTAACATAAAAAATTAACTCAAAAAAAAAACACACTGGTTTGACATTTTAATGAATTTTTATTTGAAAAATCTATAGAAATCGACATCATTGTCGGTTCGCCGGCATGTTAGCTGTGTCGCAGGGCTTTTCCACAGCGGTAGCTGTGTCGCAGGGCTTTTCCACAGCGGAATTCTGCTAATTTTATTCGCACAAGTGTCACGTCTCATGTACAGGCTCAAGTTCTTCACATAGAAAGCAGCCTCTATCAATTCGGAAATCGATACGAGACGAATCTCGTCTCGGCTTGATGATCATTCTATTATATAATTCCTATGCGACCGACACCGCGTGAATTGTGCAACTCGACCCGATCTAGTGGCCGAGAATGGCGGCCTAATTAGGGTCAGCTTGGATTCGGACATGTCGCGTGTCACCTTCAGATGCGTCTCGCTGATGAATTCGATAATATAAAAAACATTGGTTTGTGTGCCGATGAAATCGCGCGAAGATAACGAATATTTTTGAAGACATGAAATTTCAAAAATATAAATAAAAATTGTATATGTCAAATTTATGCTACAGGGTGTCATAGAAAATCAATAATATTATGTTCGAACTAAAAATAATATTGTGGTTTCTTGCTTTCAAGAAATTGATAATTTTTATTTTCAAAATTCGGCAATTATTTTCTATGTGTGTATCAATTGTAAAAAAATGTATTATTCGCTATAAAGTGTTTATGTTTTATTTACCAGTTGCACATTTAGAGAATGATGACTTTTCTATCTATAAACAAATGTTCATTTTTAGTTGGAGCAATCATGCCAATGTGTGTTCCGTCAATGCATCCGATAATTCCAGGTATTTTTACATTATTATAAGATATGCGCTTATTTTTAGCCTTCTCTTCTTTGTTAGGAAATGTAATACATTTTGAACATAATACATTTTCCAATGCACATTTTCTTTCATCAATGGCTCTTGAAACAATTGATTGGTCCATTGAGTGGAGCATGATATCGCTAATTGTTCGTTGGTAGGACCCGGTTGCATAGAAATCTAAAACAATTGACAAATTTAAAGATATTGGAATTTTTGTAATCCTCGACGATGCATTACTACTTGCCAAAAATTGTAATTCATTCAATATTTCTATAAAAACTGTCTTCGATACACGGAAAGATTCTTCAAACCTTAAATAGAGAACATTACATTTTTGTTCATAGTAGCGTAAAATTACTTTCTGTTGGACAAACGCAAAACATCATAGCGCTGTCTTAAAAATCTTCTCTGTGATCTATAGTTATACACTTCGTCCTCGCTCTCACTATCTTCCACAAATAAAAGAATTGCTTGCGAATTCATTGTTAATTTTTGCTTTTTAAAATTGTTGTTTTAAATATTATTGTTTAAATGTAACGATGACAGGGGTAAATATTTCTAACTTAATTTCGAAAAAAATAAAATCGCCTGTCGAAAGTTAATACATACTGCCTTGTCGATATTTTCGCTTCGATAATCGCTTTCGATGCGAAGTTATAACATCTTGCCACTGTATTTAAATTGTTCGATTTCATATTTTAATTAAAACGAATTAGTTCTAATTTTACTTATTAAAAAAGGTTTTTTGCATTTGAAAATAATGTATTTCAAAATAAGTAGTCGATTTATAGTTCACAATAAACCGATCATGCCAATTATTTTCTTGTTTAGACAGCGTAGATATATAAGTAATCTAAATTAGTATTTTTTTAATTGATTTAACTCTTCTAGTTTTCTGTAATCGAGATTTCAACAGACAGACGGATATCACTAAATCGACCTCCTGATAAAATATATATATATACTTTTCTATAAAAGAAATGCTTACATCTGGGTGTTAAAAACGGCCTACCAAACTAAATATACCCTTTCACTCTTAGTGTAAGGTATAAAAAAATATATATTTCAAACTGAAGATTACGTTCTCATTTTAGACAATGAACTCTATTCGTACGTTTAAATAAAGCAATTAAAAAAATAAAAATGTATATATGTGATTCGTCTATGGACAATAGGCATTAAATGGTTAACATTGTAAAACTACCTAAATAGGCAACTTATGTCTGACAGATGTCGTTAAGTTAACTTTTAAATGTTTTCGATATCTGTAAAGTTTGAAAAGCCGTCTTTTAGTAATACAAATGATCAACCAAAAGAATTCCCTAAATTTATACAGAAAGATGATTTAAAGTAATTATTCAAACATCTTTTTTTAGTAACATAAATGTAACAATAAACAATTTATTTAGGTATGTCAAAATTTAAATAACAATTGTATTTAAAAGTTATCAAGGAAGGCTTATTCAGTAGGTTTTTCTTATTGAAAACCCAAACGAGCAACGGTTACGGCTTCAGTTTATGTTTAAAGCAGCGAAGGGCAAATGCACATATTAACAAAAAGCTTAAGTGTTGGTGCGTTTGAAATGCTTTACACTTAAAACAATGTTGGTACACTTAAAACAATGGTTGCATGAGCAAAAGCTTTTTGTTTATCTTTTATGTCGCAACATTGAAATACTTATTTTGTTTGTTCCATATTAAAGAAACTTTAAATCATGAATAGGCTTTCGAATTCTGTCAGACGAAAATCTAACTGACACAAAAAATAATAAAAATAAAAAATATGAAATAAAAAATATTTTTTATTATAAAACGTTTTTAAAGTGAATTTTTATATTATTTAAAATGAAACGTGGGACGGTGATAATATCGTAGTCGTTCGGTGAAAAGTCGTTAAGTCCATTTTTCGAAAATATCGAGATAAGTATGCCACTATTATAAAAACGAACTCATCTAATTTAAACTGAAATCAGATACAATTATTTGGATAAACTAGAGCACTGTTACTGTTTATATGGGACTTAGTGACTTTTCATTGAACGGCAATCGTCGAAATATGATTTTAACGATTTTTGGATTAAATGATAGATATTATGCAGTTCTTTCATCTCCAATTCAAACTGAAATCAGATACAATTATTTGAACTGGAGCACTGTTACTGTTTATTTGTGACTTGGAGATTTTTCACTGAGCGATGAAGAAAAGAAGCCAATATTAGCCATGTGTTGTGTCCAAACTATTTTTTTATTCTTTTGGTAGTGGATTTCGTTGTCAATACTACATGCTTAGCACTATTTAATTCCAAAAATATTCTGATTTGTTACGGTAATTTATATCTTTAAAAGCATTTATCTCAATACTCAATTTTTGGACTTAGTAACTTTTCACTGAACGACGACGATATAATCTATTGGATTCTTCACATAAAACGTTTTATACTACAAACAATATTTTTTATTTAATATTTTTTGTTTTTCTATTTTTTTTATTTGTTTGTTTCAATAAATAACATTTTATTTAAGTTTAACTTAAAATATAGACAAAGAAGGTTTATTATAAACCAATTGGGAAGGTTAGATCACATGGGAAATTTTAAAGTAGGGACATTTTATAGTAGGTGTTATTGTTATTGTAAGGATTATCAAAATTATAGTCGGCTTAAGCCGACTAAAAAAACCCTATACATATCTGTGGTTAACATTCAAAGTGGTATATAGGTACTAGGGTATACGAATCCTGAAAATAACTACAATCTTTCAATCGCTGAAGAATATCCATTCATTTGATACCCATATTTACAAATGGGCAGGTGTACCGAATATCGATTTTTTTTTTTTGGGAACCACAAGTCGTATCGGCGGAAAATATTATTTTCATGTATTTGAGTTAAGTATTTAAGTTAATATATATTTGACCAATAAAGTGCTTAGGTAGCACATATACAGTAAAATTGAACTGTAGATGTAAATTTTATATGAGTTATTTGAATATAAATGGGCAGATCACAGGTCAAAATAGACCGATCTCGCCGATCTCACATACGGCGTAGCTATACAAGTTATCTAAATTATGAGTTTCATTTATCTAACTCTTCAATTGTTTAAGTAGTAGGGATTTCAACAGACAGACAGACGGACATCGCTAAATCGACTCATAAGGTCATTCTGATCAGTAGTGTCAACGCACTTATGGGGGACGGACGTGTCGTCTCTTGTCTTTTTAACGTGTTCCGTCCGTCGTTTAGTATAAATGTGTTTCAAAACTGTGTTTAATGTGCCCGCCCAACATAAAAAAATAACAACGAAATAAAACAAAATTAAATTAAAACACAAACTAATAATAATTTACATAAAAAACAAAAAAGAAAAATAAACTCCAAAAAATAAAAATTCAACAACAACATAATAGAACCGGTTTCGCGCTGCCTGTTGAGTTGCCGCATCGTTGAAATCATGTCGGTTGAAATCATAGTCGGATTTCAACGATTTTTGGATTAAATGATAGATATTATGCAGATGTCGTTAAGTTAACTTTTAAATGTTTTCGATATCTGTAAAGTTTGAAAAGCCGTCTTTTAGTAATACAAATGATCAACCAAAAGAATTCCCTAAATTTATACAGAAAGATGATTTAAAGTAATTATTCAAAAATCGTTTTTTTAGTAACATAAATGCAACCAATAAACAATTTATTTAGGTATGTCAAAATTTAAATAACAATTGTATTTAAAAGTTATCAAGGAAAGCTTATTCAGTGCGTTTTTCTTATTGAAAACCCAAACGAGCAACGGTTACGGCTTCAGTTTATGTTTAAAGCAGCGAAGGGCAAATGCACATATTAACAAAAAGCTTAAGTGTTGGTGCGTTTGAAATGCTTTACACTTAAAACAATGTTGGTACACTTAAAATAATGGTTGCATGAGCAAAAGCTTTTTGTTTATCTTTTATGTCGCAACATTGAAATACTGATTTTATGTGTTCCATATTAAAGACACTTTGAATCATGAATATTTTTAATTTTAATAATATTAGGCCTTTCAAATTCTGTCAGACGAAAATTTAACTGACACAAAAAATAAGAAAAATAAAAAATATGAAATAAAAAATATTTTTTAATATAAAACGTTTTTAAAGTGAATTGTTTATAAGATTTAAAATTAAACGTAGGACTGTGATAATATCGTGTTCGTTCAGTGAAAAGTCGTTAATTCCATTTTTCGAAAATATCGAGATAAGTATGCCACTATTATAAAAACGAACTCATCTAATTTAAACTGAAATCAGATACAATTAATTAAACTGGAGCACTGTTACTGTTTATATGGGACTTAGTGACTTTTCATTGAACGGCAATCGTCGAAATATGATTTTAACGATTTTTTGATTAAATGATAGATATTATTCAGTTCTTTCATCTCCAATTCAAACTGAAATCAGATACAATTATTTGAACTGGAGCACTGTTACTGTTTATATGTGACTTGGTGATTTTTCACTGAACGATGAAGAAAAGAAGCCAATATTAGCCATGTGTTGTGTCCAAACTATTTTTTTATTCTTTTTGTAGTGGATTTCGTTGTCAATACTACATGCTTAGCACTTTTTAATTCCAAAAATATTCTGATTTGTTACGGTAATTTATATTTTTAAAAGCATTTATCTCAATACTCAATTTTTGGACTTAGTGACTTTTCACTGAGCGACAACGATATAATCTATTGGATTGGTGTGTAGGGTATTGCTAGTCGGCTTAGACCGACTATAATTTTGATAATCCTAACTATCATAATAACACCAAATTTAAAATTTCCCATGTGATCTAACTTTTCGAACTTGTTTATTTTATATTTTTTGTTTTGTTTTTCTATCTTTTTTATTTGTTTGTTTCAATTAAAAACATTTTATTTAAGTTTAACTTAATATATAGGTAAAGAAGGTTTATTATAAACCAGTTGGGAAGGTTAGTTAACATGGGACATTTTAGAGTAGGGTCATTTTATAGTAGGTGTTATTATGATAGTTAGGATTATTAAAATTATAGTCGGTCTAAGCCGACTATAAATGCCCTACACATATGTGTGGTTACCATTCAAAGTGGTATATAGGTCATCAGGGTATACGAATCGTTTCAAATATATTTCACGATTGCTTTGCTCTTTGTGCAATCCCGCCCATATATAGCCTATCATTCCTTCCAGACCATACCGCATCTGCGGTCAAAATTTCAAGAAAATCGGATCAGCCGTTTGGACTGAGAAGCGGAACAAACGTGTTTGCTTTTGTTTTTGTATTTTTGCTTTTGTTATCTTTTGTGCTTTTGCTTTTTTGTTTTTAATTTTTTTTTTTGTATTTGAAATTTTTGTTTCATATTCGTAGCTGGTATAAGTGCCAAGTTATATCGTTTTGAAAGTTTAGGTTGTATGGGAGGTACCACGCCCCTTTGTCCAATCCCACCCATATATAGCCTATCATTCCTTCCATACCATACCGCATCTGTAGTCAAAATTTCAAGAAAATCGGATCAGCCGTTTAGATGGAGAAGCAGAACAAACGTGCTTGCTTTTGTTTTTGTATTTTTGATTTTGTTTTGTGCTTTTGCTTTTGCTTTTTTATTTTTAATTTTTTTTTGTAGTTGAGTTTTTTGTTTCATGTTCTTAGTTGATATAAGTGCCAAGCTATATCGTTTTGAAAGTTTATGTTGTATGGGAGGTACCACGCCCCTTTGTCCAATCCCGCCCATCATTCCTTCCAGACCATACCGCATCTGTGGTAAACATTTTATGAAAATCGGATGAGGCGTTTAGACGGAGATGTGGAACAAACAAACCATATATTTCTTAACCTTACTATTAGGTCTTCTGCCAAAAAATTACAACTTGCAACCATTTGAAATGCTCTTAGCATTTTTGGAGCAGCATAATGAAATGTTCACTGGATCTTTTGTAAAAATTAAGATCTAGCAAGGATTTAAAAAATAAGATAAAAAAGAAAATGCGTAAATTCCACAATAAAGCAGAGAAAACTGGAGGTGGCAGGAATCAAATGGCATTTTCTGCATTTGAAGAACGAGTTATAGCTCTCACGGGAAGGTCCACATCGATTTTTGGTTTGAAAGGAAAAGACTTTGGTGCTACAAATCATGCTGAATGTGCAGATCATGATGGTGAAGGAGATGATGATGTTGCTCCACAATCCGATGCTGCTGCAATTGCATGTACACCGGAGTTGACAGAAGATTCAACAAGCGTGTCAGTGGAGTCACATTGTAATATAAGATGATATAGGTTATTAAAGTCATTACAAATACAACGAAACGGATTGTTCTGTGAGAAGTTTGTATTGCATAAACATAGACGTAAAGGCTTATAATATCTAGACGTACGGGATGGAATTTTAAATGTCGTTGTATTTATTAAATATATAGAATGTATGTCACCGTTTATAAGTTTATGCAAAAATGTAACATTTAGCATTGTGCGTCTACTTTTTAAAGTTGGAAGGCGAATTAGTTTAAGTCTGCTCTCATAAGATGGAAGGTTAATATTTGGATTCCAGTGGAGATTTCTAAGTGCGAATAGTAAAAATTGCTTTTGCACTGATTCCATCATATGGGGGGGGGATTCCATACTACGGATGCATATTCCAGTATTGGCCGCGCAAGTGAGGTGTATAATAATTTAGTTGTATAAGGATCATCAAATTCCTTTGCCCAACGTTTCATAAATCCTAGCACTCCTTTTGCCTTGTTTATAACGTAGCTTCAAATCCATAGTTACACCAAGGTCGTTAAATACGGTAACTGAATCAAGTGGGCAATCAAGAATTTCGTAGCTGGTTATATGATGTTTTTTACGTGTAAATGTCATCTGTTTTCACTTTTTTATATTAAGTTTAAGGCAATTATAGTTGCACCACTCAACCACTTTGCATAGGTCATCCTGTAAGTATATGTGATGCTCAGGATTTTTATATGACAGATAAAGCTTGGCATCATCAGCATATAATAGTATTTCGCTATGACTTATAATAGAGGGAAGATCGTTAATGAAAAGAATAAAAAATAGTGGCCCTAGGTGGCTCCCTTGGGGGACTCCGGATGCGACAGGTATGAAATCAGAAAGGGTATCATTAAAAAGCACTCTTTGTCTTATGCTTTTTAAATAAGAGTTGATTCATAATAGAAGAATAGATGGAAATCCTATAATATCAAGTTTTGATAATAACAAATCATGATTTACAATATCAAATGCTTTACTGAAATCCGTATATATCACATCAGTTTGAAGTCCATTTGTAAAACCATGTATAACCTTTGATGTAAATTCAAGAAGATTTGTGCTGGTAGATTTGCCTTTTATGAAACCGTGTTGGGCTGATGATATTATCGGTTTAACACTGTGATAAAGTTGGTTTGTAATAATGTGTTCAAATACTTTTGGTATTGCGCTAAGTTTAGCTATACATCTGTAATTAGTAATATCCGATTTGCTGCCATTTTTAAATAAAGGTTTTATGTTTGATTCTTTCCATACGTCAGGGAATATTCCTTTACTTAAAGACAACTTGAAAGTCCCAGTATGGGGAAAACACAAAGTGTTGGCACAATACTTTAGTATACAGCTAGGAATATTATCTGGGCCTGGAGAGTTCGAAATCTTTATAGATTTTAAATATGACAAAATAGTTTCTGGATCAAGAACAGGTATGTTAATAAAGTTTGCTTGAGGAATACTGTGTGGATATCGTAGATTGCTATTATGCTGCTTTGTGGAATACGTAGATTTAAAGAATTTCGCAAACATATTTGCTATTTCGGACTCATTAGATGAGGCATTGTCATTCAATTTCATTTTAGGCGGAAATGCAGATATTTTACGTTTCACGTTAATGAAGTCGTAGAAAGATTTTGGATTTCTTTTAATATTATATTTTAACTGGTTTATGTAATTATTATAACACTGTTTATTTAGGGAATGGAATTTATACCGAGTAAGGGAATATCGAGTATAATCGTAGGATTTACCGCTGTTTTTAAATTGTCTATCTTTAAGCTTGTTAATTCAGGTGTAAACCATAAAGGCCTATTGGAATTGGATAATTGTTGTTGCCTCGGAACACAAGTTTTAAAATATTTGTGCAGCATTTTGTTAAAGAGAAATACTGCGTAATCGACATCAGTGCCTTCATAGATAAAATTCCAGTCAGTTTCAGAGATTAGCTTGTTCAATTTCATATAGTTCGTTTTCTTAAAACAAAAAGAGTACTTGGGTTTAGATTGCCCGAATGTAGTATATTTATTTTCCAGTTGAATAGTAAGTTTTATTGTAGGATGATGATTGTCTTCAGGAATTGAGAGAGGATCGATTCGGTTTACAGATGAGTCTATAATGTTGTTGTCAATAAATATAAGCTCCAATAATCTTTTGCTATTATTAAAAACATTGTTGACCTGATTTACTAATAAATGAAACAGCACGTCGAAAAAATCGTTAATCCACATAAGGCTAGTGCCAGGTGTTAAATAATTTGCTCCGTCATGATATGTCCAACTAATAAAAGGTAAGTTAAAATCTCCAAAAATTAGTAGACTGTCTTTGATTTTAAATTTGTATGAATATCTTTGATAGATTCACAATGTCTTAAATAAACAGATAGTTCGGAGTTCGGAGGAATATAGGAACACGTTATAAAAAGGTTCGACTTGTTTAATTCTATTAACGCGCACACAAATTCAAGATCATGATTCTTTACATTAGGAACATATTCAGAAGATAGGGATGTGCTTACAGCAATCATCACACCGCCACCAACTTTATGCAAACGGTCCTTTCTATATATTTGTTAGGAATTGCATAAGACTTCAGAATTAAGAATATTGTCACGAAGCCAAGTCTCTGTAAACACTATAATTTTATTTGTAAAATTAAAACTTCTAATATACAAGTTACACAGTTTTGAGTTAAGTCCTCTAACATTTTGATAGCAAATGGTAATATAATTGTTTTTGTCGTAATTTAGTTTTTTTGAAATGTTTTGGTTTTCTAACCTTGTGGATAGATGAACCACATTTAAAGGTCTAGGATTTGCTTTATAAATAAATTCATGTATTAAAGTATTTCGTGGCCAAAAAGATGTGTCTAATACGGCATCGAAAAACTCCTCGGGAATATTTATTTTAAATTATGATCTTTGTCTCGAGTATTGAAAATTGAACTTATAAAATGAGACATCAGCACACGATTTAATCTTTGATGATATTTAATATTTTATATCATCTTCGGAAGTATCCGGAGCGAAACGTAAAGCAAATATCGTTTTTTTAGGAGGTATAATAACTAATTCTCGCGGCACATACGCGCTTGAAGTATTATCCGATGGTAAAAGAGATTCGGTTGTATTTATTTCCATTGATTCTATAGCAGGAGATTCATTTGGGATAGGTATAGGAGGTTCAGTTTTATTATTATTGTTATCACTATTAAGATCATCACCAAGCACCTCATTTGAAACTCCCCGGTTGGACAGATTAGAGGTACTACGGATTGGCAATTTATTTTTTGAGCTTCGTAAATTCAAATTGTTTTTCTTTCTTTTCGGCGATGGGTTTTTTAAAATAGGGTCTTCATGGTATTTGAATTCTTTAAACAAAGGTTCATAATGTTGAAATTTGTTTAAAAGTTTTGTTTTGTCGTTTCCTATCTCTTTGAAACCGTTCCTAGTTACTTTAAATATCTTGTAAAGCTCTGCATCAGATGCTCTGCATTTACTACAACACCATCGTAATCCTTTATTTGATCCAAAACTCTTCCTGAGAGCCCAACGCATTTAATATGGAAACAATCCTCACATATCCAACACGGCACTAAAGATTCGGAATCATCTTTTATATGACAATTTCAATAACAGTACTGCATTTTTTAAAAATTATACAGAAAAGTTTAAAAAGTACTGATAATTAGTAATAATAAGCAGCCTAAAAGTATGCAATAACAAGTAGGACTTCAGGTATGGCGATGTATTCACTTTTTTAAAAGCTCGATTCTCTAAAAAGCACAGAACAGCAATCTGTCAAAGTTTCGAACTTTTTATATATTAAGAGAGCAAGAGAGAATAAAAAAATAAAACAAATTGACGTATTTATGAAGTTTTTGTTTGCTAATTTTCACTTAGCGTTGTTTTTGTCTGAGTAAGATTCAATTAAGAATCAATTTATTAGCTTATTGAATGAAGCCGGTTTCGGTTTTATTATAAAAAACACTTCAGTGTATTCTATATATAGACACAAATCACAATTTAGAATAAAAAGCACAATGTAAACACTTAAAATCCTTATGAAATTTCAGAGCTTTTTTAAATACACTGTGCGTCACTTAAGAGTTGCCAACTTCCTTTTTAAACGGTGTTATTAGCCATTTCTCTAAAGGGTACCCAGAGTCTCCAAGCAACCAAGTGTTTCTTTCATCGTTTTCGTAATTTCGTTGCATTTTCTTTATTTCTGCAGTAACATAAAAAATTAACTAAAAAAAAAAAAACACACACTAGTTTAACATTTTAATGAATTTTTATTTGAAACATTTATAGAAATCGACATCATTGTCGGTTCGCCGACATGTTAGCATGCATCACTGCTGATAGCTGTGTCGCAGGGCTTTTCCACAGCGGCATTCTGCTAATTTTATTCGCACAAGTGTCACGTCTCATGTGCAGGCTCTACTTCTTCACATAGAAAGCAGCCTCTATCAATTCGGAAATCGATACGAGACGAATCTCGTCTCGGCTTGATGATCATTCCATTATATAATTCCGATGCGACCGACACCGCGTGAATTTTGCAACTCGACTCGATCTAGTGGCCGAGAATGGCGGCCTAATTAGGGTCAGCTTGGATTCGGATATGTCGCGTGTCACCTTCAGATGCGCCTCGCTGATGAATTCGATCATATAAAAAACATTGGTTTGTGTGCCGACGAAATCCCGCGAAGATAACGAATATTTTTGAAGACAGAAGATATGAAATTTCAAAAATATAAATAAAAATTGTATATGTCAAATTTATGCTACAGGGTGTCATAGAAAATCAATAATATTATTTTCAAACTAAAAATAATATTGTCGTTTCTTGCTTTCAAGAAATTGATAATATTTATTTTCAAAATTCGGCAATTATTTTCTATGTGTGTATCAATTGTAAAAAAATGTATTATTCGCTATAAAGTGTTTATGTTTTATTTACCAGTTGCACATTTAGAGAATGATGACTTTTCTATCTATAAACAAATGTTCATTTTTAGTTGGAGCAATCATGCCAATGTGTGTTCCGTCAATGCATACGATAATTCCAGGTATTTTTACATTAATATAAGATATGCGCTTATTTTTAGCCTTCTCTTCTTCGTTAGGAAATGTAATCCATTTTGAACATAATACATTTTCCAATGCACATTTTATTTCATCAATGGCTCTTGAAACAATTGATTGGTCCATTGAGTGGAGCATGATATCGCTAATTATTCGTTGGTAGGACCCGGTTGCATAGAAATCTAAAACAATTGCTAAATTTAAAGATATTGGAATTTTTGTAATCCTCGACGTTGCATTACTAGTTGCCAAAAATTGTAATTCATTCAATATTTCTATAAAAACTGTCTTCGATACACGGAAAGATTCTTCAAACCTTAAATAGAGAACATTACATTTTTGTTCATAGAAGCGTACAATTACTTTATGTTGGACAAACGCAAAACATCATAGCGCTGTCTTAAAAATCTTCTCTGTGATCTATAGTTATACACTTCGTCCTCGCTCTCACTATCTTCCACAAATAAAAGAATTGCTTGCGAATTCATTGTTAATTTTTGGTTTTTAAAATTGTTGTTTTAAATATTTTTGTTGAAATGTAACGATGACATTTAGCGCAGGGGTAATTTCTTCGAACTTAATTTTGAAAAAAATAAAATCGTCTGTCGAAAGTTAATACATACTGCCTTGTCGATATTTTCGCTTCGATAATCGCTTTCGATGCGAAGTTATAACATCTTGCCACTGTCTTTAAATTGTTTGATTTCATATTTGATTTAAAACGAATTAGTTCTAATTTTACTTATTAAAAACGGTTTTTTGCATTTGAAAATAAGGTATTTCAAAATAAGTAGTCGATTTATAGTTCACAATAAACCGATCATGCCAATTATTTTCTTGTTTAGACAGCGTAGATATATAAGTAATCTAAATTAGTATTTTCATTGATTTAACTCTTCTAGTTTTTCTGTAATCGTGCTTTCAACAGACAGACGGATATCACTAAATCGACCTCCTGATAAAAAATATATATATATATACTTTTCTATAAAAGAAATGCTTACATCTCGGTGTTAAAAATGGCCTACCACACTAAATATACGCTTTCACTCTTAGTGTAAGGTATAAAAAATATATATTTCAAACTGAAGATTACGTTCTCATTTTAGACAATAAACTCTAGGCGTACGTTTAAATAAAGCAATTAAATAAAATAAAAATTTATATATGTGATTACGTCTAAGGACAATACACATTAAAGGGTTAACATTGTCAAACTACTACAAACAAACAAATAGGCAACTTATGTCTGACAGATGTCGTTAAGTTAACTTTTAAATGATTTCGAAATCTGTAAAGTTTGAAAAGTCGTCTTTTATTAATACAAATGATCAACCAAAAGAATACCCTAAATTTATACAGAAAGATGATTTAAAGTAATTATTCAAACATCTTTTTTTAGTAACATAAATGTAACAATAAACAATTTATTTAGGTATGTCAAAATTTAAATAACAATTGTTTTTAAAAGTTAAGGAAGGCTTATTCAGTGGGTTTTTCTTATTGAAAACTCAAACGAGCAACGGGTACGGCTTCAGTTTATGTTTAAAGTAGCGAAGAGCAAATGCACTCATTAACAAAATGCTTAAGTGTGTGTGCGTTTGAAATGCTTTACACTTAAAACAATGTTGGTACACTTAAAACAATGGTTGCATGAGCAAAAGCTTTTTGTTTATCTTTTATGTCGCAACATTGAAATACTTATTTTGTGTGTTACATATTAAAGACACTTTGAATCATGAATATTTTTAATTTTAATAATACTAGGCATTCCAAATTCTGTCAGACGAAAATCTAACTGACACAAAAAAATAAGAAAAATAACAAATATTTAATAAAAAATAATTTTTAATATAAAACGTTTTTAAAGTGATTTAAAATGAAACGTGGGTGGGGCTGTGCTAATATCGTCGTCGTTCAGTGAAAAGTCGTTAAGTCCATTTTTCGAAAATATCGATATGTATGCCACTATTATAAAAACGAACTCATCTTTACGTTGGAAAGTCCTCGTAGTCCTACATCTTACCAAACCGAAGATTTTAAAAATGGAAAATCACTAACTCCAAATATTTATAAATTTAGTTCAGTGAAAAGTACTCAAGTCCACAATTAAAACGTAAAAAGCGTCCGATCAAATACTTTTCGGACTTAAACTAGATCGGACTTAAAAGATGAAATCTGAATAAAACCGTGCTGAGTTCTCAAAAATAGTCGGATTTCAACGATTTTTCGATTAAATGATAGATATTATGCAGGACTTTCATCTCTAATTTAAACTCAGATACAATTATTTGAATAAACTTGAGCACTGTTACCGTTTATATGGGACTTAGTGATTTTTCTCTGAACAGCAATCGTCAAAAAAGGATTAAAACGGTGCCGAGTCCACAAAATGGTCGGATTTTAACATTTTTGAATTAAATGATAGATATTATGCAGGACTTTCATCTCTAATTTAAACTCAGATACAATTATTTAAATAAACTGGAGCACTACTACTGTTTATATGGGACTTAGTGATTTTTCACTGAGCGATGAAGAAAAGAAGCCAATAAGAGTCATGTGTTGTGTCCAAACTATTTTTTTTTTTTTTGCTTTTTGTAGTGGAATTCGTTGTCTATATTACATGCTTAGCACTATTTGAATCCAAAAAATATTCTGATTTGTTACGGTAATTTATATCTTTAAAAGCATTTATCTCAATACTCAATTTTTGGACTTAGTGACTTTTCACTGTGCGACAACGATATAATCTATTGGATTGGTGTGTAGGGTATTTATAGTCGGCTTAGACCGACTATAATTTTGATAATCCTAACTATAAAAATAACACCAAATTTAAAATTTCTCATGTGATCTAACTTTCCCAACTGGTTTATTTTATATTTTTTGTTTTGTTTTTTTATCTTTTTTATTTGTTTGTTTCAATTAAAAACATTGTATTTAAGTTTAACATAATATATAGGCAAAACAAGGTTTATTATAAACCAGTTGGGAAGGTTAGATCACATGGGAAATTTTAGAGTAGGGTCATTTTATAGTAGGTGTTATTATGATAGTTGGGATTATCAAAATTATAGTCGGTCTAAGCCGACTATAAATACCCTACACATACGTGTGGTTACCATTTAACGTGGTATATAGGTCACCAGGGTATACGAATCGTTTCAAATATACTTCACGATTGCTTTGCTCTTTGTCCAATCCCGCCCATATATAGCCTATCATTCCTTCCAGACCATACCGCATCTGTGGTCAAAATTTCAAGAAAATCGGATCAGTCATTTAGACTGAGAAGCGGAACAAACGTGATTTCTTTTGTTTTTGTATTTTTGCTTTTGCTTTTTTGTTTTTAATTTTTTTTTGTTTTTAAGTTTTTTGTTTCATGTTCGTAGCTGATAAAAGTGCCAAGTTATACCTTTTTGAAAGTTTAGGTTGTATGGGAGGTACCACGCCCCTTTGTCCAATCCCGCCCATATATAGCCTATCATTCCTTCCAGACCATACCATATCTGTGGTAAAAATTTTATGAAAATCGGATGAGCCGTTTAGACGGAGATGTGGAACAAACAAACAAACCAACCAACATTCAGATTTATTATATTAATAGGATAGTAGTTAAATAGATATTTGCATATTTTCTTTTTCACATATATTTAGTAATATTTCCTAACCTTACTTTTAGGTCTTCTGCCAAAAAAAATACAACTTGCAACCATTTGAAATGCTCTTAGCATTTTTGGAGCAACGTAATGAAAGCACTGGATCTTTTGTAAAAATTAACAACTAGCAAGGATTTAAAAAATAAGATAAAAAGAAAATGCGTAAATTCCACAATAAAGCAGAGAAAACTGGAGGTGGCAGGAATCAAATGGCATTTTCTGCATTTGAAGAACGAGTTATAGCTCTCACGGGAATATCCACATCGATTTTTGGTTTGAAAGGAAAAGACTTTGGTGCTTCAAATCATGCAGATCATGATGGTGAAGGAGATGATGATGTTGCTCCAGAATCCGATGCTGCTGCAATTGCATGTACACCGGAGTTGACAGAAGATTCAAAAAGCGGGCAAATAGACAACTCTTTCTCATCAAACGGTGCTCGTAAAAAAAGATCTCGACCAACAACACAATCATTAATTTTAAAAGAGTTGCGAAAACAAAGAAAAGAAAACGGCAAATTCCAGGAAAGCATTATTTCCCTAATGAGAGAGGCGAATGAAATTAATCCAAAGAGGCTTAAAGTTAAAGAAGAAATCCTTGAATTGAAAAAACAGAGGGAAACCGTTTACTTTTTAACTTTTTTATTACCAAGTTTTAATTAATAATAAAACACAGAAACTAAAACATAAATTAAAACATTTGTTATTTAGATTATTGACTCCATTAAGTTTTCTCGAATAGTAGCAGCAAAATCGTCATCATATTCTTCACCAGTTGCAACATCTCCCATTATGAATTTGTCTCTAAATTCTTTAAGGAGCTCTAAGTCATTCGAAATACAAATATTCAGTAATGCGCAACAAACGTTTACTATACGAATAATTTTGTCTGGCTCGTATCTTAGTTTTCTTTCTCCCAGAAGACAGCGGAAGGTACCTTTTAAGACACCGTTGCATCTCTTAATTACTTACTTAAATATCCCTTACAACCGTGGATCGGTTTTGGCCGCTGAGATGAAGCCGCGCCAGTCGGATCTGCTTTGCGCGCGCTGACGCCAGTTAGAAATACCAAGCGTTGCCAGGTTGTCCTCAACTTGGTCTTTCCAACGCAGATTTGGACGCCCTCTTCTACGCTGTCCACCTTCGAGTTTCGATTCAAGCACCTTCTTTGCTGGAGTGTTTTCTTCCATTCGTTCGACATGACCTAGCCAGCGAAGCCGCTGGATCTTGATGCGCTTGACTATCTCAATGTCGTCGAATAACTCAACAGCTCGTGGTTCATCCTGATTCGATACTCGTTAGCAAAGCAGATAGGGCCAAAGATTTTACGGAGAATCTTTCTCTCGAACGCTCCCAGTACTCTCTCATCGGTGGTGGCCAGCGTCCATGTTTCTGCACCATAAAGTAGGACGGGCATGATGAGTTACTTGTAGAGCATTATTTTTGTCCGGCGAGAGAGGGCTCTGCTTCTCAATTGCCTACTGAGCCCAAAGTAACACCTGTTGGCAAGAGTTATTCTCCGTTTGATCTCCAGGCTGACGTCGTTGTTGCTGTTTACGCTGGATCCCAGATAGACGAAGTCCTTCACAATGTCGAACTTGTGGGTGTCAAAATCAGCTTTTTGTCCAAGACGCACGGACTCTTTTTTGCTTGTTGACACAAGGAACTTCGTCTTGTCCTCGTTCACCGCTAGACCCATTCGACGCGACTCTTTCTCCAATCTGGAGAATGCTGCGCTGACTGCTCGTGTGCTCCTGCCAATGATATCAATATCGTCGGCATATGCGAGCAGCATGACACTTTTGTTGAGGATAGTGCCGCTTTGACGGAGTTCGGCAGCTCGAACTATTTTCTCCATCAATAAGTTAAAAAAGTCGCACGATAGGGAGTCACCCTGTCTGAAACCTCGTTCGGTATGAAATGGCTCGGAGAGGTCTTTTCCTATTCTCACTGAGCAACGTGTGTTGCTCAGGGTCATCCTGCAAAGCCTTATAAGTTTCGCAGGTATACCGAACTCAGACATTGCGGCGTATAATCGTTCCCTTATCGGAGTGTCGAAGGCGGCTTTATAGTCGACTAATAGGTGGAAGGTGTCGATCTGTTTTTCTAGGGTCTTTTCCTGGATTAGGCGCAATGTGAAAATCTGGTCTATGGTGGACTTTCCAGGTCTGAAGCCGCACTGATAAGGTCCAATCAGTCTGTTGACGATGGGCTTCAGTCTTTCACATAATACGCTCGATAGAACCTTGTATGCGATATTGAGTAGGCTGATCCCACGGTAGTTGGCGCAGATAGTGAGATCCCCTTTCTTAAGGATTGGGCAGAGTACACTGAGGTTCCAGTCGACCATATTCTGCTTACGAGCTCGTGCATGCTCTCTATTAGCTCTTCGCATCCGGTCTTAAACAATTCAGCAGGCAGGCCAACTGCGGCTTTGTTGTTTTTCAGCCGAGCAATGGCTGTTCTGACCTCGTCATGGTCGGGTGGCGGAATCTCAACGTCGTCATCAAGTACTGGGGTTGCCGGGTTTGCTTCTCTATCGGTGGAATTGAGGTCACCATCACCGGTCAGCAGTTTAGAGAAGTGATCCCTCTATATTTTCAGAGTGCTCTGGATATCTGTCACTAGATTCCCGTTCTCATCTTTACAGGAAGAGGCTCCGGATTTTGAACCTCCGGCTAGGCGTCTTATTTTCTCGAAGAATTTTCGAGGCTCATTCCTGTCCCCATGCATCTCAATCTCCTCACACTCACGTCTTTCTGCCTCGCTTTTTTTTACGCCTGAAAAGACGTCTCTCTTCCCTCCTCTTCTCTTTGTATCGCTCCTTCGCAGCTCGCGTAGCTACTGACTGCAGGGTGGATTTGTACGCAGCGTCTTTCTCTGCAGTGGCCGCGCGACACTCTTGGTCATACCACTGATTCCTCAGGGGGCGTTGGAATCCAAGCACCTCTTCGGCAGCCGTACGCATAGAGCAGGAGATATGATTCCACTGCGCGCTTATATCATCGAGAGGAGGAGTGCTTTGTCTAAGCAGGTGTGAGAGTCGAGTGGAAAAGGCTTGCGTTGTCTGTTGTGATTGCAGCTTTCCGACGTCTAGCTTTCTCTGCGTTTGGTTCCGTACGTTCTTCGCAGCGCTTAAGCGTGTGCGGACCTTGGCTGCTACAAGGTAATGATCCGAGTCCATATTGGCACCTCGGATAATGCGTACGTCCATCACGCTTGAAGCGTGCCTTCCGTCAATCACAACGTGATCAATTTGATTTCGAGTTTTTTGATCGGGCGACAACCATGTGGCCTTGTGGATATCGAAATGTTCGAATCTAGTGCTACTAACTACCATGTTTCGTGCTGCGGCGAAGTCGATTAGCCTCGTTCCGTTATCGGAAGTGTTGGCATGGAGGCTAAATTTTCCGATTGTGGGACAATAGATGGCTTCTCTGCCCACCTTGGCGTTAAAATCGCCTAGCACGATTTTGATATCGTGGCGGGGGCAGCGCTCGTATGCGTTGTCTAGGCGCTCGTAGAAGCGCTCTTTTGTCTCGTCATCTTTCTCGTTCGTCGGAGCGTGTGCACAAATTAGGCTGATATGGAAATATTTAGCCGTGATGCGGATTATTGCCAGCCTTTCGTTCACGGGCGTGAACCTAGAGACAAGATGGCGGAGTCTCTTGCCGACCACAAATCCACATCCAAATTCGTGTCTCTCCGCATGGCAGCTGTAGTAGATATCACAGGACGCTTGTTTCGAACAGCCCTGTCCCGTCCATCGCATCTCCTGGATAGCGGTGATGTCAGCCTTATATTTTTCGAGGACATCTGCCAGCTGGATAGAGGCACCTTCCCTATAAAGGGTCCGGACATTCCAGGTGCATATCCGTAAATCATGGTCCTTAAAACGTTTGCGTGGGTCGTCATCGTTGTAATCGGTCGTTATCCGAGGCTTCTTTTTTGTTTTCATTGGGCGCATAGGTTTTTTCCGTGGTGGGACCCAAACCCAACGCACGAACCCTCACTCTGAGGGAGATGCTCGCCACTCACTTTAGCCGACTTCTACACCGGGTGGTGTAGAGCGCCGTTTCCAGGGACTTCCACGAGGAGGACTTCCACCGAAGTGGAGGTGTCACCATTTGACAATTTGTCAATTCTGGTGACCAGTGAGTTGACTTGAGACGACACCGACAAGGATTGCGCTGGCTTCGCCATGTTGAAGCACTCAGACACGTTGCCTTGTGATAATCGCCCCCATAGTCCCGTTGCATCTCTCGATTACGTTTTTTCCCTGCGCGTGAATGTGGTTAAATTTTCGGTGACCTTCTGTAGAGGGACTTTTAAACGGTGTTATAGGCCATTTCTCTAAAGGGTACCCAGAGTCTCCAATCAACCAAGTGTTTCTTTCATCGTTTTCGTAATTTCGTTGCATTTTCTTTCTTTCTGCAGAATCATTCCATATAGCAGGGTCGTGCGAAGAACAAGGAAACCGCGCATTTACCGCCCAAATTTTTAAGTTGTGGCCACAGATCTATTTTCAAAAATAAAGTTGTATGGTTCAGAACATAATAAGACTTCACGGAAGACTCCGCAATGGAAATTAACTTAAAATTTACAACTTTAAGCGAAATGAAATAAGCTCAACCAGTTTCATTTGTTTCATTGAGTGCTATTTCGTGGAGACAATTTACATGAGGGTAATATCCTCATGTAAATTGTCTTCAAAAGCCAAATGTTTTTAAAAATGCATACACATATAGAAAATAATTGTGATGAAATCTGAATAAAACCGTGATAGATATTATGCAGGTCTTTCATCTCTAATTTAAACTGAAATCAGATACAATTATTTAGATAAACTGGAGCACTGTTACTGTTACTGGAGCACTGTTAGTGATTTTTCACTGAACGACAATCGTCGAAAAATGATTAAAAGGGTGCCGAGTCCACAAAATGGTCGGATTTTAACGATTTTTGAATTAAATGATAGATATTAGTTCTTTCATCTGCAATGCAAACTGAAATCCGCTACAATTATTTGAATAAACTGGACCACTGTTACTGTTTATATGGGACTTGGTGATTTTTCACTGAGCGATAAAGAAAAAAAGCCAATAAAAGTCATGTGTTGTGTCCCAACTATTTTTTTTTTTGCTTTTTGTAGTGGAATTCGTTGTCTATAGTACATGCTTAGCACTATTTGAATCCAAAAATTTTTATTTGTTACGGTAATTTATATCTTTAAAGCACATATCTCAATACTACATTTTTTGACTTAGTGACTTTTCACTGAACGACGACGTTTTTATGCTACAAACAATATTTTTTAATTTATATTTTTTGCTTTGTTTTTCTATCTTTTTTATTTGTTTGTTTCAATTAAAAACATTTTATTTAAGTTTAACTTAAAATATACACAAAGAAGGTTAATTTTAAACCAGTTGGGAAGGTCAGACACATGGGAAATTTTAAAGTAGGGACATTTTACAGTAGGTGTTATTATGAAAGTTAGGATTATCAAAATTATAGTGGGACTAAGCGGACAATTTATATTATACATTTTATATTATACAAATTTCTGCTGTAGATTGCTTTCTTTGCCAACATACTCTCCGGTCAGTGGGAGTTGTACAAGCCGCGTCTCACTGGCGACCGCAGCTGGTGACAGCGCTGATGCCGCTCTTGTCGCCGCCGAGGACATTGAAGACTACGATGACATTTTCTCCTATACACAAGTACCTAAGCCACACTCCGAAATTCGCCGAAGACAAACTGGCCGCTGAGCGGGTCGTCGCCTGCATGGACTGTCGTGTGCCGTTCGAGGAGTTTTACAACGAGCCACTAAGCGATGCCGTACAAATGGATCGCGACTATTTGTCCTATAAGAATCTCTCCTTGGATCTGAGCAACGAGAGTAGGTTTCAAATGCTATTTTTTTTTTAAATAGCATTTGGAGGTGATCGTCCTGTACTACGACAGTCGCAGTCGCATGTACAGCGAGCGCTACTCATCGATCTACACATTGCTGCATCACTTTGGTGCCGGTGCCGGTGAGGCACGCGTCCGGATCTAAAGCCCAAAGTGCGACGTGACAATATTATCGACGATGCTTTGATTAACGTAAGTTACCTGTATTTAAATTGTTCGATTTTATATTTGATTTAAAACGAATTAGTTCTAATTTTACTTATTAAAAACGATTTTTTGCAATGGAAAATAAGGTATTTGAAAACAAAGAGTCGATATATATTTCACAATAAACCGATCATGCCAATCATTTTCTTGTTTAGACAGCGTAGATATATAAGTAATCTAAATTAGGATTTTCGTTGATATAACTCTTCTAGTTTTTCTGTAATCGTGATTTCAACAGACAGGCGGATATCACTAAATCGACTCAGAAGACCTCCTGATAAAATATATATATAATTTTCTATAAAAGAAATGCTTACATCTGGGTGTTAAAAACGGCCTACCAAACTAAATATACCCTTTCACTCTTAGTGTAAGGTATAAAAAAAAAATATATTTCAAACTGAAGATTACGTTCTCATTTCAGACAATGCACTCTATTCGTACGTTTAAATAAAGCAATTAAAAAAATATAAATTTATATATGTGATTTCGTCAAAGGACAATACGCATTAAATGGTTATCATTGTCAAACTACCCAAATAGGAAACTTATGTCTGACAGATGTCGTTAAGTTAACTTTTAAATGTTTTAGAAATCTGTAAAGTTTGAAAAGCCGTCTTTTAGTAATACAAATGATCAACCAAAAGAATGACCTAAATTTATACAGAAAGATAATTTAAAGTAATTATTCAAAAATCGTTTTTTTAGTAACATAAATGCAACCAATAAACAATTTATTTAGGTATGTCAAAATTTAAACAACAATTGTATTTAAAAATTACCAAGAAATGCTTATTCAGTGAGTTTTTCTTGTTGAAATACACACATTAACAAAATGCTGAAGTGTTTGTGCGTTTGAAATGCTTTACACTTAAAACAATGTTGGTACACTTAAAACAATGGTAGCATGAGTAAAAGCTTTTTGTTTATCTTTTATGTCGCAACATTAAAATACTTATTTTGTGTGTTCCATATTAAAGACACTTTGAATCATGAATATTTTTAATTTTATTAATATTAGGCATTTCGAATTGTGTCAGACGAAAATCTAACTGACACAAAAAAATAAGAAAAATAAAATATATGAAATAAAAAATATTTTTTAATATAAAAAGTTTTTAAAGTGAATTTTTAATGATTCAAAATGAAACGTGGGAGTGTGATAATATCGTCGTCGTTCAGTGAAAAGTCGTTAAGTCAATTTTTCGAAAATATCGAAAAAAGTATGCCACTATTATAAAAACGAACTCATCTTTACGTTGGAAAGTCCTCGTAGTGCTACATCTTACCAAACCGAAGATATTAAAAATGGAAAATCACTAACTCCAAATTTTTAAAAATTTAGTGCAGTAAAATGTACTCAAGTCCACAATTAACCCGTAAAAGGGTCCGATCAAATATATTTCGGACTTAAACTATAGAAAAAGATGAAATCTGAATAAAACCGTGATAGATATTATGCAGGTCTTTCATCTCTAATTTAAACTGAAATCAGATACAATTATTTGAATAACTGGAGCACTGTTACTGTTAAATTACTGTGGAATTCGTTGTCTATAGTACATGCTTAGCACTATTTGAATCCAAAAATTTTTATTTGTTACGGTAATTTATATCTTTAAAGCACATATCTCAATACTACATTTTTTGACTTATGCCCGTAACTTCAACGAGTAGATATCTATTGGTGTTCGTAACTAACAGATATCTCTAACATATCCGGTATTTTTACTTCTTAACTATGCGTTGAAGTTACGAAATTTTGCTTACACGGTAGATAACTAAGCACCAGTAGATATCTAGTCGTTGAAGTTACGGGCATTAGTGACTTTTCACTGAACGACGACGTTTTTATGCTACAAACAATATTTTTTAATTTATATTTTTTGCTTTGTTTTTCTATCTTTTTTATTTGTTTGTTTCAATTAAAAACATTTTATTTAAGTTTAACTTAAAATATACACAAAGAAGGTTAATTTTAAACCAGTTGGGAAGGTCAGACACATGGGAAATTTTAAAGTAGGGACATTTTACAGTAGGTGTTATTATAAAAGTTAGGATTATCAAAATTATAGTGGGACTAACCGGACAATTTATATTATACATTTTATATTATACAAATTTCTGCTGTAGATTGCTTTCTTTGCCAACATACTCTCCGGTACAGTGGGAGTTGTACAAGCCGCGTCTCACTGGCGACCGTAGCTGGTGACAGCGCTGATGCCGCTCTTGTCGCCGCCGAGGACATTGAAGACTACGATGACATTTTCTCCTATACACAAGTACCTAAGCCACACTACGAAATTCGCCGAAGACAAACTGGCCGCTGAGCGGGTCGTCGCCTGCATGGACTGTCGCGTGCCGTTCGAGGAGTTTTACAACGAGCCACTAAGCGATGCCGTACAAATGGATCGCGACTATTTGTCCTATAAGAATCTCTCCTTGGATCTGAGCAACGAGAGTAGGTTTCAAATGCTATTTTTTTTAAATAGCATTTGGAGGTGATCGTCCTGTACTACGACAGTCGCATTCGCATGTACAGCGAGCGCTACTCATCGATCTACACATTGCTGCATCACTTTGGCGCCGGTGCCGGTGAGGCACGCGTCCGGATCTAAAGCCCAAAGTGCGTAGTGACAATATTATCGACGATGCTTTGATTAACGTAAGTTACCTGTATTTAAATTGTTCGATTTTATATTTGATTTAAAACGAATTAGTTCTAATTTTACTTATTAAAAACGATTTTTTGCAATGGAAAATAAGGTATTTGAAAACAAGGAGTCGATTTATATTTCACAATAAACCGATCATGCCAATCATTTTCTTGTTTAGACAGCGTAGATATATAAGTAATCTAAATTAGGATTTTCGTTGATATAACTCTTCTAGTTTTTCTGTAATCGTGATTTCAACAGACAGGCGGATATCACTAAATCGACTCAGAATACCTCCTGATAAAATATATATATAATTTTCTATAAAAGAAATGCTTACATCTGGGTGTTAAAAACGGCCTACCGAACTAAATATACCCTTTCACTCTTAGTGTAAGGTATAAAAAAAAAATATATTTCAAACTGAAGATTACGTTCTCATTTCAGACAATGCACTCTATTCGTACGTTTAAATAAAGCAATTAAAAAAATATAAATTTATATATGTGATTTCGTCAAAAGACAATACGCATTAAATGGTTATCATTGTCAAACTACCCAAATAGGAAACTTATGTCTGACAGATGTCGTTAAGTTAACTTTTAAATGTTTTAGAAATCTGTAAAGTTTGAAAAGCCGTCTTTTAGTAATACAAATGATCAACCAAAAGAATGACCTAAATTTATACAGAAAGATAATTTAAAGTAATTATTCAAAAATCGTTTTTTTAGTAACATAAATGCAACCAATAAACAATTTATTTAGGTATGTCAAAATTTAAACAACAATTGTATTTAAAAATTACCAAGAAATGCTTATTCAGTGAGTTTTTCTTGTTGAAATACACACATTAACAAAATGCTGAAGTGTTTGTGCGTTTGAAATGCTTTACACTTAAAACAATGTTGGTACACTTAAAACAATGGTAGCATGAGTAAAAGCTTTTTGTTTATCTTTTATGTCGCAACATTAAAATACTTATTTTGTGTGTTCCATATTAAAGACACTTTGAATCATGAATATTTTTAATTTTATTAATATTAGGCATTTCGAATTGTGTCAGACGAAAATCTAACTGACACAAAAAAATAAGAAAAATAAAATATATGAAATAAAAAATATTTTTTAATATAAAAAGTTTTTAAAGTGAATTTTTAATGATTCAAAATGAAACGTGGGAGTGTGATAATATCGTCGTCGTTCAGTGAAAAGTCGTTAAGTCAATTTTTCGAAAATATCGAAAAAAGTATGCCACTATTATAAAAACGAACTCATCTTTACGTTGGAAAGTCCTCGTAGTGCTACATCTTACCAAACCGAAGATATTAAAAATGGAAAATCACTAACTCCAAATTTTTAAAAATTTAGTGCAGTAAAATGTACTCAAGTCCACAATTAACACGTAAAAAGGGTCCGATCAAATATATTTCGGACTTAAACTATAGAAAAAGATGAAATCTGAATAAAACCGTGATAGATATTATGCAGGTCTTTCATCTCTAATTTAAACTGAAAAAATGGTCGGATTTTAACGATTTTTGAATTAAATGATAGATATTAGTTCTTTCATCTGCAATGCAAACTGAAATCCGATACAATTATTTGAATACACTGGAGGACTGTTACTGTTTATATGGGACTTAGTGACTTTTCATTGAACGGCAATCGTCGAAATATGATTTTAACGATTTTTCGATTAAATGATAGATATTATGCAGTTCTTTCATCTCCAATTCAAACTGAAATCAGATACAATTATTTGAATAAACTGGACCACTGTTACTGTTTATATGGGATTTTTCACTGAGCGATAAAGAAAAGAAGCCAATAACAGTCATGTGTTGTGTCCAAACTATTTTTTTTTTTTTTGCTTTTTGTAGTGGAATTCGTTGTCTATAGTACATGCTTAGCACTATTTGAATCCATAAATTTATATTTGTTACGGTAATTTATATCTTTAAAGCACATATCTCAATACTACATTTTTTGACTTAGTGACTTTTCACTGAACGACGACGTTTTTATACTAGAAACAATATTTTTTAATTTATATTTTTTGCTTTGTTTTTCTTTATCTTTTTTATTTGTTTGTTTCAATTAAAAACATTTTATTTAAGTTTAACTTAAAATATACACAAAGAAGGTTAATTTTAAACCAGTTGGGAAGGTTAGACACATGGGAAATTTTAAAGTAGGGACATTTTACAGTAGGTGTTATTATGAAAGTTAGGATTATCAAAATTATAGTGGAACTAAGCCGACAATTTATATTATACATTTTATATTATACAAATTTCTGCTGTAGATTGCTTTCTTTGCCAACATACTCTCCGGTCAGTGGGAGTTGCACAAGCCGCGTCTCACTGGCGACCGCAGCTGGTGACAGCGCTGATGCCGCTCTTGTCGCCGCCGAGGACATTGAAGACTACGATGACATTTTCTCCTATACACAAGTACCTAAGCCACACTACGAAATTCGCCGAAGACAAACTGGCCGCTGAGCGGGTCGTCGCCTGCATGGACTGTCGCGTGCCGTTCGAGGAGTTTTACAACGAGCCACTAAGCGATGCCGTACAAATGGATCGCGACTATTTGTCCTATAAGAATCTCTCCTTGGATCTGAGCAACAAGAGTAGGTTTCAAATGCTATTTTTTTTTAAATAGCATTTGGAGGTGATTGTCCTGTACTACGACAGTCGCATTCGCATGTACAGCGAGCGCTACTCATCGATCTACACATTGCTGCATCACTTTGGCGCCGGTGCCGGTGAGGCACGCGTCCGGATCTAAAGCCCAAAGTGCGACGTGACAATATTATCGACGATGCTTTGATTAACGTAAGTTAATAATAATAATAGTTTGGCGCTACAGTCCTGTATAGAACTTTGGCCGAGCTCTCTCACCAATTTGAGGTGTGCGTGTTTTTATTTGTACTCAAAGTGGTGGGACCTACAGTTTATTGCCGAATCCGAACGGCGGGTGAGAGCTTTTTCATAGGCAATGGTTTTACTCTCGTAGGTTTGCCATTTACTGACGAGAGGTAGCGCGGTATAGAAAAATGTTTCTATGAAAAGATGTTGTTAGCCCCAGTCCAGGCTTGAACCAGGGACCTTTCGGCTCGCAGTCCAACGCACTAACCACTGAGCTACCGCGGCTAACGTAAGTTACCTGTATTTAAATTGTTCGATTTTATATTTGATTTAAAACGAATTAGTTCTAATTATACTTATTAAAAACGATTTTTTGCAATGGAAAATAAGGTATTTGAAAACAAGGAGTCGATTTATATTTCACAATATACCGATCATGCCAATCATTTTCTTGTTTAGACAGCGTAGATATATAAGTCATCTAAATTAGGATTTTCGTTGATATAACTCTTCTAGTTTTTCTGTAATCGTGATTTCAACAGACAGGCGGATATCACTAAATCGACTCAGAAGACCTCCTGATAAAATATATATATAATTTTCTATAAAAGAAATGCTTACATCTGGGTGTTAAAAACGGCCTACCAAACTAAATATACCCTTTCACTCTTAGTGTAAGGTATAAAAAAAAATATATTTCAAACTGAAGATTACGTTCTCATTTCAGACAATGCACTCTATTCGTACGTTTAAATAAAGCAATTAAAAAAATATAAATTTATATATGTGATTTCGTCTAAGGAAAATACGCATTAAATGGTTATCATTGTCAAACTACCCAAATAGGAAACTTATGTCTGACAGATGTCGTTAAGTTAACTTTTAAATGTTTTCGAAATCTGTAAAGTTTGAAAAGCCGTCTTTTAGTAATACTAATGATCAACCAAAAGAATAACCTAAATTTATACAGAAAGATAATTTAAAGTAATTATTCAAAAATCGTTTTTTTAGTAACATAAATGCAACCAATAAACAATTTAATTAGGTATGTTAAAATTTAAACAACAATTGTATTTAAAAATTACCAAGAAAGGCTTATTCAGTGAGTTTTCCTTGTTGAAATACTCACATTAACAAAATGCTGAAGTGTTTGTGCGTTTGAAATGCTTTACACTTAAAACAATGTTGGTACACTTAAAACAATGGTAGCATGAGTAAAAGCTTTTTGTTTATCTTTTATGTCGCAACATTAAAATACTTATTTTGTGTGTTCCATATTAAAGACACTTTGAATCATGAATATTTTTAATTTTATTAATATTAGGCATTTCGAATTGTGTCAGACGAAAATCTAACTGACACAAAAAAATAAGAAAAATAAAATATATGAAATAAAAAATATTTTTTAATATAAAACGTTTTTAAAGTGAATTTTTAATGATTCAAAATGAAACGTGGGAGTGTGATAATATCGTCGTCGTTCAGTGAAAAGTCGTTAAGTCAATTTTTCGAAAATATCGAAGAAAGTATGCCACTATTATAAAAACGAACTCATCTTTACGTTGGAAAGTCCTCGTAGTGCTACATCTTACCAAACCGAAGATATTAAAAATGGAAAATCACTAACTCCAAATATTTAAAAATTTAGTGCAGTAAAATGTACTCAAGTCCACAATTAACCCGTAAAAAGGGTCCGATCAAATATATTTCGGACTTAAACTATAGAAAAAGATGAAATCTGAATAAAACCTTTCATCTCTAATTTAAACTGAAATCAGATACAATTATTTGGATAAACTGGAGCACTGTTACTGTTTATATAGGACTTAGTGATTTTTCACTGAACGACAATCGTCGAAAAATGATTAAAAGGGTGCCGAGTCCACAAAATGGTCGGATTTTAACGATTTTTGAATTAAATGATAGATATTAGTTCTTTCATCTGCAATGCAAACTGAAATCCGATACAATTATTTGAATACACTGGAGGACTGTTACTGTTTATATGGGACTTAGTGACTTTTCATTGAACGGCAATCGTCGAAATATGATTTTAACGATTTTTCGATTAAATGATAGATATTATGCAGTTCTTTCATCTCCAATTCAAACTGAAATCAGATACAATTATTTGAATAAACTGGACCACTGTTACTGTTTATATGGGACTTGGTGATTTTTCACTGAGCGATAAAGAAAAGAAGCCAATAACAGTCATGTGTTGTGTCCAAACTATTTTTTTTTTTTGCTTTTTGTAGTGGAATTCGATGTCTATAGTACATGCTTAGCACTATTTGAATCCAAAAATTTTTATTTGTTACGGTAATTTATATCTTTAAAGCACATATCTCAATACTACATTTTTTGACTTAGTGACTTTTCACTGAACGACGACGTTTTTATACTACAAACAATATTTTTTAATTTATATTTTTTGCTTTGTTTTTCTATCTTTTTTATTTGTTTGTTTCAATTAAAAACATTTTATTTAAGTTTAACTTAAAATATACACAAAGAAGGTTAATTTTAAACCAGTTGGGAAGGTCAGACACATGGGAAATTTTAAAGTAGGGACATTTTACAGTAGGTGTTATTATGAAAGTTAGGATTATCAAAATTATAGTGGGACTAAGCCGACAATTTATATTATACATTTTATATTATACAAATTTCTGCTGTAGATTGCTTTCTTTGCCAACATACTCTCCGGTCAGTGGGAGTTGCACAAGCCGCGTCTAACTGGCGACCGCAGCTGGTGACAGCGCTGATGCCGCTCTTGTCGCCGCCGAGGACATTGAAGACTACGATGACATTTTCTCCTATACACAAGTACCTAAGCCACACTCCGAAATTCGCCGAAGACAAACTGGCCGCTGAGCGGGTCGTCGCCTGCATGGACTGTCGCGTGCCGTTCGAGGAGTTTTACAACGAGCCACTAAGCGATGCCGTACAAATGGATCGCGACTATTTGTCCTATAAGAATCTCTCCTTGGATCTGAGCAACGAGAGTAGGTTTCAAATGCTATTTTTTTTAAATAGCATTTGGAGGTGATTGTCCTGTACTACGACAGTCGCATTCGCATGTACAGCGAGCGCTACTCATCGATCTACACATTGCTGCATCACTTTGGCGCCGGTGCCGGTGCCGGTGAGGCACGCGTCCGGATCTAAAGCCCAAAGTGCGACGTGACAATATTATCGACGATGCTTTGATTAACGTAAGTTAATAATAATAATAGTTTGGCGCTACAGTCCTGTATAGAACTTCGGCCGAGCTCTCTCACCAATTTGAGGTGTGCGTGTTTTTATTTGTACTCAAAGTGGTGGGACCTACAGTTTATTGCCGAATCCGAACGGCGGGTGAGAGCTTTTTCATAGGCAATGGTTTTACTCTCGTAGGTTTGCCATTTACTGACGAGAGGTAGCGCGGTATAGAAAAATGTTTCTATGAAAAGATGTTGTTAGCCCCAGTCCAGGCTTGAACCAGGGACCTTTCGGCTCGCAGTCCAACGCACTAACCACTGAGCTACCGCGGCTAACGTAAGTTACCTGTATTTAAATTGTTCGATTTTATATTTGATTTAAAACGAATTAGTTCTAATTATACTTATTAAAAACGATTTTTTGCAATGGAAAATAAGGTATTTGAAAACAAGGAGTCGATTTATATTTCACAATATACCGATCATGCCAATCATTTTCTTGTTTAGACAGCGTAGATATATAAGTAATCTAAATTAGGATTTTCGTTGATATAACTCTTCTAGTTTTTCTGTAATCGTGATTTCAACAGACAGGCGGATATCACTAAATCGACTCAGAAGACCTCCTGATAAAATATATATATAATTTTCTATAAAAGAAATGCTTACATCTGGGTGTTAAAAACGGCCTACCAAACTAAATATACCCTTTCACTCTTAGTGTAAGGTATAAAAAAAAAATATATTTCAAACTGAAGATTACGTTCTCATTTCAGACAATGCACTCTATTCGTACGTTTAAATAAAGCAATTAAAAAAATATAAATTTATATATGTGATTTCGTCTAAGGACAATACGCACTAAATGGTTATCATTGTCAAACTACCCAAATAGGAAACTTATGTCTGACAGATGTCGTTAAGTTAACTTTTAAATGTTTTAGAAATCTGTAAAGTTTGAAAAGCCGTCTTTTAGTAATACAAATGATCAACCAAAAGAATGACCTAAATTTATACAGAAAGATAATTTAAAGTAATTATTCAAAAATCGTTTTTTAATAACATAAATGCAACCAATAAACAATTTATTTAGGTATGTCAAAATTTAAACAACAATTGTATTTAAAAATTACCAAGAAAGGCTTATTCAGTGAGTTTTCCTTGTTGAAATACTCACATTAACAAAATGCCGAAGTGTTTGTGCGTTTGAAATGCTTTACACTTAAAACAATGTTGGTACACTTAAAACAATCGTTGCATGAGTAAAAGCTTTTTGTTTATCTTTTATGTCGCAACATTAAAATACTTATTTTGTGTGTTCCATATTAAAGACACTTTGAATCATGAATATTTTTAATTTTATTAATATTAGGCATTTCGAATTGTGTCAGACGAAAATCTATCTGACACAAAAAAATAAGAAAAATAAAATATATGAAATAAAAAATATTTTTTAATATAAAAAGTTTTTAAAGTGAATTTTTAATGATTCAAAATGAAACGTGGGAGTGTGATAATATCGTCGTCGTTCAGTGAAAAGTCGTTAAGTCAATTTTCCGAAAATATCGAAAAAAAGTATGCCACTATTATAAAAACGAACTCATCTTTACGTTGGAAAGTCCTCGTAGTGCTACATCTTACCAAACCGAAGATATTAAAAATGGAAAATCACTAACTCCAAATTTTTAAAAATTTAGTGCAGTAAAATGTACTCAAGTCCACAATTAACCCGTAAAAAGGGTCCGATCAAATATATTTCGGACTTAAACTATAGAAAAAGATGAAATCTGAATAAAACCGTGATAGATATTATGCAGGTCTTTCATCTCTAATTTAAACTGAAATCAGATACAATTATTTGGATAAACTGGAGCACTGTTACTGTTAATATAGGACTTAGTGATTTTTCACTGAACGACAATCGTCGAAAAATGATTAAAAGGGTGCCGAGTCCACAAAATGGTCGGATTTTAACGATTTTTTAATTAAATGATAGATATTAGTTCTTTCATCTGCAATGCAAACTGAAATCCGATACAATTATTTGAATACACAGGAGACTGTTACTGTTTATATGGGACTTAGTGACTTTTCATTGAACGGCAATCGTCGAAATATGATTTTAACGATTTTTCGATTAAATGATAGATATTATGCAGTTCTTTCATCTCCAATTCGAACTGAAATCAGATACAATTATTTGAATAAACTGGACCACTGTTACTGTTTATATGGGACTTGGTGATTTTTCACTGAGCGATAAAGAAAAGAAGCCAATAACAGTCATGAGTTGTGTCCAAACTATTTTTTTTGGTTTTTGTAGTGGAATTCGTTGTCTATAGTACATGCTTAGCACTATTTGAATCCAAAAATTTTTATTTGTTACGGTAATTTATATCTTTAAAGCACATATCTCAATACTACATTTTTTGACTTAGTGACTTTTCACTGAACGACGACGTTTTTATACTACAAACAATATTTTTTAATTTATATTTTTTGCTTTGTTTTTCTATCTTTTTTATTTGTTTGTTTCAATTAAAAACATTTTATTTAAGTTTAACTTAAAATATACACAAAGAAGGTTAATTTTAAACCAGTTGGGAAGGTCAGACACATGGGAAATTTTAAAGTAGGGACATTTTACAGTAGGTGTTATTATGAAAGTTAGGATTATCAAAATTATAGTGGGACTAAGCCGACAATTTATATTATACATTTTATATTATACAAATTTCTGCTGTAGATTGCTTTCTTTGCCAACATACTCTCCGGTCAGTGGGAGTTGCACAAGCCGCGTCTAACTGGCGACCGCAGCTGGTGACAGCGCTGATGCCGCTCTTGTCGCCGCCGAGGACATTGAAGACTACGATGACATTTTCTCCTATACACAAGTACCTAAGCCACACTCCGAAATTCGCCGAAGACAAACTGGCCGCTGAGCGGGTCGTCGCCTGCATGGACTGTCGCGTGCCGTTCGAGGAGTTTTACAACGAGCCACTAAGCGATGCCGTACAAATGGATCGCGACTATTTGTCCTATAAGAATCTCTCCTTGGATCTGAGCAACGAGAGTAGGTTTCAAATGCTATTTTTTTTAAATAGCATTTGGAGGTGATTGTCCTGTACTACGACATTCGCATGTACAGCGAGCGCTACTCATCGATCTACACATTGCTGCATCACTTTGGCGCCGGTGCCGGTGCCGGTGCCGGTGAGGCACGCGTCCGGATCTAAAGCCCAAAGTGCGACGTGACAATATTATCGACGATGCTTTGATTAACGTAAGTTAATAATAATAATAGTTTGGCGCTACAGTCCTGTATAGAACTTCGGCCGAGCTCTCTCACCAATTTGAGGTGTGCGTGTTTTTATTTGTACTCAAAGTGGTGGGACCTACAGTTTATTGCCGAATCCGAACGGCGGGTGAGAGCTTTTTCATAGGCAATGGTTTTACTCTCGTAGGTTTGCCATTTACTGACGAGAGGTAGCGCGGTATAGAAAAATGTTTCTATGAAAAGATGTTGTTAGCCCCAGTCCAGGCTTGAACCAGGGACCTTTCGGCTCGCAGTCCAACGCACTAACCACTGAGCTACCGCGGCTAACGTAAGTTACCTGTATTTAAATTGTTCGATTTTATATTTGATTTAAAACGAATTAGTTCTAATTATACTTATTAAAAACGATTTTTTGCAATGGAAAATAAGGTATTTGAAAACAAGGAGTCGATTTATATTTCACAATATACCGATCATGCCAATCATTTTCTTGTTTAGACAGCGTAGATATATAAGTAATCTAAATTAGGATTTTCGTTGATATAACTCTTCTTGTTTTTCTGTAATCGTGATTTCAACAGACAGGCGGATATCACTAAATCGACTCAGAAGACCTCCTGATAAAATATATATATAATTTTCTATAAAAGAAATGCTTACATCTGGGTGTTAAAAACGGCCTACCAAACTAAATATACCCTTTCACTCTTAGTGTAAGGTATAAAAAAAAAATATATTTCAAACTGAAGATTACGTTCTCATTTCAGACAATGCACTCTATTCGTACGTTTAAATAAAGCAATTAAAAAAATATAAATTTATATATGTGATTTCGTCTAAGGACAATACGCACTAAATGGTTATCATTGTCAAACTACCCAAATAGGAAACTTATGTCTGACAGATGTCGTTAAGTTAACTTTTAAATGTTTTAGAAATCTGTAAAGTTTGAAAAGCCGTCTTTTAGTAATACAAATGATCAACCAAAAGAATGACCTAAATTTATACAGAAAGATAATTTAAAGTAATTATTCAAAAATCGTTTTTTAATAACATAAATGCAACCAATAAACAATTTATTTAGGTATGTCAAAATTTAAACAACAATTGTATTTAAAAATTACCAAGAAAGGCTTATTCAGTGAGTTTTCCTTGTTGAAATACTCACATTAACAAAATGCCGAAGTGTTTGTGCGTTTGAAATGCTTTACACTTAAAACAATGTTGGTACACTTAAAACAATCGTTGCATGAGTAAAAGCTTTTTGTTTATCTTTTATGTCGCAACATTAAAATACTTATTTTGTGTGTTCCATATTAAAGACACTTTGAATCATGAATATTTTTAATTTTATTAATATTAGGCATTTCGAATTGTGTCAGACGAAAATCTATCTGACACAAAAAAATAAGAAAAATAAAATATATGAAATAAAAAATATTTTTTAATATAAAAAGTTTTTAAAGTGAATTTTTAATGATTCAAAATGAAACGTGGGAGTGTGATAATATCGTCGTCGTTCAGTGAAAAGTCGTTAAGTCAATTTTCCGAAAATATCGAAAAAAAGTATGCCACTATTATAAAAACGAACTCATCTTTACGTTGGAAAGTCCTCGTAGTGCTACATCTTACCAAACCGAAGATATTAAAAATGGAAAATCACTAACTCCAAATTTTTAAAAATTTAGTGCAGTAAAATGTACTCAAGTCCACAATTAACCCGTAAAAAGGGTCCGATCAAATATATTTCGGACTTAAACTATAGAAAAAGATGAAATCTGAATAAAACCGTGATAGATATTATGCAGGTCTTTCATCTCTAATTTAAACTGAAATCAGATACAATTATTTGGATAAACTGGAGCACTGTTACTGTTAATATAGGACTTAGTGATTTTTCACTGAACGACAATCGTCGAAAAATGATTAAAAGGGTGCCGAGTCCACAAAATGGTCGGATTTTAACGATTTTTTAATTAAATGATAGATATTAGTTCTTTCATCTGCAATGCAAACTGAAATCCGATACAATTATTTGAATACACAGGAGACTGTTACTGTTTATATGGGACTTAGTGACTTTTCATTGAACGGCAATCGTCGAAATATGATTTTAACGATTTTTCGATTAAATGATAGATATTATGCAGTTCTTTCATCTCCAATTCGAACTGAAATCAGATACAATTATTTGAATAAACTGGACCACTGTTACTGTTTATATGGGACTTGGTGATTTTTCACTGAGCGATAAAGAAAAGAAGCCAATAACAGTCATGAGTTGTGTCCAAACTATTTTTTTTGGTTTTTGTAGTGGAATTCGTTGTCTATAGTACATGCTTAGCACTATTTGAATCCAAAAATTTTTATTTGTTACGGTAATTTATATCTTTAAAGCACATATCTCAATACTACATTTTTTGACTTAGTGACTTTTCACTGAACGACGACGTTTTTATACTACAAACAATATTTTTTAATTTATATTTTTTGCTTTGTTTTTCTATCTTTTTTATTTGTTTGTTTCAATTAAAAACATTTTATTTAAGTTTAACTTAAAATATACACAAAGAAGGTTATTTTAAACCAGTTGGGAAGGTCAGACACATGGGAAATTTTAAAGTAGGGACATTTTACAGTAGGTGTTATTATGAAAGTTAGGATTATCAAAATTATAGTGGGACTAAGCCGACAATTTATATTATACATTTTATATTATACAAATTTCTGCTGTAGATTGCTTTCTTTGCCAACATACTCTCCGGTCAGTGGGAGTTGCACAAGCCGCGTCTCACTGGCGACCGCAGCTGGTGACAGCGCTGATGCCGCTCTTGTCGCCGCCGAGGACATTGAAGCTACGATGACATTTTCTCCTATACACAAGTACCTAAGCCACACTCCGAAATTCGCCGAAGACAAACTGGCCACTAAGCGATGCCGTACAAATGGATCGCGACTATTTGTCCTATAAGAATCTCTCCTTGGATCTGAGCAACGAGAGTAGGTTTCAAATGCTATTTTTTTTAAATAGCATTTGGAGGTGATCGTCCTGTACTACGACAGTCGCATTCGCATGTACAGCGAGCGCTACTCATCGATCTACACATTGCTGCATCACTTTGGCGCCGGTGCCGGAGCCGGTGAGGCACGCGTCCGGATCTAAAACCCAAATTGCGACGTGACAATATTATCGACGATGCTTTGATTAACGGAAGTTACCTGTATTTAAATTGTTCGATTTTATATTTGATTTAAAACGAATTAGTTCTAATTTTACTTATTAAAAACGATTTTTTGCAATGGAAAATAAGGTATTTGAAAACAAGGAGTCGATTTATATTTCACAATAAACCGATCATGCCAATCATTTTCTTGTTTAGACAGCGTAGATATATAAGTAATCTAAATTAGGATTTTCGTTGATGTAACTCTTCTAGTTTTTCTGTAATCGTGATTTCGACAGACAGGCGGATATCACTAAATCGACTCAGAAGACCTCCTGATAAAATATATATATAATTTTCTATAAAAGAAATGCTTACATCTGGGTGTTAAAAACGGCCTACCAAACTAAATATACCCTTTCACTCTTAGTGTAAGGTATAAAAAAATATATATTTCAAACTGAAGATTACGTTCTCATTTCAGACAATGCACTCTATTCGTACGTTTTAATAAAGCAATTAAAAAAATATAAATTTATATATGTGATTTCGTCTAAGGACAATACGCATTAAATGGTTATCATTGTCAAACTTCCCAAATAGGAAACTTATGTCTGACAGATGTCGTTAAGTTAACTTTTAGATGTTTTGAAATCTGTAAAGTTTCAAAAGCCGTCTTTTAGTAATACAAATGATCAACCAAAAGAATGACCTAAATTTATACAGAAAGATAATTTAAAGTAATTATTCAAAAATCGTTTTTTTAGTAACATAAATGCAACCAATAAACAATTTATTTAGGTATGTCAAAATTTAAACAACAATTGTATTTAAAAATTACCAAGAAATGCTTATTCAGTGAGTTTTCCTTGTTGAAATACTCGCATTAACAAAATGCTGAAGTGTTTGTGCGTTTGAAATGCTTTACACTTAAAACAATGTTGGTACACTTAAAACAATGGTTGCATGAGTAAAAGCTTTTTGTTTATCTTTTATGTCGCAACATTAAAATACTTATTTTGTGTGTTCCATATTAAAGACACTTTGAATCATGAATATTTTTAATTTTATTAATATTAGGCATTTCGAATTGTGTCAGACGAAAATCTAACTGACACAAAAAAATAAGAAAAATAAAATATATGAAATAAAAAATATTTTTTTAATATAAAACGTTTTTAAAGTGAATTTTTAATGATTCAAAATGAAACGTGGGAGTGTGATAATATCGTCGTCGTTCAGTGAAAAGTCTTTAAATCAATTTTTGGAAAATATCAAAAAAAAGTATGCCACTATTATAAAAACGAACTCATCTCTACGTTGGAAAGTCCTCGTAGTGCTACATCTTACCAAACCGAAGATATTAAAAATGGAAAATCACTAACTCCAAATATTTAAAAATTTAGTGCAGTAAAATGTACTCAAGTCCACAATTAACCCGTAAAAAGGGTCCGATCAAATATATTTCGGACTTAAACTATAGAAAAAGATGAAATCTGAATAAAACCGTGATAGATATTATGCAGGTCTTTCATCTCTAATTTAAACTGAAATCAGATACAATTATTTGGATAAACTGGAGCACTGTTTCTGTTTATATAGGACTTAGTGATTTTTCACTGAACGACAATCGTCGAAAAATGATTAAAAGGGTGCCGAGTCCACAAAATGGTCGGATTTTATCGATTTTTGAATTAAATGATAGATATTAGTTCTTTCATCTGCAATGCAAACTGAAATCCGATACAATTATTTGAATACACTGGAGGACTGTTACTGTTTATATGGGACTTAGTGACTTTTCATTGAACGGCAATCGTCGAAATATGATTTTAACGATTTTTCGATTAAATGATAGATATTATGCAGTTCTTTCATCTCCAATTCAAACTGAAATCAGATACAATTATTTGAATAAACTGGACCACTGTTACTGTTTATATGGGACTTGGTGATTTTTCACTGAGCGATAAAGAAAAGAAGCCAATAACAGTCATGAGTTGTGTCCAAACTATATTTTTTTTTTGCTTTTTGTAGTGGAATTCGTTGTCTATAGTACATGCTTAGAACTATTTGAATCCAAAATTTTTTATTTGTTACGGTAATTTATATCTTTAAAGCACATATCTCAATACTACATTTTTTGACTTAGTGACTTTTCACTGAACGACGACGTTTTTATACTACAAAAATTTTATTTGTTTGTTTCAATTAAAAACATTTTATTTAAGTTTAACTTAAAATATACACAAAGAAGGTTAATTTTAAACCAGTTGGGAAGGTTAGACACATGGGAAATTTTAAAGTAGGGACATTTTACAGTAGGTGTTATTATGAAAGTTAGGATTATCAAAATTATAGTGGGACTAAGCCGACAATTTATATTATATATTTTATATTATACAAATGTCTGCTGTAGATTGCTTTCTTTGCCAACATACTCTCCGGTCAGTGGGAGTTGCACAAGCCGCGTCTCACTGGCGACCACAGCTGGTGACAGCGCTGATGCCGCTTTTGTCGCCGCCGAGGACATTGAAGACTACGATGACATTTTCTCCTATACACAAGTACCTAAGCCACACTACGAAATTCGCCGAAGACAAACTGGCCGCTGAGCGGGTCGTCGCCTGCATGGACTGTCGCGTGCCGTTCGAGGAGTTTTACAACGAGCCACTAAGCGATGCCGTACAAATGGATCGCGACTATTTGTCCTACAAGAATCTCTCCTTGGATCTGAGCAACGAGAGTAGGTTTCAAATGCTATTTTTTTTAAATAGCATTTGGAGGTGATCGTCCTGTACTACGACAGTCGCATTCGCATGTACAGCGAGCGCTACTCATCGATCTACACATTGCTGCATCACTTTGGCGCCGGTGCTGGTGAGGCACGCGTCCTGATCTAAAGCCCAAAGTGCGACGTGACAATATTATCGACGATGCTTTGATTAACGTAAGTTACCTGTATTTAAATTGTTCGATTTTATATTTGATTTAAAACGAATTAGTTCTAATTTTACTTATTAAAAGCGATTTTTTGCAATGGAAAATAAGGTATTTGAAAACAAGGAGTCGATTTATATTTCACAATAAACCGATCATGCCAATCAGTTTCTTGTTTAGACAGTGTAGATATATAAGTAATCTAAATTAGGATTTTCGATGATATAACTCTCTAGTTTTTCTGTAATCATGATTTCAACAGACAGTCGGATATCACTAAATCGACTCAGAAGACCTCCTGATAAAATATATATATAATTTTCTATAAAAGAAATGCTTACATCTGGGTGTTAAAAACGGCCTACCAAACTAAATATACCCTTTCACTCTTAGTGTAAGGTATAAAAAAAAATATATTTCAAACTGAAGATTACGTTCTCATTTCAGACAATGCACTCTATTCGTACGTTTAAATAAAGCAATTAAAAAAATATAAATTTATATATGTGATTTCGTCTAAGGACAATACGCATTAAATGGTTATCATTGTCAAACTACCCAAATAGGAAACTTATGTCTGACAGATGTCGTTAAGTTAACTTTTATGTTTTAGAAATCTGTAAAGTTTGAACAGCCGCCTTTTAGTAATACAAATGATCAACCAAAAGAATGACCTAAATTTATACAGAAAGATAATTTAAAGTAATTATTCAAAAATCGTTTTTTTAGTAACATAAATGCAACCAATAAACAATTTATTTAGGTATGTCAAAATTTAAACAACAATTGTATTTAAAAATTACCAAGAAATGCTTATTCAATGAGTTTTTCTTGTTGAAATACACACTTTAACAAAATGCTGAAGTGTTTGTGCGTTTGAAATGCTTTACACTTAAAACAATGTTGGTACACTTAAAACAATGGTAGCATGAGTAAAAGCTTTTTGTTTATCTTTTATGTCGCAACATTAAAATACTTATTTTGTGTGTTCCATATTAAAGACACTTTGAATCATGAATATTTTTAATTTTTTTAATATTAGGCATTTCGAATTGTGTCAGACGAAAATCTAACTGACACAAAAAAATAAGAAAAATAAAATATATGAAATAAAAAATATTTTTTAATATAAAACGTTTTAAAGTGAATTTTTAGTATGATTCAAAATGAAATGTGGGAGTGTGATAATATCGTCGTCGTTCAGTGAAAAGTCTTTAAGTCAATTTTTCGAAAATATCAAAAAAAAGTATGCCACTATTATAAAAACGAACTCATCTCTACGTTGGAAAGTCCTCGTAGTGCTACATCTTACCAAACCGAAGATATTAAAAATGGAAAATCACTAACTCCAAATATTTAAAAATTTAGTGCAGTAAAATGTACTCAAGTCCACATTTAACCCGTAAAAAGGGTCCGATCAAATATATTTCGGACTTAAACTATAGAAAAAGATGAAATCTGAATAAAACCGTGATAGATATTATGCAGGTCTTTCATCTCTAATTTAAACTGAAATCAGATACAATTATTTGGATAAACTGGAGCACTGTTTCTGTTTATATAGGACTTAGTGATTTTTCACTGAACGACAATCGTCGAAAAATGATTAAAAGGGTGCCGAGTCCACAAAATGGTCGGATTTTAACGATTTTTGAATTAAATGATAGATATTAGTTCTTTCATCTGCAATGCAAACTGAAATCCGATACAATTATTTGAATACACTGGAGGACTGTTACTGTTTATATGGGACTTAGTGACTTTTCATTGAACGGCAATCGTCGAAATATGATTTTAACGATTTTTCGATTAAATGATAGATATTATGCAGTTCTTTCATCTCCAATTCAAACTGAAATCAGATACAATTATTTGAATAAACTGGACCACTGTTACTGTTTATATGGGACTTGGTGATTTTTCACTGAGCGATAAAGAAAAGAAGCCAATAACAGTCATGAGTTGTGTCCAAACTATATTTTTTTTTTTGCTTTTTGTAGTGGAATTCGTTGTCTATAGTACATGCTTAGAACTATTTGAATCCAAAATTTTTTATTTGTTACGGTAATTTATATCTTTAAAGCACATATCTCAATACTACATTTTTTGACTTAGTGACTTTTCACTGAACGACGACGTTTTTATACTACAAACAATATTTTTTAATTTATATTTTCTGCTTTGTTTTTCTATCTTTTTTATTTGTTTGTTTCAATTAAAAACATTTTATTTAAGTTTAACTTAAAATATACACAAAGAAGGTTAATTTTAAACCAGTTGGGAAGGTTAGACACATGGGAAATTTTAAAGTAGGGACATTTTACAGTAGGTGTTATTATGAAAGTTAGGATTATCAAAATTATAGTGGGACTAAGCCGACAATTTATATTATACATTTTATATTATACAAATGTCTGCTGTAGATTGCTTTCTTTGCCAACATACTCTCCGGTCAGTGGGAGTTGCACAAGCCGCGTCTCACTGGCGACCACAGCTGGTGACAGCGCTGATGCCGCTCTTGTCGCCGCCGAGGACATTGAAGACTACGATGACATTTTCTCCTATACACAAGTACCTAAGCCACACTACGAAATTCGCCGAAGACAAACTGGCCGCTGAGCGGGTCGTCGCCTGCATGGACTGTCGCGTGCCGTTCGAGGAGTTTTACAACGAGCCACTAAGCGATGCCGTACAAATGGATCGCGACTATTTGTCCTATAAGAATCTCTCCTTGGATCTGAGCAACGAGAGTAGTTTTCAAATGCTATTTTTTTTAAATAGCATTTGGAGGTGATCGTCCTGTACTACGACAGTTGCATTCGCATGTACAGCGAGCGCTACTCATCGATCTACACATTGCTGCATCACTTTGGCGCCGGTGCTGGTGAGGCACGCGTCCGGATCTAAAGCCCAGAGTGCGACGTGACAATATTATCGACGATGCTTTGATTAACGTAAGTTACCTGTATTTAAATTGTTCGATTTTATATTTGATTTAAAACGAATTAGTTCTAATTTTACTTATTAAAAACGATTTTTTGCAATGGAAAATAAGGTATTTGAAAACAAGGAGTCGATTTATATTTCACAATAAACCGATCATGCCAATCAGTTTCTTGTTTAGACAGTGTAGATATATAAGTAATCTAAATTAGGATTTTCGATGATATAACTCTCTAGTTTTTCTGTAATCATGATTTCAACAGACAGTCGGATATCACTAAATCGACTCAGAAGACCTCCTGATAAAATATATATATAATTTTCTATAAAAGAAATGCTTACATCTGGGTGTTAAAAACGGCCTACCAAACTAAATATACCCTTTCACTCTTAGTGTAAGGTATAAAAAAAAATATATTTCAAACTGAAGATTACGTTCTCATTTCAGACAATGCACTCTATTCGTACGTTTAAATAAAGCAATTAAAAAAATATAAATTTATATATGTGATTTCGTCTAAGGACAATACGCATTAAATGGTTATCATTGTCAAACTACCCAAATAGGAAACTTATGTCTGACAGATGTCGTTAAGTTAACTTTTATGTTTTAGAAATCTGTAAAGTTTGAAAAGCCGCCTTTTAGTAATACAAATGATCAACCAAAAGAATGACCTAAATTTTTACAGAAAGATAATTTAAAGTAATTATTCAAAAATCGTTTTTTTAGTAACATAAATGCAACCAATAAACAATTTATTTAGGTATGTCAAAATTTAAACAACAATTGTATTTAAAAATTACCAAGAAATGCTTATTCAATGAGTTTTTCTTGTTGAAATACACACTTTAACAAAATGCTGAAGTGTTTGTGCGTTTGAAATGCTTTACACTTAAAACAATGTTGGTACACTTAAAACAATGGTAGCATGAGTAAAAGCTTTTTGTTTATCTTTTATGTCGCAACATTAAAATACTTATTTTGTGTGTTCCATATTAAAGACACTTTGAATCATGAATATTTTTAATTTTTTTAATATTAGGCATTTCGAATTGTGTCAGACGAAAATCTAACTGACACAAAAAAATAAGAAAAATAAAATATATGAAATAAAAAATATTTTTTAATATGAATCGTTTTTAAAGTGAATTTTTAATGATTCAAAATGAAACGTGGGAGTGTGATAATATCGTCGTCGTTCAGTGAAAAGTCGTTAAGTCAATTTTTCGAAAATATCGAAAAAAGTATGCCACTATTATAAAAACGAACTCATCTTTACGTTGGAAAGTCCTCCTAGTGCTACATCTTACCAAACCGAAGATATTAAAAATGGAAAATCACTAACTCCAAATATTTAAAAATTTAGTGCAGTAAAATGTACTCAAGTCCACAATTGACCCGTAAAAAGGGTCCGATCAAATATATTTCGGACTTAAACTATAGAAAAAGATGAAATCTGAATAAAACCGTGATAGATATTATGCAGGGGTTTCATCTCTAATTTAAACTGAAATCAGATACAATTATTTGGATAAACTGGAGCACTGTTTCTGTTTATATAGGACTTAGTGATTTTTCACTGAACGACAATCGTCGAAAAATGATTAAAAGGGTGCCGAGTCCACAAAATGGTCGGATTTTAACGATTTTTGAATTAAATGATAGATATTAGTTCTTTCATCTGCAATGCAAACTGAAATCCGATACAATTATTTGAATACACTGGAGGACTGTTACTGTTTATATGGGACTTAGTGACTTTTCATTGAACGGCAATCGTCGAAATATGATTTTAACGATTTTTCGATTAAATGATAGATATTATGCAGTTCTTTCATCTCCAATTCAAACTGAAATAAGATACAATTATTCGAATAAACTTGACCACTGTTACTGTTAATATGGGACTTGGTGATTTTTCACTGAGCGATAAAGAAAAGAAGCCAATAACAGTCATGTGTTGTGTCCAAACTATATTTTTTTTTTGCTTTTTGTAGTGGAATTCGTTGTCTATAGTACATGCTTAGCACTATTTGAATCCAAAAATTTTTATTTGTTACGGTAATTTATATCTTTAAAGCACATATCTCAATACTACATTTTTTGAGTTAGTGACTTTTTACTGAACGACGACGTTTTTATACTACAAACAATATTTTTTAATTTATATTTTTTGCTTTGTTTTTCTATCTTTTTTATTTGTTTGTTTCAATTAAAAACATTTTATTTAAGTTTAACTTAAAATATACACAAAGTTAATTTTAAACCAGTTGGGAAGGTTAGACACATGGGAAATTTTAAAGTAGGGACATTTTACAGTAGGTGTTATTATGAAAGTTAGGATTATCAAAATTATAGTGGGACTAAGCCGACAATTTATATTATACAAATGTCTGCTGTAGATTGCTTTCTTTGCCAACATACTCTCCGGGCAGTGGGAGTTGCACAAGCCGCGTCTCACTGGCGACCGCAGCTGGTGACAGCGCTGATGCCGCTCTTGTCGCCGCCGAGGACATTGAAGACTACGATGACATTTTCTCCTATACACAAGTACCTAAGCCACACTCCGAAATTCGCCGAAGACAAACTGGCCGCTGAGCGGGTCGTCGCCTGCATGGACTGTCGCGTGCCGTTCGAGGAGTTTTACAACGAGCCACTAAGCGATGCCGTACAAATGGATCGCGACTATTTGTCCTATAAGAATCTCTCCTTGGATCTGAGCAACGAGAGTAGGTTTCAAATGCTATTTTTTTTAAATAGCATTTGGAGGTGATCGTCCTGTACTACGACAGTCGCATTCGCATGTACAGCGAGCGCTACTCATCGATCTACACATTGCTGCATCACTTTGGCGCCGGTGCCGGTGAGGCACGCGTCCGGATCTAAAGCCCAAATTGCGACGTGACAATATTATCGACGATGCTTTGATTAACGGAAGTTACCTGTATTTAAATTGTTCGATTTTATATTTGATTTAAAACGAATTAGTTCTAATTTTACTTATTAAAAACGATTTTTTGCAATGGAAAATAAGGTATTTGAAAACAAGGAGTCGATTTATATTTCACAATAAACCGATCATGCCAATCATTTTCTTGTTTAGACAGCGTAGATATATAAGTAATATAAATTAGGATTTTCGTTGATATAACTCTTCTAGTTTTTCTGTAATCGTGATTTCGATAGACAGGCGGATATCACTAAATCGACTCAGAAGACCTCCTGATAAAATATATATATAATTTTCTATAAAAGAAATGCTTACATCTGGGTGTTAAAAACGGCCTACCAAACTAAATATACCCTTTCACTCTTAGTGTAAGGTATAAAAAAATATATATTTCAAACTGAAGATTACGTTCTCATTTCAGACAATGCACTCTATTCGTACGTTTTAATAAAGTAAAATAGTAGTAGTAAAATAGTAGTCGTAGAATATAATGTTGAAATTACTGTATGAAATAAAGATTATTCCGAATTCGACTATCGACAAGCAAACATCGTATTTTACTACAACGTCAGATGTGGGGTCGCTCTAGAAAAACTTAAAAAAAAATCTTCAAAAACCTTCAGAATAACTTCAGTTAGCGAAAAACCTTAAGAAAAACTTCAGAAACCTTCGGAATAACTTCAGTTAATTACTATAATGGAAAACTTAAGAGAAAATATAATGGCGTCATTGCGCGAAGCTGGTGTGGCGTTCAATCCATCAGCTACATGTTCGCAATTGAAATATCTTCTGCGAGAAGTTGTTGGTGACCAATTTAACCAAGCCGAAAATGGAAATTCAGCATCCAGTGACATGTTGGGTGTGCTCGGAAGCGCTGGGGCTCCGCAGCAAACTAATCAAAATTGGGGGAAAGGATGCGACAGCGCTGTCGACGGCGAAAATTCAAATGATGACTGCGTTTCCGGCGAAAGAACAACAGTCGTTACCTCTGACGACAGCGGAAATAGAAATTTAGCTGAACAACAGAACGAGGCGCAGTTAGAGAAAACCAGCGATGCATTCGAACGTTTAAATTCAGCGAGTCGATCCAAGGAGTCCAGTGCGTCTTGTGAGAAGAACGCGAACTCAGAAAATGTAGTGCAAACCGAGCGAGAACTAGTACGTCTACTACGAATTATGAAGCTACAAAAGGAGATACGTGAACTGGAGTCTGACAATGATGTACCACCTAAAGTTATCGTACAATTTAGCGATATTGAAGGTGCTCTGGCAAAGTTCTCTGGAGATGACGATGCTGACGTAAAAAAGTGGATATCTGACTTCGATTGCGTTACGTCTGCATACAGTTGCAATGAAGAAATAAAATTTTTATTTGCGCGCCGTATGCTTCAGGGAAGTGCTCAGCTATTTATTCGTATGACGTACGTGCACTCGTGGGCTGACCTAAGAGATGCGCTGGTAAACGAATTTTATAAGCCAGTCAACTACAAAAATATATTCAAAAAATTGGAGAACCGGTGCTGGGATAGAAGGAAGGAAACTTTGCATTTTTATGTACTGACAATGCAAGAAATTGCAAAAAATGCTCCCATCGGCGAAGAAGAATTAGTCGAGTATATTATCGAGGGATTACAAGACAAATCTCCAACGGTCTCAATGTTACTAATATCAACGAGCTGAAGAAGTTGCTGCCTAAGTACGAAAAAATTGTTTTCAACGCACCGGTTAAAAATACAGTAGGAGCAAACGATGGACTACGTGCAGCAAGCAGTGGACTACATGGAGCAAACGGAGAACTACGTGGACCTAACATCAGATGCTACAATTGTTCAGCATATGGCCACTACGCATCTGAGTGCAAGAACGATAAACGCGCAAAGGGATCGTGCTTTAAGTGTGGCAAGTTCGACCATCAATTCAACTATTGTCCCAATAAAGCGGTTGCAACAATATTACAAAAAGATGATTGTATTGAGCATGTTGATTATAGGCAAATGGTAAGTGTCGCTTTTAAAATAGAAGAGATTGCAAATCCACATTTTGAACCTTACTTTTGTATTTTTGATACCGGAAGTCCCCATAGTTTCGTTCGACGATCAGTAGCTATAGCTGCAAATTCGAAATTTTTATTTAACAATGCGCAGACTACAGATTATAAAGGAATTGGAAATGTTAAACTGACTCCTTTTGGTAAATTGGTAGGATACATAAAATATAAAAACATAATTAAAACTGTACAATTTTGTATCCTAGCTGATGAAGTTTTGCCATTTCCAATACTGTTGGGCCGAGATTTTCTTACATTATTTAATATTTCTTTATACATAAATAAATATTCATGTCAAAACACAAATATAATACCTGAATATGATTCTAATAAAATAAATAAACACAATTCTACTAAATTATATGATTTCGACGATTGTTCGGATGAAATTGATAACGCTTTTGAAAAAATTTGTAATATAGAGATATTTGATTCGACTGAATATGATATTGATGTTAACCCTAAGTTACCTTTAAATTTGGCAGAACATTTCAAAACCTTATTTATAACCCAGTACATTGACAATTTGAGTGATAAGTTACCTAAAAATAGTTATAAGGCACAAATTGTTTTGAATTCTCGATCTCCAACATGTTGTGCGCCTAGACGTCTTTCTTTTGCAGAAAAGCAAGAAGTTAATGAAATTATTAGAGAGCTTTTAGATCAAAATATTATTAGATATAGTAACTCTTCTTATGCATCACCAATTGTATTAACAAAGAAAAAAACTGGTGAAACAAAGATGTGCATTGATTATAGGAATTTGAATAAGATGATAGCTAAAGATAATTATCCTTTGCCTCTCATAGAAGACTGTTTGGAATATTTAGAAGGAAAATTTTATTTTTCGATGTTAGATTTAAAATCAGGATTTTATCATGTAGAAATGGCCGAAGATTCTATTGGATATACATCTTTTGTTGTTCCAAGTGGCCAGTTTGAATTCTTGAGAATGCCCTTTGGCCTGAAAAATGGACCTGCTATTTTTCAGAGATATATAACACAAATATTAAGAGATTTTATCGAAAAAAATGAGATTATTGTTTATATGGATGATATAGTGATTGGAAGCCGTAATATAGAAGAACATATTGAACTAGTTAGACGGGTTTTAGAACGATTATCTCAGCATAATCTGCAATTAAAATTGAATAAGTGTAAATTTGCGTACACCGAAATTGAATATTTAGGTTATAACGTGTCTAGTTTAGGAATTAGTCCATCGCAAAATCATATTAAAGCAATTTCAAAATACCCGATTCCTAAATGCAAGAGAGAATTGCAATCTTTCTTAGGTCTCTGTTCATACTTTAGAAAATTTGTGAAAGCGTTCTCTTTAATAGCACGTCCGCTATATAACTTATTGAAAAACGAAACGGCGTTCGTACTGAATACGGAGTGTTTAGAAGCGATTGAGAATTTGAAGGGGATATTAACCGATAATCCGGTGTTATGTATTTATAACCCAAAAAAAGAAACCGAACTACACTGTGACGCAAGCTCTCATGGTTTCGGTGCAATTCTACTTCAGAAACAGGAAGATAAGAAATTTCATCCTGTAGCATTCTTTTCTAAACGAACTTCAGACCCCGAAAAACGTTATCATAGTTTCGAATTGGAAACATTGGCGGTAATTTACGCAATCCGTCGTTTTCGGGTATATTTGCAGGGTATAAAGTTTAAAATTATGACAGATTGTAACTCATTAACACTAACACTTAATAAAAAACTGGCTAATAGCCGTATTGCAAGATGGGCACTCGAACTGGAAAATTTTGATTATAGTATACACCATTGCCCTGGTGATAAGATGTCTCATGTTGACGCATTGAGTAGAAGTCATCTGGAGAGCGAAACAATTATAGCTGTAGTAGATAGTGAAGATATAGATTTTCAGTTACAAGCAATGCAATCACGCGACCTAGACATAATTAACTTAAAAAATCGATTAGAAAATGAAAATATGGATAAATTTTGTATGAACAATGGTGTAATATATAGAAAAGACGATGATAATTATAGATTATACGTTCCAAAAGAACTTGAAACAGAAATTATAAGAACAATACATGAAAAGTGTAGTCATTCAGGAGTGGTTAAATGTTACCAAAAAATGAAGGAATGTTATTGGTTTCCTAGCATGAAAGAAAAAATTGAAAATTTTATAAAAAATTGTTTAAAGTGCATTATGTTCTCAATGCCGCAGAAACCCAACGACAGGGTGTTACATAACATTCCGAAAGATCCAATGCCATTCCATACAATACATTTAGACCATCTAGGTCCACTGCCATCTCTACAATCTAAACGAAAACATTTATTAGTAGTTGTCGACGCATTCACAAAGTTTGTAAAGTTATACCCGGTTCTAACGACAAGTAGCAGAGAAATTATAGCTTCATTAAATAAGTATTTTGAATATTATAGTCGACCAGTTAGGTGCATCACAGACAGGGGTAGCGGGTTTACCTCAAAAGAGTTCTCTGAGTTTATGACCGATAAAAATATATCAAATGTAAAAGTAGCAGTTCATTCTCCTCAAGCCAATGGGCAAGTTGAGAGAGTTAGTCGTTCTTTAGTCGGCATGTTAGCAAAGCTAAGCGAGCCTTTATTGCATTCTGATTGGGTCAAACAGTTAGTGAAAATAGAATTCGCGCTCAACAATACGATACAGAGATCTATTGGCATTACTCCTAGTAAAGCATTGTTTGGAATTGATCAGAGAGGGGAAGTGGTGGATGAATTAAGTGAGTACTTAGAGACGTTCATTTCGGCAAAGGGTAGGGACGTAGACCAGCTACGAAATACGGCTGAAAAGAACATAGAAAAAAACCAAATGTACAATTTGCGTCGTAATGAAAATAAAAATGTAAAAGTAAATGTATTTAATGTTGGGGATTTTGTTGTTATCAGAAATGTGGACACTACAGTAGGGTTAAATAAAAAACGAAATTTAAAGGTCCTTATGTAATACATAAAACACTTCCGAATGACCGTTACGTGATCAGGGACATCGAAAATTGTCAGATAACACAAATTCCTTATGATGGCGTAATAGAAGCCTGTAATATCAAAATGTGGAAAATAAATAATTGTAATGATAGACAAAGCGACATTTAACCATAATTAATTTAAATTTGTGTACAATATATTAAGAAATGTATTATTATATAAGTATTCAATGTAAATATATATATATATTTGTTGATCGAGGTCGATCACTTAAGTCAGATTGGCCGAGCTGTAGTAGTAAAATAGTAGTCGTAGAATATAATGTTGAAATTACTGTATGAAATAAAGATTATTCCGAATTCGACTATCGACAAGCAAACATCGTATTTTACTACAATATGTGATTTCGTCTAAGGACAATACGCATTAAATGGTTATCATTGTCAAACTTCCCAAATAGGAAACTTATGTCTGACAGATGTCGTTAAGTTAACTTTTAGATGTTTTGAAATCTGTAAAGTTTGAAAAGCCGTCTTTTGGTAATACAAATGATCAACCAAAAGAATGACCTAAATTTATACAGAAAGATAATTTAAAGTAATTATTCAAAAATCGTTTTTTTAGTAACATAAATGCAACCAATAAACAATTTATTTAGGTATGTCAAAATTTAAACAACAATTGTATTTAAACATTACCAAGAAATGCTTATTCAGTGAGTTTTCCTTGTTGAAATACTCACATTAACAAAATGCTGAAGTGTTTGTGCGTTTGAAATGCTTTACACTTAAAACAATGTTGGTACACTTAAAACAATGGTTGCATGAGTAAAATCTTTTTGTTTATCTTTTATGTCGCAACATTAAAATACTTATTTTGTGTGTTCCATATTAAAGACACTTTGAATCATGAATATTTTTAATTTTATTAATATTAGGCATTTCGAATTGTGTCAGAAGAAAATCTAACTGACACAAAAAAATAATAAAAACCTAAAATAAAAAATATTTTTTATTATAAAACGTTTTTAAAGTGAATTTTTCGTCGTTCAGTGAAAAGTCGTTAAGTCCATTTTTCGAAAATATCGAGATAAGTATGCCACTATTATAAAAACGAACTCATCTTTACGTTGGACAGTCCTCGTAGTCCTTCATCTTTCCAAACCGAATATATTAAAAAGGGAAAATCACTAGCTCCAAATATTTAAAAATTTAGTTCAGTGAAAAGTACTCAAGTCCACAATTAGCCCGGAAAAAGGGTCCGATAAAATATATTTCAGACTTAAACAATAGAAAAAGATGAAATCTGAATAAAACCGTGCTGAGTCCACAAAAATGGTCGGATTTCAACGATTTTTGGATTAAATAATAGATATTATGCAGGTCTTTCATCTCTAATTTAAACTGAAATCAGATACAATTATTTGGATATACTGGAGCACTGTTTCTATTTATATGGGACTTAGTGATTTTTCACTAAACGGCAATCGTCGAAAAATGATTAAAAGTGTGCCGAGTCCACAAAATGGTCGGATTTTAACGATTTTTAAATTAAATGATAAATATTATGCAGTTCCTTCATCTGCAATGAAAACTGAAATCCGATACTATTATTTGGATAAACTGGAGCACTGTTACTGTTTATATGGGACTTACTGCTTTTTCACTGAACGGCAATCGTCGAAAAATGATTAAAACGGTGCCGAGTCCACAAAATGTTCGGATTTAAACGATTTTTGAATTAAATGATAGATATTATGCAGTTCTTTCATCTGCAATACAAAACGCAATCCGATACAATTAATTGAGTAAACTGGAGGACTGTTACTGTTTATATGGGACTTAGTGACTTTTCATTGAACGGCAATCGTCGAAATATGATTTTAAAGATTTTTGGATTAAATGATAGATATTATGCAGTTCTTTTATCTCCAATTCAAACTGAAATCAGATACAATTATTTGAATAAACTGGAGCACTGTTACTGTTTATATGGTGATTTTTCACTGAGCGATGAAGAAAAGAAGCCAATAACCGTCATGTGTTGTGTCCAACCTATTTTTTTTTTTTTTTTTGCTTTTTGTAGTGGAATTCGTTGTCTATACTATATGCTTAGCACTATTTGAATTCAAAAATATTCTGATTTGTTACGGTAATTTATATTTTTAAAAGCATTTATCTCAATACTCAATGTTTGGACTTAGTGACTTTTTACTGAACGACGACGATAAAATCTATCGGATTCTAGGTCTTGCCAGAGACAAAGTGCTATGTACTGGGGAGTGAAACGAACTACAATTGACAAAAAGTTTTTGGCTGATCGTACAGCTGTTTCGGAAGCTGCCAAGCTTCCTCATCAAAGGTCTTCTGCATAACTTCTGCACAGCAAGGCCTATAAGATCATTTTGTGCAATGAACTAAATGCGAACTTAGTACAAGCATAAAACAACCAGGCAAAACATGCAAAAATTGCATAAACTTTATGCTTGACAATTGTTGTTGTCGCATTGCAGCAAGCATCATATATACCTTATTGCATTTGAAAATAAGGTATTTGAAAACAAGTAGTCGATCTATAGTTCACAATAAACCGATCATGCCAATTATTTTCTTGTTAAGACAGCGTAGATATATAAGTAATCTAAATTAAATTTTCATTGACTTAACTCTTCTAGTTTTTCTGTAATCGTGATTTCAACAGACAGACGAAAATCACTAAATCGACTCAGAAGACCTCCTGATAAAATATATATATGTTGAAGCTAGTGTTACAAATTGTAGTAGTTTTTGTATTTAGTTTTAATTATACTAACTTTGGATTTATTTGATTGAAATGAAAATTTTATATTTTCATTTTACTCACTTCCAATAAAAGCTTCAACTGTTAACAACCATAACAGGTTATGGGCCCAGGCACCCGACTGTGCTGAATTAATAAGACAAAATTAATTGAGAAGTACAGACATCAGACCAAGCAGAGCAATGGATTTGGCCAAAAATATTAAGAATTTGGCCGACCAGAAGGACTGGCCGATGTGGAAAAGAAAAATACGCGATTCGATGGACTACCACGATGGCCCTCTAGATGTCATCGACAAGCGGTTGGAGAAGCCTTAACGCTAGCACCTGGTGCCGCGGATGCACAAGAAAAAGACTACACGGAGAAGTGTATTTTTTATCGCAAGGCGAACAGTTACGCAAAACCATGCTAACTAGGTAATGGACAAGGTAAGCGCACGACACCTGGGAAGAGCTGAAGCAGCAATTTGAAGCGACCTCGAAGGACCAACTCTTAAAGATTTGCACGGATTTCTTTGCGTTCAGTTGGGCATCGAGTCAGGATGCTTAAAGACATGTCGCAAAGTTACGGAGCTTGTGGAACGAGTTAACTAATGGACTTGTTGCCATAGGAGAGAACGTGGAAGAAATGAAGAAGTGACATTGGAAGATGTATGGTACGTTCCTGACATTTCAAGAAATTTGTTTTCGGTGTTGGCAGCTCAAGATCGAAATCAGAAAAGGTTATTTAAGTCAACAGCAACAAAGTGCTGACTTGAAAATAACGGCAGGACTGTGCTGCGCGGAGTACGCGAAGTGGGCGAAAGTTTGTATCAAGCACTTATCAAACCAATTCCCCTCAATAGAAAAATGCAAGTTAATGCTGCGGTAGAAGAAAGTTGAATGCTGCAACTGTATCATGAAAGATGGGGTCATCAAGACAAGAGACACGTCAAAGAAATTCTTGAGAGAGAGCTAGGGGTAAAAGTCGATTATCATTTGGCACCACAATTCAAACAACTAAACCTGGAGAACTTATTTCAACAGACGTGTGTGGACCATTTGCTGAGTCATTTTCTAAGAAGCGTTACTTAGGTGTGTTAAGATAGTTACACAAAGTTTCGTTATGGATTCAGAGTAAGCTTGATATCTGATGTTAAAGATGTATTGAAGCAGATGCTGGCGCATGCAAAGACGCAAGGTCATCACATCAAGGAGTTGCTGAGCGACAACGGTGGCGAATTCGTTAATGAAGAAGTACGGGAGATCCTTAAGAAAAATGGAACTACGCAACGGATGACAGCTACGTAGTCCTGAACAAAATGGCAGCAGTGAGCGGGAAAACCGTACGATCGTGGAGATGTCCTAGCCATTTAAATTTGCAAATTCAGAGCTAGTGCTTTCAGCGGTTTACATATTAAACGGAACGGGAAAGTCATCTGTAAATTGTGTGACTCCGTATGAATTGTGGATTGGACAAAAGCCCAGAATCAAACATCTACGAATCATCGCGTCCACATGCTATATTCACGTTCCAGTTCAAAAACGCAGGAAAATGGATTCGAAAGCTGTGAAGGGATATCTCGTTAGATACGACGGTGACGAAAGATACAGAATCTACGTTGAAGGACAAACTCATGTGTTAGTTTCCAGAGATGTGCAGTTTCAAGAAACACCGTTAGATTGTCGAGAAAAGTGACGTTGCGATATATAGATGCACTACCCTAGAAGAATGCGCAAGAAGAAGATTTGCAAGTTCCGGAACCAGAACCTGAACCGGAGTTCATAGATGTCGAAGATTACCCAGAGAGTGCGAGTGAAATAGACGAAGAATCAAAGAACAACAACTTATTGCGCGTCGTTTAAGAAATGCCCCCGATCTAAAAAAGCCCAAATACTTTTACGAATATGTAATGGAAGCTGAAGGTTTTATTAGTGAGGTAGAAACTCCAGAAACTTTTCAAGAAGCGACCACGTCTAAACAGCGAGTAGATTGGAAAAGATCTATGCATTCAGAAATATCCTCATAAAACGGAAACCAGACATTCCATGTCGGCTGACGTCTCTACCGAGAGGTGCTAAGACTATTTCGTGTAAGTGGGTGTTTCGTGTGAAGACAAATCCTGACGGAAGCATCGACAAATATAAAGCAAGACTCGTGATAAAAGGCTTCAGTCAGCGCAAGGGCATAGACTACAGTCAAACGTTTAGCACAGTTGCTAGGATTTGAACAATTCGTTCATTCTTAAGTGTTTCTGCTACCGAGCGGTTACATCTGAAGCAGTTCGACGTATCTACGGCGTTCTTGTACGGCGAATTGGAAGACTCAATCTACATGAAGCAGCCGGAAGGATACGATAATGGAACGGACAGAGTCTGCAAATTGAAGAGGAGTTTATATGGACTGAAAGAGGTGCATTGTGCTGGAATAGGCGATTTGGTAGTTTCCTGATATCTCTATGATTTTGAGCTGGCGAAGCGGATCCGTGCTCATACATTCGGGAGAGAGATAACAAGAAGATAATTCTAGTCTTATATGTAGATGACGGATTAGTTGCTGGAAGTGATCTTCATGACTTGGAAGAATTCATCAATGAATTGAAATCTGAATTTAAGATAGTCACGAAATCAGCAGATTTCTTCTTAGGATTAGAAATCGAGAGAAAAGACGAAACTTTGAAGATAAGTCAAACGGAGTACGCAAAAAAGATTTTCGACTGCTTCAATTTTGCAGGAAGCAAATCAGTGTCAACACCAATGCTAAAAACGCCGGAAATTTCGAAAACAGGGAAAGAAGAAGAAACGCAGGTCCCGTATCGAGAAGCTATAGGAGCAATAATGTACCTGATGCTTGGTACGAGACCGGATTTAGCGTACAGCGTGGGATTTTCTTCAAGATCGTTGGAGAAACCAACCAACGAAGATGTAGCACGAGTGAAGAGAATGTTACGATACATTGCTGGTACGACATATGCTGGAATAGTATAACGCCGCAATGTAAATAGTGGAGTTCTGGAATGCTACAGTGACGCAGATTTCGGTGGATGCACCAATACTCTTCGTTCAACTTCAGGAGTGGTTATCAAACACGCAGGTGGCGCAATTTCATGGTTGAGTAGGAGATAAACCATGGTAGAAACATAAACCACTGAAGCTGAGATTGTTGCAGCAAACGAAGCCGCAAAGGAAATAATTTGGTTGAGTAGTTTATTCAAGGAAATGGTGGAACTGGAGGAAGTGCCAATTTTGCAAGTGGACAATGCAGCTGCAGTAAGACTTGCGCAAAATTAAGAATTTCACCGTAGGACCAAACATATTAAAATGAAACACTTCTTTATTCGAGAAAAGGTGTCTGAAGGAAAACTGGGGATTCAACAAATATCAACTGTTGAGCAGGTAGCAGATATAATGACGAAGCCATTTCCCAGGATCAGGCTTACAATTTTATGTGACAGGATGGGTATGCAGTAACTTCAATAACAAGGGAAAGTGTTAAAGCTAATGTTACTTGATGTTTAGAAATTGTAGTTTTAGTAATTAGTTTTAATTATAGTAACTTTTAATTTTTTGTTTGAAATGAAAATTTTGTATTTTCATTTTAGTCACTTCCAATAAAAGCTTCAACTGTTAACAACCATAATAATATCTACTTTTCTATAAAGGAAATGCTTACATCTGGGTGTTAAAAACGGTCTACCAAACTAAATATACCCTTTCACTCTTAGTGTAAGCTATAAAAAAATATATATTTCAAACTGAAGATTACGTTCTCATTTTAGACAATGAACTCTACTCTAGTCGTACGATCAAATAAAGCAATTAAAAAAATAAAAAATTTTAAATGTGATTTCGTCTAACGACAATACGCATTAAAGTGTTAACATTGTCTAACTACCCAAAGAGGCAACTTATGTCTGACAGATGTCGTTAAGTTAACTTTTGAATGTTTTCGAAATCTGTAAAGTTTGAAAAGCCGTCTTTTAGTAATACAAATGAACAACCAAAAGAATGCCCTAAATTTATACAGAAAGATTATTTAAAGTAATTATTCAAAAATCGTTTTTTTAGTAACATAAATGTAACCAATAAAAAATTTATTTAGGTGTGTCAAAATTTAAATAACAATTGTATTTAAAAGTTACCAAGGAAGACCTATTCTGAGGGTTTTTCTTATTGAAAATCCAAACGAGCAACGGTTATGGCTTCAGTTTATGTTTAAAGCAGCACACTTTAACAAAATGCTGAAGTGTTTGTGCGTTTGAAATGCTTGACACTTAAAACAATGTTGGTACACTTAAAACAATGGTTCCATGAGCAAAAGCTTTTTGTTTATCTTTTATGTCGCAACATTGAAATACTTATTTTGTGTGTTCCATATTAAAGACACTTTAAATCATGAATATTTTAAATTTTAATAATATTAGGCCTTTCGAAATCTGTCAGATGAAAATCTAACTGACACAAAAAAATAAGAAAAATAAAAAATATGAAATAAAAATATAAATATGAAATAAAAATATAAAACGTTTTTCAAGTGAATTTTTAGTATGATTTAAAATGAAACGTGGAACGGTGATAATATCGTCGTCGTTCAGTGAAAAGTCGTTAAGTCGGTTTTTCGAAAATATCGAGATAAGTATGCCACTGTTATAAAAACGAACTCATCTTTACGTTGGAAAGTCCTCGTAGTCCTTCATCTTTCCAAACCGAAGATATTAAAAATGGAAAATCACTAACACCAAATATTTAAAAATTTAGTTCAGTGAAAAGTACTCAAGTCCACAATTAGCCAGTAAAAAGGGTCCGATCACTGAACGGCAATCGTCGAAAAATGATTAAAACGGTGCCGAGTCCACAAAATAATCGGATTTTAACGATTTTTGAATAAAATGATAGACATTATCCAGTTCTTTCATCTGCAATGCAAACTGAAATACGATACAATTATTTGGATAAACTGGAGCACTGTTACTGTTTATATAGGACTTAGTGATTTTTCACTGAACGACAATCGTCGAAAAATGATTAAAAGGGTGCCGAGTCCACAAAATGGTCGGATTTTAACGATTTTTGAATAAAATGATAGATATTATGCAGTTTTTTCATATGCAATGCAAACTGAAATACGATACAATTATTTGGATAAACTGGAGGACTGTTACTGTTTATGTGGGACTTAGTGACTTTTCTTTGAAATATGATTTTAACGATTTTTGGTTTAAATGATAGATGCAGTTCTTTCCTCACCAATTCAAACTGAAATCAGATACAATTATTTAAATAAACTGGAGTACTGTTAATGTTTATATGGGACTTGGTGATTTTTCACTGAGAGATGAAGAAAAGAAGCCAATATTAGTCATGTGTTGTGTTCAAACTATATTTTTTTTTTGCGTTTTGTAGTGGATTTCGTTGTCAACACTACATGCTTAGCACTATTAATTTCAAAAATATTCTGATTTGTTACGGTTATTTATATCTTTAAAAGCATTTATCACAATACTTAATTTTTGGACTAAGTGACTTTTCAGTAAGCGACAACGATATAATCTATTGGATTGGTGTGTAGGGTATTTATAGTCGGCTTAGACCGACAATAATTTTTATAATCCTAACTGTCATAATAACACCAAATTTAAAATTTCCCATGTTATCTAACTTTTCCAACTGGTTTATTTTATATTTTTTTGTTTTGTTTTTCTATCTTTTTTATTTGTTTGTTTCAATTAAAAACATTTTATTTAAGTTTAACTTAATATATAGGCAAAGAAGGTTTATTATAAACCAGTTGGGAAGGTTAGATCACATGGTAAATTTTAGAGTAGGGCCATTTTATAGTAGGTGTTATTATGATAGTTAGGATTATCAAAATTATAGTCGGTCTAAGCCGACTATAAATACCCTACACATATGTGTGGTTACCATTCAAAGTGGTATATAGGTCACCAGGGTATACAAATCGTTTCAAATATACTTCACGATTGCTTAACATCAATCAAAATCTACGAAATACTACAAGTAACGACCTAAAATTTGAAATAATTAAAAAAAATGAGCGAACGACTGAAAGAGCATTTTATATTATAAGAATTTCTCCTGTAGATTGCTTTCTTTGCCAACATACTCGCCGGTTAGTGGGAGTTGCACAAGCCGCGTCTCACAGGCGACCGCAGCTGGTGACAGCGCTGATACCGCTCTTGTCGCCGCCGGGGACATTGAAGACTACAATGACATTTTCTCCTATACACAAGTACCTATGTCACACTCCGAAATTCGCCGAACACAAACTGGCCGCTGAACTGGTCGTCGCCTGCATAAACTGTCGCGTGCCGTTCGAGGAGTTTTACAACGAGCCACTAAGCGATGCCATACAAATGGATCGCGACTATTTGTCCTACACACAAAAAAATAATTGCTTGACGTTCAGTTGTTTCAACGAATATTCATTTGCATCTACCAAATTTATTCAGTTTCAACTGAAATTCATTTGTGGTAAACAATAGTATGAAACGTAACCAACTATTAGTTGAAGCAACTGCAACATTGATTGGGAAACAAACTTTTTATCCATTTTCAATTTTTTTGTTTCCATTGCCACGGCAACTAATTTAAAAATGAGACCTAACCAATATATAGTTGACTTAATAGATAGCTATATAACATTAAGTTGTAGCAACCAATATTTATTTGATTCAACTGTGAAATCAGTTGTCTTGCATAATAGCGATGCCAAAGCAGGACAACACCAGTCGCGCAAGCTTTACATTTTTCACTCGTTTTGCTTTGCGGACAGCGCGTGCCACGTCTTAGTCTTAAACAATATTTGGAATTGTTTTAGAGCGATTTCAGATTTTTTTCACTATTTTTTTGTTTTGTGCTGCGGACAGTGCGTGCCACGTCTCAAACAAAATTTGGAATTGTTTTAAGGCTTGTTCGTTTTTACTGTTCGGTTTTTTCATGCTCAAATATACTTTCTTCCACTAGAGACATACTACAGAGTACTTCCTATTGTCTTTCACCAAGTCAGCAGCACAACGAATCGTCGGCAATGTTGTGTGAACTGATACGCGGTGTTGCAACAACTGTATCAGTCGAATGTTGACAGAACTAAATAAATCGGTTGGCAAATAAAGACGGTTGCCCCAACTGATGCGTTCTTTGGGTGTATGCTATTTTTTATAAATTGCAATTGGAGGTGATCGTCCTGTACTACGACAGTCGCATTCGCATGTACAGCGAGCGCTACTCATCGATCTACACATTGCTGCATCACTTTGGCGCCGGTGCCGATGAGGCACGCGTCCGGTTCTAAAGCCCAAAGTGCGACGTGACCATATTATCGACGATGCTTTGATTGGCGTAGGTTACCTGTATTTAAATTGTTCGATTTTATATTTGATTTAAAACGAATTAGTTCTAATTTTACTTATTAAAAACGGTTTTTTGCATTTGAAAACAAGTAGTCGATTTATAGTTCACAATAAACCGATCATGCCAATTATTTTCTTGTTTAGACAGCGTAGTAATCCAAATTAGGCTTTTCATTGATCGTGATTTCAACAGACAGACGAATATCACTAAATCGACTCATAAGACCTCCAAATAAAAAAAAAAATATATATATATATATATATATATATATATATATATATATATATATATATATATACTTTTCTATAAAAGAAATGCTTACATCTGGGTGTTAAAAACGGCCTACCAAACTAAATATACCCTTTCACTCTTAGTGTAAAGTATAAAAAAATATATATTTCAAATTGAAGATTACGTTCTCATTTTAGACAATGAACTCTATTCGTACGTTTAAATAAAGCAATTAAAAAAATATAAATTTATATATGTGATTTCGTCTAAGGACAATAGGCATTAAATGGTTAACATTGTAAAACTACCCAAATAGGCAACTTATGTCTGACAGATGTCGTTAAGTTAACTTTTAAATGTTTTCGATATCTGTAAAGTTTGAAAAGCCGTCTTTTAGTAATACAAATGATCAACCAAAAGAGTTCCCTAAATTTATACAGAAAGATGATTTAAAGTAATTATTCAAAAATCGTTTTTTTAGTAATATAAATGCAACCAATAAACAATTTATTTAGGTATGTCAAAATTTAAATAACAATTGTATTTAAAAGTTATCAAGGAAGGCTTATTCAGTGGGTTTTTCTTATTGAAAATCCAAACGAGCAACAGTTACGGCTTCAGTTTATGTTTAAAGCAGCGAAGGGCAAATGCACATATTAACAATAAGCTTAAGTGTTGGTGCGTTTGAAATGCTTTACACTTCAAACAATGTTGGTACACTTAAAACAATGGTTGCATGAGCAAAAGCTTTTTGTTTATCTTTTATGTCGCAACATTGAAATACTTATTTTGTTTGTTCCATATTAAAGAAACTTTGAATCATGAATATTTTTTTAATTTTAATAATTTTAGGCCTTTCGAATTCTGTCAGACGAAAATCTAACTGACAAAAAAAATAAGAAATATGAAAAAAAAAATATTTTTTAATATAAAACGTTTTTACGTTTTCAGTTGGTTTCGTTTCTTTGTCGGTGACGGTTGTTTTTGTTTTAGCGCATGCATTTGTGATTAGAACAGTGTTATTTAAAAATTAAAACAAAGTAATATAAATTTTATAAAGTGTAGTGTACATTGTTTTACATTATTGTCTAACAATTGATTTAACCAATAGTTATTGTGAAATTATTCAACTAATTGCACACATTTTTTTGTAATAATTGCATAAAATAATTCTGTTGCATGTAAATTGTTATTGTTAGTTTATTTGTGTTTTCCAATTCTTCTTTGTGCTATATTTGTTTACGATAAACTCTTGTTGTGTTGTTAGTGTGTTCAAAATCAGTAGCATTAACCCTTGAGTAGCTTTTAATTTTTTTTAGCACTAAATTCTTAACTTTGTGTGTTTTCGATAGTTTTATACTATGGATTTCTTATCAGTTGAAAACTTCGCTGCCTGCTCACTGAGGGACAAATGTAAAAGTCAGAACATTTTAAACTCAATGTTTTCCTGTTCTGGTCCCTGTGGTCAATTGTACCACGCTACATGTGCTAATATTTCTATTGGATGCACTGAATTTTTATGTTCAGTGCATTCAGGTTTACAGTGGTACTGTCCTACTTGTAGACCCCTTTCTCCATCTGTTTTTTTTTTTTGTTAAAATTAAAAACTTTGGTGAAAAACTTAGTATTTTAAATTCAAACTACAGTGAAATATTAAATTCGTTAAACGAATTTAGCTCAATAGTAGAAATCAGTGATACCGCAAATAAGCCAGACTGTGTTGAAGATAATACAGCTATTATTAATGAATCAGTCTCTGACAATGAACCTTCAACTAAAAAGTTGAAAAAAAAAAACGCAAACGAAAATATAATAATAAATCTTTAAGTCCTCCTAAGGCTAAACGTAGTTCCCAAACAACTTCTGCTACCCCTTCTGTTCCTTCTATTAGTCCATCACTAATAGCAGTTACACTGCCCAAAACAACCACAAGTAGTAAGACACCAGTTAGTTCAACGTTAAAGGCAATCCCAAAATTAAAAAGATTTTTTTATCTCGGTTGATGCCTGACACAACAACGGAGAATGTTTCCAATTTTATAAAAATGAATAAACTCGTGCCAACTGACACTTACATTTCTTGTAAAAAAATCGGAAACAGGCCAACACATGCATCTTTTACTTTGTCAATTGCGGAAGAACATGCTGCGGCCGTTATCAGTTCAAATCTGTGGACTGATAACATCCTTGTTTCCGAATTCAAAACCAAAAGAAACAATAGACCAACTAAAACAGTCCACCAAAATCCAAAAAACTTAAGCGTATCTCCCTTTACTACCAAAACGTAAGGGGATTGCGTTCAAAGACTCGGGATCTCTTTTTATCTACTCAGAATTTCGCAAACGATATCATCGCGTTAACTGAAACATGGCTAAATAAGAGCTTTTCAAATGTTGAATTATTTGATAATTCATTCAATGTTTTTAGAAAAGATAGATTTGACATCGAAAAATCTCCAGTCGGTGGTGGAATATTAATAGCAATAAAGAACAATTTAATAAGTTCCTTATTAGAAATTCCAATTGCTGCTTCATTAGAGCTTATTTGTGTTAGGATTGTACTTCACAATTCCTGTGTATATGTCTTAAACGCTTACATTCCTCCGAAAAGTAGCGTAGAAGTCTATGAGACCTTATCTAAGTCCATAGATTTTGTATTGGAAATGCTTAATAGTTCTGATGATATCATACTTTTAGGTGATTTTAATTTACCAGATTTAATATGGTATAACTCTGACGACGACACATATTTCTGTGCGTCTAACTCTAAATCTCGACAAGAACAGATTTTTGTTGACACTATATCATCTGACTTACAACAAGTAAGTTGTATTACTAATTGTCTGGAACGACAACTTGACTTAGTATTTACTACAGATAGTAACAATGTTGTAGTTACAAATTCGACGAATGTTCTAATGGACATTGATGCATATCATCCGCCTCTAACAATATTTTATCAATCTGATAGAGCGAATATCATTAATAGTAAATCTGCAGACAAGGCTTATGAATTTAATTTTAAAAAAGCCAACTTTTCATTGTTAAATGAATTGTTGTCTGCTAAAATTGATTTAATATCAGACTATATTAATGATAATGAACTTGATGTTGCCATAAACTATTTTAGAGCATGGAATAGATATGTCAGCAGTCAAGACCCAAGTGACCTAGAAACATACAACAAATTGTTTCTGGAATTCCAGTCTATATCTAAAATTCTTTACACTGAGTATATTGATAAAATGAAGATACAAATTTTATCAGATCCAAAAAAGTTCTGGGGTTTCATCAATACTAAAAAAAAAGAGCGATGTTTTTCCTGCTTCTTTTAAAAATAATGATGGATTCACTAGCGACCCTAATGTCATATGTGGCCTATTTGCAAGCCTGTTTAAACAATCATTCTCTAATGATTCTTATATAACCGATGTTAATTATTTTGATTACATGCGTTCTGCTCCTAAAACTTCATTAGTCTCTATATCATTTTCTCCGGAGCAGATTTTGCAATATATTTCGACGATTGATGATGATTTTAGTTCTGGACCAGACGGTATCCCGGCAACAGTTATAAAGAAATGTGGTACTTCGTTATGTAAACCACTTTGTTCCATATTTAATAAATCAATAAATGAAAGTAATTTCCCAATATTTTGGAAAAACTCATTTATAAGCCCAATTTTTAAAAAGGGGTGTAAAAATGATGTAAATAACTATAGCCAATCGCTAAATTGTCATCAATACCGAAATTGTTTGAACGTATTGTATATGATCAAGTTAAAATCCACTGTAGAGATGTAATTACCACACGTCAGCACGGATTTGTAACCGGAAGATCCACAGTATCTAATCTATTAGACTTCACTTCATTTGCAATAAGTTCAATAGAATCAGGAAAACAAGTCGACTGCATTTACACAGATTTCAGTAAAGCTTTCGATAAACTTCCTCATAACTTAATTTTATTCAAACTAAAGGTACTGGGATTTCCCGAATTCTTTGTTAAGTGGATAGGATCCTATTTATCTGATCGGTCATATCAAATACGATTCAGAAATAATTTATCTTCGCCATTTATTGCAACATCTGGGGTACCCCAGGGTAGTCATATTGGTCCACTGTTATTTATACTGGCTATTAATGATGTGATATACAACATTAAGTACTCGCATTTATTAATTTTTGCCGATGATATGAAAATATATAAATCAATAAATGACGATAAGGACGTTCATATACTTCAGTCCGACTTAAAATCATTTGAAACGTGGTGTTGTAAGAATAACTTGATTCTTAATCCAGAAAAGTGTCAAGCCATGACATTTTCTCGCAAAAGAAATAAACTAGAATACAACTATTCACTAAAAGAGAAAATTTTAAATCGGGTGCACGTGGTGAAAGATCTTGGTGTGTTTGTCGATACAAATTTATCGTTTAATTTACATATTGAAAATATATGTAAAAAAGCCTCATCATTACTTGGTTTTATCAAACGATGGGCTAAAGAATTTAATAGTCCCCTTACAAATTTGACTCTATATTGCACTCTGGTTCGTTCACAATTAGAATATGCAAGTCAAGTATGGTCTCCTTTCTACAAGGTACATAATGACCGAATCGAAAGGATACAGAAAAACTTCGTACGTTTCGCTCTCAAGGGTTTAAATTGGATGGATAACTTACATCTTCCTCCATACGTAGATCGTCTGAAACTACTAAATTTAAAGACTCTTGACGAGCGCAGACAGATTGCCGATATTATTTACATACATCAATTAATAACCGGTAGACTTGATTCACCCGAGCTTCTTAACTATATTAGTTTTAACCATAATCGTAGAAGTAACAGACATCGTGATGTTCTTTTTTATGTACCTTATAGTAGAACTAATTATGTAGCTGCTTCACCCTTCAATCGAATGTGTAATTTAGTTAATAATTGTCCACAGTATAATATAAATCTGTCAAAAAATCAACTCAAATGTAGATTTAAACTATAATGTAACAAATGCATGTGTTGTTCACGAGCCCAACTAATTTAGTGGGTAAATATTTTCCAGCATTATGCTGTGAAAGTGCAAGCTAGCTGTATTAGCTAAAACTCGCTTATATTATATAATAAAGTGGATTTTTATATGATTTAGAATGAAACGTGGGACGGTGATAATATCGTAGTCGTTCGGTGAAAAGTCGTTAAGTCCATTTTTCGAAAATATCGAGATAAGTATACCACTATTATAAAAACGAACTCATCTAATTTAAACTGAAATCAGATACAATTATTTGGATAAACTAGAGCACTGTTACTGTTTATATGGGACTTAGTGACTTTTCATAGAACGGCAATCGTCGAAATATGATTTTAACGATTTTTAGATTAAATGATAGATATTATGCAGTTCTTTCATCTCCAATTTAAACTGAAATCAGATACAATTATTTGAACTGGAGCACTGTTACTGTTTATATGTGACTTGGACATTTTTCACTGAGCGATGAAGAAAGAAGCCAATATTAGTAATGTGTTGTGTCCAAACTATTTTTTTTATTCTTTTGGTAGTGGATTTCGTTGTCAATACTACATGCTTAGCACTATTTAATTCCAAAAATATTCTGATTTGTTACGGTAATTTATATCTTTAAAAGCATTTATCTCAATACTCAATTTTTGGACTTAGTAACTTTTCACTGAACGACGACGATATAATCTATTGGATTCTTTAAGTTCACACATAAAACGTTTTATACTACAAACAATATTTTTTATTTAATATTTTTTGTTTTTCTATTTTTTTTATTTGTTTGTTTTAATAAAGAACATTTTATTTAAGTTTAACTTAAAATATAGACAAAGAAGGTTTATTATAAACCAATTGGGAAGGTTAGATCACATGGGAAATTTTAAAGTAGGGACATTTTATAGTAGGTGTTATTGTTATTGTTAGGATTATCAAAATTATAGTCGGCTTAAGCCGACTAAAAAAACCCTATACATATCTGTGGTTAACATTCAAAGTGGTATATAGGTACTAGAGTATACGAATCCTGAAAATAACTACAATCTTTCAATCGCTGAAGAATATCCATTCATTTGATACCCATATTTACAAATGGGCAGGTGTACCGAATATCGATTTTTTTTTTTTTGGGAACCACAAGTCGTATCGGCGGAAAATATTATTTTCATGTATTTGAGTTAAGTATTTAAGTTAATATATATTTGACCAAAAAAGTGCTTAGGTAGCACATATACAGTAAAATGGAACTGTAGATGAAAATTTTATATGAGTTATTTGAATATAAATGGGCAGATCACAGGTCAAAATAGACCGATCTCGCCGATCTCACATACGGCGTAGCTATACAAGTTATCTAAATTATGAGTTTCATTTATCTAACTCTTCAATTGTTTAAGTAGTAGGGATTTCAACAGACAGACAGACGGACATCGCTAAATCGACTCAGGAGGTCATGCTGATCAGTAGCGTCAACGCACTTATGGGGGACGGACGTGTCGTCTCTTGTCTTTTTAACGTGTTCCGTCCGTCGTTTAGTATAAATGTGTTTCAAAACTGTGTTTAATGTGCCCGCCCAACATAAAAAAATAACAACGAAATAAAACAAAATTAAATTAAAACACAAACTAATAATAATTTACATAAAAAACAAAAAAGGAAAAATAAACACCAAAAAATAATAATTCAACAACAACATAATAGAACCGGTTTCGCGCTGCCTGTTGAGTTGCCGCATCGTTGAAATCATGTCGTTTGAAATCATGGTCGGATTTCAACGATTTTTGGATTAAATGATAGATATTATGCAGGTCTTTCATCTCTAATTTAAAATGAAATCAGATACAATTATTTGGATAAACCGGAGCACTGTTACTGTTTATATGGGACTTTGTGATTTTTCACTGAACGGCAATCGTCGAAAATGATTAAAAGGGTCGAGTCCACAAAATGGTCGGATTTTAACGATTTTTTACGAGGTATTACGAATTCTGAAATTAACTACAAACTTTCAATCGCTGAAGAATTTCCATTCCTTTGATACCCATATTTAAAAATGGGTAGGTGTACCGAATTTCGATTTTTTTTGTAACCACAAGTCGTTTCGCCGGAAAACTTTATTTTCATGTATTTGAGCATGAGTCAATATATATTTGACCAAAAAAAGTTTACCTAAGCATATATACAGTAATGTTGATCTGTAGATATTCATTTTATATGAGGTATTTGAACATAAGTGGTCGGTTCTCAGGTCACAATAGACCGATCATGCCAATTTTCTTGTTCATACAACTTAGATATATAAGTAATCTAAATCTAAAGTTTCATTGTCTACTTTTTCTGTAATCGTGATTTCAACAGACAGACAGGCATCGTTAAATCGCCTCAGGAGTTCACGGTGATCAAGAATATATATACTTTTCCATACCGGAGATGCTTCCTTCTGGGTGTTACAAACGGCGTACCAAACTGAATTTACCCTTTCAAACTTATTGTATATAGTGTATATACATAAATATTCTGATTTGTTACGGTCATTTATATCTTTAAAAGCATTTATTCAATACTCAATTTTTGGACTTAGTGACTTTTCAACAAACGACGTCGATATAATCTATTGGATTCTTAAAGTTCACATAGAAAACGTTTTATAACAAAAACAATATTTTTTATTTTATATTTTTTGTTATGTTTTTCTATCTATCTTTCTTATTTATTTGTTTGTTTCAATTAAAAACATTTTATTTAAGTTTAACTTAAAATATAGAAAAAAAAAAGTTGGGAAGGTTAGATTACATGGGAAATTTTAAAGTAGGGAAATTTTATAGTAGGCTATAAATACCCTACACATATGTGTGGTTACCATTCAAAGTTGGTATATAGATAACCATATTGGTTGGTATATAGGTAACCATTTCAAATATACTTCACGATTGCTTAATATCAAGAAAATCTACGAAATTCTACAAATAATGACCTAAAATTTGAAATAATTAAAAAAATGAGCAAACGTCTAAAAAAGCATCTTATATTATAAAAATGTCTCCTATAGATTGCTTTCTTTGCCAACATACTCGCCGGTTAGTGGGAGTTGCACAAGCCGCGTCTCACAGGCGACCGCAGCCGGTGACAGCGCTGATACCGCTCTTGTTGCCGCCGAGGACATTGAAGACTACGATGACATTTTCTCCTATACACAAGTACCTAAGCCACACTCCGAAATTCGCCGAACACAAACTGGCCGCTGAGCTGGTCGTCGCCTGCATGGACTGTCGCGTGCCGTTCGAGGAGTTTTACAACGAGCCACTAACCGATGCCATACAAATGGATCGCAACTATTTGTCCTATAAGAATCTCTCCTTGGATCTGAGCAACGAGAGTAGGTTTCAAATGCTATTTTTTATAAATTGCATTTGGAGGTGATCGCCCTGTACTACGACAGTCGCATTCGCATGTACAGCGAGCGCTACTCATCGACCTACACATTGCTGCATCACTTTGGCGCCGGTTCCGATGAAGCACGCGTCCGGATCTAAAACCCTATATAGCCCAAAGTGCGACATGACAATATTATCGACGATGCTTGGATTGGCGTAAGTTAATTGTGGCATGATGTTATAACTTCACATATTTCGACAATTTGTCGAAAATCAGTATGTTACAATACTTTCGACGAGCGAAAGTTTCGCTAAATCTTCACTTCAAATTTTGCCGGTGATAGAGAAGCGATAGCAAATAAAATGTAAGTATTAATGAATTAATTTCTTATACATACATTTTAAATATATAATTTTATCAACTAAAGGTATTATAAATATATTATATAGTAGTTAAATAGATATTTGCATATTTTTTTCACATATATTTAGTAATATTTCCTAACCTTACTTTTAGGTCTTCTGCCAAAAAATTACAACTTGCAACCATTTGAAATGCTCTTAGTATTTTTGGAGCAGCATAATGAAATGGCCACTGGATACAACCAGCAAGTGATGCATGAAATGTGTTCGACCCTCACAGCCAAATTAAATGCGGAAGGCCCCCCCACAAGAGACGAGGACAGATGGAGAAAGGTATTTAATCTAAAATTAATTCCAAACTATATTTCAATATTGTTTTTATTAATCATAGGTGTGGGCGGATTTAAAAAATGATAAAAATTTTAAAAATGCGTAAATTCCACAATAAAGCAGAGAAAACTGGAGGTGGAAGGTATCAAATGGCATTTTCTGCATTTGAAGAACGAGTTATAGCTCTCACGGGAATGTCCACATCGATTTTTGGTTTGAAAGGAAAATACTTTGGTGCTACAAATCATGCAGATCATGATGGTGAAGGAGATGATGATGTTGCTCCAGAATCCGATGCTACTGCAATTGCTGCAATTGCATGTACACCGGAGTTGACAGAAGATTCAAGAAGCGGGCAAATAGACAAATCTTTCTCATCAAACGGTGCTCGTAAAAAAAGATCTCGACCAACAACACAATCATTAATTTTAAAAGAGTTGAGAAAACAAAGAAAAGAAAACGGCAAATTCCAGGAAAGCATTATTTCCCTAATGAGAGAGGCGAATGAAATTAATCCAAAGAGGCTTAAAGTTGAAGAAGAAATCCTTGAATTGAAAAAACAGAGGGAAACCGTTTACTTTTTAACTTTTTTATTACCAAGTTTTAATTAATAATAAAACACAGAAACTAAAACATAAATTAAAACATTTGTTATTTAAATTATTGACTCCATTATGTTTTCTAGAATTGTAGTAGCAAAATCGTCATCATATTCTTCACCAGTTGCAACGTTTCCTATTATGGATTTGTCTCTAAATTCTTCAAGGAGCTCTAATTCATTCGAAATACAAATATTTAGTAATGCGCAACATACGTTTACTATACGAATAATTTTTTCTGGTTCGTATCTTAGTTTTCTCTCTCCCAGAAGACAGCGGAAAGTACCTTTTAAGACACCGTTAAATATCTCGATTACGTTTCTTCCCTGCGCGTGAATGTGGTAAAATTTTCGGTGACCTTCTTTAGAGGGACTTTTAAACGGTGTTATTAGCCATTTCTCTAAAGGGTACCCAGAGTCTCCAAGCAACCAAGTGTTTCTTTCACCATTTTCGTAATTTCGTTGCATTTTCTTTCTTCCTGCAGAAACATTCCATATAGCCGCGTCGTGCGAAGAACCAGGAAACCGCTCATTTACCGCCCAAATTTTTGTGGCCACAGATCTATTTTAAAAAATAAAGTTGTATGGTTCAGAACATAATAAGGCTTCACGTAATAAGGCTTCACGGAAGAGTCGCAATGGAAATTAACTCCAAATTTAGCACTAATTGAAACAACTTTAAGCTTCATTTGTTTCATTGAGAGCTATTTCGTGGAGACAATTTACATGAGGATATTACCCAACAAGTATTGAAAATAAAATTTTTGATTTTAATAATTCTATTGTTAGTTTCATTTTTAGCTTTGAATAACATTTTACATTCTAAATTAGTAACATAAAAAAACAACTCAAAAAAAACACACACTGGTTTCACATTTTAATGAATTTTTATTTGATAAATCTATAGAAATCGACACCATTGTCGGTTCGCCGATATGCTATTTTTTTATTCTTTTGGTAGTGGATTTCGTTGTCAATACTACATGCTTAGCACTATTTAATTCCAAAAATATTCTGATTTGTTACGGTAATTTATATCTTTAAAAGCATTTATCTCAATACTCAATTTTTGGACTTAGTAACTTTTCACTGAACGACGACGATATAATCTATTGGATTCTTCACATAAAACGTTTTATACTACAAACAATATTTTTTATTTAATATTTTTTGTTTATTTATTTTTTTTATTTGTTTGTTTCAATAAAGAACATTTTATTTAAGTTTAACTTAAAATATAGACGAAGGTTTATTATAAACCAATTGGGAAGATTAGATCACATGGGAAATTTTAAAGTAGGGACATTTTATAGTAGGTGTTATTGTTAGGATTATCAAAATTATAGTCGGCTTAAGCCGACTAAAAAAACCCTATACATATCTGTGGTTAACATTCAAAGTGGTATATAGGTACTAGGGTATACGAATCCTGAAAATAACTTTCCTGAAATAATCTTTCAATCGCTGAAGAATATCCATTCATTTGATACCCATATTTACAAATGGGTAGGTGTACCGAATATCGATTTTTTTTTTGGGAACCACAAGTCGTATCGGCGGAAAATATTATTTTCATGTATTTGAGTTAAGTATTTAAGTTAATATATATTTGACCAAAAAAGTGCTTAGGTAGCACATATACAGTAAAATTGAACTGTAGATGTAAATTTTATATGAGTTATTTGAATATAAATGGGCAGATCACAGGTCAAAATAGACCGATCTCGAGACTTTTTTCGCACATACGGCGTAGCTATACAAGTTATCTAAATTATGTGTTTCATTTATCTAACTCTTCAATTGTTTAAGTAGTAGGGATTTCAACAGACAGACAGACGGACATCGCTAAATCGACTCAGGAGGTCATGCTGATCAGTAGCGTCAACGCACTTATGAGGGACGGACGTGTCGTCTCTTGTCTTTTTAACGTGTTCCGTCCGTCGTTTAGTATAAATGTGTTTCAAAACTGTGTTTAATGTGCCCGCCCAACATAAAAAAATAACAACGAAATGAAACAAAATTAAATTAAAACACAAACTAATAATAATTTACATAAAAAACAAAAAAGAAAAATAAACACCAAAAAATTCAACAAAAACATAATAGAACCGGTTTCGCGCTGCCTGTTGAGTTGCCGCATCGTTGAAATCATGTCGGTTGAAATCATGGTCGGATTTCAACGATTTTTGGATTAAATGATAGATATTATGCAGGTCTTTCATCTCTAATTTAAAATGAAATCAGATACAATTATTTGGATAAACCGGAGCACTGTTACTGTTTATATGGGACTTTGTGATTTTTCACTGAACGGCAATCGTCGAAAATGATTAAAAGGGTCGAGTCCACAAAATGGTCGGATTTTAACGATTTTTGAATTAAATAATAGATATTATGCAGCTATTTCATCTACAATGCAAAATGAAATCCGATAAAATTATTTGAATAAACTGGAGGACTGTTACTGTTTATATGAGACTTTGTGAATTTCATTGAACGGCAATCGTCGAAATATGATTTTAACGATTTTTTGATTAAATGACAGATATTATACAGTTCTTATATCTCCAATTCAAACTGAAATCAGATACAATTATTTGAATAATCTGGAGCACTGTTACTGTTTATATGGGACTTGGTGATTTTTCACTGAGAGATGAAGAAAAGAAGCCAATAACAGTCATATGTTGTGTCCAAACTATTTTTTTTTGCTTTTTGTAGTGGAATTAGTTGTCTATACTACATGCTTAGCACTATTTGAATCCAAAACCAGTTGGGAAGATTAGATCACATGGCAAATTTAAAGTAGGTTTTATTATGATAGTTAGGATTATCAAAATTATAGTCGGTTTAAGCCGACTATAAATACCCTACACATATATGTGATTACCATTGGAAGTGAAAGTCACAAGGCTATACGAATCCTGAAATTAACTACAAACTTTCAATCGCTGAAGAATTTCCATTCCTTTGATACCCATATTTAAAAATGGGTAGGTGTACCGAATTTCGATTTTTTTTGTAACCACAAGTCGTTTCGCCGGAAAACTTTATTTTCATGTATTTGAGCATGAGTCAATATATATTTGACCAAAAAAAGTATACCTAAGCATATATACAGTAATATTGATCTGTAGATATTCATTTTATATGAGGTATTTGAACATAAGTGGTCGGTTCTCAGGTCACAATAGACCGATCATGCCAATTTTCTTGTTCATACAACTTAGATATATAAGTAATCTAAATCTAAAGTTTCATTGTCTACTTTTTCTGTAATCGTGATTTCAACAGGCAGACAGAGGGACAGACAGACATCGTTAAATTGACTCAGGAGGTCATGGTGATCAAGAATATATATACTTTTCCATACCGGAGATGCTTCCTTCTTGGTGTTACAAACGGCGTACCAAACTGAATATACCCTTTCAAACTTATTGTATATATTGTATATATATATAAATATTCTGATTTGTTACGGTCATTTATATCTTTAAAAGCATTTATCTCACTACTCAATTTTTGGACTTAGTGACTTTTCACTAAACGACGACGATATAATCTATTGGATTCTTAAAGTTCACATAGAAAACGTTTTATAACAAAAACAATATTTTTTATTTTATATTTTTTGTTATGTTTTTCTATCTTTCTTATTTATTTGTTTGTTTCAATTAAAAACATTTTATTTAAGTTTAACTTAAAATATAGAAAAAAAAAAGTTGGGAATGTTAGATTACATGGGAAATTTTAAAGTAGGGAAATTTTATAGTAGGCTATAAATACCCTACAGATAAGTGTGGTTACCATTCAAAGTTGGTATATAGGTAACCAGGGTATACGAATCGTTTCAAATATACTTCACGATTTCTTAATATCAAGAAAATCTACGAAATTCTACAAATAATGACCTAAAATTTGAAATAATTAAAAAAATGAGCAAACGTCTAAAAAAGCATCTTATATTATAAAAATGTCTCCTATAGATTGCTTTCTTTGCCAACATACTCGCCGGTTAGTGGGAGTTGCACAAGCCGCGTCTCACAGGCTGGTGACAGCGCTGATACCGCTCTTGTTGCCGCCGAGGACATTGAAGACTACGATGACATTTTCTCCTATACACAAGTACCTAAGCCACACTCCGAAATTCGCCGAACACAAACTGGCCGCTGAGCTGGTCGTCGCCTGCATGGACTGTCGCGTGCCGTTCGAGGAGTTTTACAACGAGCCACTAAGCGATGCCATACAAATGGATCGCGACTATTTGTCCCATAAGAATCTCTCCTTGGATCTGAGCAACGAGAGTAGGTTTCAAATGCTATTTTTTATAAATTGCATTTGGAGGTGATCGCCCTGTACTACGACAGTCGCATTCGCATGTACAGCGAGCGCTACTCATCGACCTACACATTGCTGCATCACTTTGGCGCCGGTGCTGATGAAGCACGCGTCCGGATCTAAAGCCCTATATAGCCCAAAGTGCGACATGACAATATTATCGACGATGCTTGGATTGGCGTAAGTTAATTGTGGCATGATGTTATAACTTCACATATTTCGACAATTTGTCGAAAATCAGTATGTTACAATACTTTCGACGAGCGAAAGTTTCGATAAATTTTCACTTCAAATTTTGCCGGTGATAGAGAAGCGATAGCAAATAAAATGTAAGTATTAATGAATTAATTTCTTATACATACATTTTAAATATATAATTTTATCAACTAAAGGTATTATAAATATATTATATAGAAGTTAAATAGATATTTGCATATGTTTTTCACATATATTTAGTAGTATTTCCTAACCTTACTTTTAGGTCTTCTGCCAAAAAATTACAACTTGCAACCATTTGAAATGCTCTTAGTATTTTTGGAGCAGCATAATGAAATGGCCACTGGATATTTTGTAAAAATTAACAACCAGCAAGTGATGCATGAAATGTGTTCGACCCTCACAGCCAAATTAAATGCGGAAGGCCCCCCCACAAGAGACGAGGACAGATGGAGAAAGGTATTTAATCTAAAATTAATTCCAAACTATATTTCAATATTGTTTTTATTAATCATAGGTGTGGGCGGATTTAAAAAATGATAAAAATTTTAAAAATGCGTAAATTCCACAATAAAGCAGAGAAAACTGGAGGTGGAAGGTATCAAATGGCATTTTCTGCATTTGAAGAACGAGTTATAGCTCTCACGGGAATGTCCACATCGGTTTTTGGTTTGAAAGGAAAAGACTTTGGTGCTACAAATCATGCTGAATGTGCAGATCATGATGGTGAAGCAGATGATGATGTTGAAGAATACGATGCTGCTACAATTGCATGTACACCGGTGTTGACAGCAGATTTAACAAGCGGGCAAATAGATAATCTTCCTCATCAAATGGTGCTCGTAAAAAAAGATCTGGACCAACAACACAATCATTAATTTTAAAAGAGTTGAGAAAACAAAGAAAAGAAAACGGCAAATTCCAGGAAAGCATTATTTCCCTAATGAGAGAGGCGAATGAAATTAATCCAAAGAGGCTAAAAGTTGAAGAAGAAATCCTTGAATTGAAAAAACAGAGGGAAACCGTTTACTTTTTAACTTTTTTATTACCAAGTTTTAATTAATAATAAAACACAGAAACTAAAACATAAATTAAAACATTTGTTATTTAAATTATTGACTCCATTATGTTTTCTCGAATAGTAGTAGCAAAATCGTCATCATATTCTTCACCAGTTGCAACGTTTCCTATTATGGATTTGTCTCTAAATTCTTCAAGGAGCTCTAATTCATTCGAAATACAAATATTTAGTAATGCGCAACATACGTTTACTATACGAATAATTTTTTCTGGTTCGTATCTTAGTTTTCTCTCTCCCAGAAGACAGCGGAAGGTACCTTTTAAGACACCGTTAAATATCTCGATTACGTTTCTTCCCTGCGCGTGAATGTGGTAAAATTTTCGGTGACCTCTGTAGAGGGACTTTTAAACGGTGTTATTAGCCATTTCTCTAAAGGGTACCCAGAGTCTCCAAGCAACCAAGTGTTTCTTTCACCATTTTCGTAATTTCGTTGCATTTTCTTTCTTCCTGCAGAAACATTCCATATAGCCGCGTCGTGCGAAGAACCAGGAAACCGCTCATTTACCGCCCAAATTTTTGTGGCCACAGATCTATTTTAAAAAATAAAGTTGTATGGTTCAGAACATAATAAGGCTTCACGTAATAAGGCTTCACGGAAGAGTCGCAATGGAAATTAACTCCAAATTTAGCACTAATTGAAACAACTTTAAGCTTCATTTGTTTCATTGAGAGCTATTTCGTGGAGACAATTTACATGAGGATATTACCCAACAAGTATTGAAAATAAAATTTTTGATTTTAATAATTCTATTGTTAGTTTCATTTTTAGCTTTGAATAACATTTTACATTCTAAATTAGTAACATAAAAAAACAACTCAAAAAAAACACACACTGGTTTCACATTTTAATGAATTTTTATTTGATAAATCTATAGAAATCGACACCATTGTCGGTTCGCCGATATGCTATTTTTTTATTCTTTTGGTAGTGGATTTCGTTGTCAATACTACATGCTTAGCACTATTTAATTCCAAAAATATTCTGATTTGTTACGGTAATTTATATCTTTAAAAGCATTTATCTCAATACTCAATTTTTGGACTTAGTAACTTTTCACTGAACGACGACGATATAATCTATTGGATTGGTGTGTAGGGTATTGCTAGTCGGCTTAGACCGACTATAATTTTGATAATCCTATTTATCATAATAACACCAAATTTAAAATTTCCCATGTGATCTAACTTTTCGAACTGGTTTATTTTATATTTTTTGTTTTGTTTTTCTATCTTTTTTATTTGTTTGTTTCAATTAAAAACATTTTATTTAAGTTTAACTTAATATATAGGCAAAGAAGGTTTTTTATAAACCAGTTGGGAAGGTTAGATCACATGGGACATTTTAGAGTAGGGTCATTTTATAGTAGGTGTTATTATGATAGTTAGGATTATTAAAATTATAGTCGGTCTAAGCCGACTATAAATGCCCTACACATATGTGTGGTTACCATTCAAAGTTGTATATAGGTCACCAGGGTATACGAATCGTTTCAAATATACTTCACGATTGCTTTGCTCTTTGTGCAATCCCGCCCATATATAGCCTATCATACCTTCCAGACCATACCGCATCTGTGGTCAAAATTTCAAGAAAATCGGATCAGCCGTTTGGACTGAAAAGCGGAACAAACGTGATTGCTTTTGTTTTTGTATTTTTGCTTTTGTTATGTTTTGTGCTTTTGCTTTTTTGTTTTTAATTTTTTTTTGTATTTGAGTTTTTTGTTTCATATTTGTAGCTGGTATAAGTGCCAAGTTATATCGTTTTGAAAGTTTAGGTTGTTTGGGAGTTACCACGCCCCTTTGTCCAATCCCACCCATATATAGCCTATCATTCCTTCCAGACCATACCGCATCTGTAGTCAAAATTTCAAGAAAATCGGATCAGCCGTTTAGACTGAGAAGCGGAACAAACGTGATTGCTTTTGTTTTAGTATTTTTGATTTTGTTTTGTGCTTTTGCTTTTTTATTTTTAATTTTTTTTTTGTAGTTGAGTTTTTTGTTTCATGTTCTTAGTTGATATAAGTGCCAAGCTATATCGTTTTGAAAGTTTATGTTGTATGGGAGGTACCACGCCCCTTTGTCCAATCCCGCCCATCATTCCTTCCAGACCATACCGCATCTGTGGTAAACATTTTATGAAAATCGGATGAGGCGTTTAGACGGAGATGTGGAACAAACAAACCATATATTTCTTAACCTTACTAATTACAAAAAATTACAACTTGCAACCATTTGAAATGCTCTTAGCATTTTTGGAGCAGCATAATGAAATGTTCACTGGATCTTTTGTAAAAATTAAGAACTAGCAAGGATTTAAAAAATAAGATAAAAAAGAAAATGCGTAAATTCCACAATAAAGCAGAGAAAACTGGAGGTGGCAGGAATCAAATGGCATTTTCTGCATTTGAAGAACGAGTTATAGCTCTCACGGGAATGTCCACATCGGTTTTTGGTTTGAAAGGAAAAGACTTTGGTGCTACAAATCATGCTGAATGTGCAGATCATGATGGTGAAGCAGATGATGATGTTGCTCCAGAATACGATGCTGCTACAATTGCATGTACACCGGAGTTGACAGAAGATTCAACAAGCGTGTCAGTGGAGTCACATTGTAATATAAGATGATATAGGTTATTAAAGTCATTACAAATACAACGAAACGGATTGTTCTGTGAGAAGTTTGTATTGCATAAACATAGACGTAAAGGCTTATAATATCTAGACGTACGGGATGGAATGTTAAATGTCGTTGTATTTATTAAATATATAGAATGTATGTCACCGTTTATAAGTTTATGCAAAAATGTAACATTTAGCATTGTGCGTCTACTTTTTAAAGTTGGAAGGCGAATTAGTTTAAGTCTGCTCTCATAAGATGGAAGGTTAATATTTGGATTCCAGTGGAGATTTCTAAGTGCGAATAGTAAAAATTGCTTTTGCACTGATTCCATCATATCGATATATACATTGTTATGGGGATTCCATACTACGGATGCATATTCCAGTATTGGCCGCGCAAGTGAGGTGTATAATAATTTAGTTGTATAAGGATCATCAAATTTCTTTGCCCAACGTTTCATAAATCCTAGCACTCCTTTTGCCTTGTTTATAACGTAGCTTCAAATCCATAGTTACACCAAGGTCGTTAAATACGGTAACTGAATCAAGTGGGCAATCAAGAATTTCGTAGCTGGTTATATGATGTTTTTTACATGTAAATGTCATCTGTTTTCACTTTTTTTTATTAAGTTTAAGGCAATTATAGTTGCACCACTCAACCACTTTGCATAGGTCATTCTGTAAGTATATGTGATGCTCAGGATTTTTATATGACAGATAAAGCTTGGCATCATCAGCATATAATAGTATTTCGCTATGACTTATAATAGAGGGAAGATCGTTAATGAAAAGAATAAAAAATAGTGGCCCTAGGTGGCTCCCTTGGGGGACTCCGGATGCGACAGGTATGAAATCAGAAAGGGTATCATTAAAAAGCACTCTTTGTCTTATGCTTTTTAAATAAGAGTTGATTCATAATAGAAGAATAGATGGAAATCCTATAATATCAAGTTTTGATAATAACAAATCATGATTTACAATATCAAATGCTTTACTGAAATCCGTATATATCACATCAGTTTGAAGTCCATTTGTAAAACCATGTATAACCTTTGATGTAAATTCAAGAAGATTTGTGCTGGTAGATTTGCCTTTTATGAAACCGTGTTGGGCTGATGATATTATCGGTTTAACACTGTGATAAAGTTGGTTTGTAATAATGTGTTCAAATACTTTTGGTATTGCGCTAAGTTTAGCTATACATCTGTAATTAGTAATATCCGATTTGCTGCCATTTTTAAATAAAGGTTTTATGTTTGATTCTTTCCATACGTCAGGGAATATTCCTTTACTTAAAGACAACTTGAAAATCCCAGTATGGGGAAAACACAAAGTGTTGGCACAATACTTTAGTATACAGCTAGGAATATTATCTGGGCTTTTAAATATGACAAAATAGTTTCTGGATCAAGAACAGGTATGTTAATAAAGTTTGCTTGAGGAATACTGTGTGGATATCGTAGATTGCTATTATGCTGCTTTGTGGAATACGTAGATTTAAAGAATTTCGCAAACATATTTGCTATTTCGGACTCATTAGATGAGGCATTGTCATTCAATTTCATTTTAGGCGGAAATGCAGATATTTTACGTTTCACGTTAATGAAGTCGTAGAAAGATTTTGGATTTCTTTTAATATTATATTTTAACTGGTTTATGTAATTATTATAACACTGTTTATTTAGGGAATGGAATTTATACCGAGTAAGGGAATATCGAGTATAATCGTAGGATTTACCGCTGTTTTTAAATTTTTTAAATTGTCTATCTTTAAGCTTGTTAATTCAGGTGTAAACCATAAAGATCTATTGGAATTGGATAATTGTTGTTGCCTCGGAACACAAGTTTTAAAATATTTGTGCAGCATTTTGTTAAAGAGAAATACTGCGTAATCGACATCAGTGCCTTCATAGATAAAATTCCAGTCAGTTTCAGAGATTAGCTTGTTCAATTTCATATAGTTCGTTTTCTTAAAACAAAAAGAGTACTTGAGTTTAGATTGCCCGAATGTAGTATATTTATTTTCCAGTTGAATAGTAAGTTCTATTGTAGGATGATGATTGTCTTCAGGAATTGAGAGAGGATCGATTCGGTTTACAGATGAGTCTATTATGTTGTTGTCAATAAATATAAGCTCCAATAATCTTTTGCTATTATTAAAAACATTGTTGACCTGATTTACTAATAAATGAAGCAGCACGTCGAAAAAATCGTTAATCCACATAAGACTAGTGCCAGGTGTTAAATAATTTGCTCCGTCATGATATGTCCAACTAATAAAAGGTAAATTAAAATCTCCAAAAATTAGTAGACTGTCTTTTGATTTTAAATTTGAATGAATATCTTTGATAGATTCACAATGACTTAAATAAACAGATAGTTCGGAGGAATATAGGAACACGTTATAAAAAGGTTCGACTTGTTTAATTCTATTAACACGCACACAAATTCAAGATCATGATTCTTTACATTATGAACATATTCAGAAGATAGGGATGTGCTTACAGCAATCATCACACCGCCACCAACTTTATGCAAACGGTCCTTTCTATATATTTGTTAGGAATTGCATAAGACTTCAGAATTAAGAATATTGTCACGAAGCCAAGTCTCTGTAAACACTATAATTTTATTTGTAAAATTAAAACTTCTAATATACAAGTTACACAGTTTTGAGTTAAGTCCTCTAACATTTTGATAGCAAATGGTAATATAATTGTTTTTGTCGTAATTTAGTTTTTTTGAAATGTTTTGGTTTTCTAACCTTGTGGGTAGATGAACCACATTTAAAGGTCTAGGATTTGCTTTATAAATAAATTCATGTATTAAAGTATTTCGTGGCCAAAAAGATGTGTCTAATACGGCATCGAAAAACTCCTCGGGAATATTTATTTTAAATTATGATCTTTGTCTCGAGTATTGAAAATTGAACTTATAAAATGAGACATCAGCACACGATTTAATCTTTGATGATATTTAATATTTTATATCATCTTCGGAAGTATCCGGAGCGAAACGTGAAGCAAATATCGTTTTTTTATGAGGTATAATAACTAATTCTCGCGGTACATACGCGCTTGAAGTATTATCCGATGGTAAAAGAGATTCGGTTGTATTTATTTCCATTGATTCTATAGCAGGAGATTCATTTGGGATAGGTATAGGAGGTTCAGTTTTATTATTATTGTTATCACTATTAAGATCATCACCAAGCACCTCATTTGAAACTCCCCGGTTGGACAGATTAGAGGTACTACGGATTGGCAATTTATTTTTTGAGCTTCGTAAATTCAAATTGTTTTTCTTTCTTTTCGGCGATGGGTTTTTTAAAATAGGGTCTTCATGGTATTTGAATTCTTTAAACAAAGGTTCATAATGTTGAAATTTGTTTGAAAGTTTTGTTAGGTCGTTTCCTATCTCTTTGAAACCGTTCCTAGTTACTTTAAATATCTTGTAAAGCTCTGCATCAGATGCTCTGCATTTACTACAACACCATCGTAATCCTTTATTATCATTTATTTGATCCAAAACTCTTCCTGAGAGCCCAACGCATTTAATATGGAAACAATCCTCACATATCCAACACGGCACTAAAGATTCGGAATCATCTTTTATATGACAATTTGAATAACAGCACTGCATTTTTTAAAAATTATACAGAAAAGTTTAAAAAGTACTGATAATTAGTAATAATAAGCAGCCTAAAAGTATGCAATCACAAGTAGGACTTCAGGTATGGCGATGTATTCACTTTTTTAAAAGCTCGATTCTTTAAAAAGCACAGAACAGCAATCTGTCAAAGTTTCGAACTTTTTATATATTAAGAGAGCAAGAGAGAATAAAAAAATAAAACAAATTGACGTATTTATGAAGTTTTTGTTTGCTAATTTTCACTTAGCGTTGTTTTTGTCTGAGTAAGTTTCAATTAAGAATCAATTTATTAGCTTATTGAATGAAGCCGGTTTCGGTTTTATTATAAAAAACACTTCAGTGTATTCTATATATAGACACAAATCACAATTTAGAATAAAAAGCACAATGTAAACACTTAAAATCCTTATGAAATTTCAGAGCTTTTTTAAATACACTGTGCGTCACTTAAGAGTTGCCAACTTCCTTTTTAAACGGTGTTATTAGCCATTTCTCTAAAGGGTACCCAGAGTCTCCAAGCAACCAAGTGTTTCTTTCATCGTTTTCGTAATTTCGTTGCATTTTCTTTATTTCTGCAGTAACATAAAAAATTAACTCAAAAAAAAAAAAAAAACTCATTTAACATTTTAATGAATTTTTATTTGAAAAACTTATAGAAATCGACATCATTGTGGGTTCGCCGACATGTTAGCATGCATCACTGCTGATAGCTGTGTCGCAGGGCTTTTCCACAGCGGCATTCTGCTAATTTTATTCGCACAAGTGTCACGTCTCATGTGCAGGCTCAAGTTCTTCACATAGAAAGCAGCCTCTATCAATTCGGAAATCGATACGAGACGAATCTCGTCTCGGCTTGATGATCATTCCATTATATAATTCCTATGCGACCGACACCGCGTGAATTGTGCAACTCGACCCGATCTAGTGGCCGAGAATGGCGGCCTAATTAGGGTCAGCTTGGATTCGGACATGTCGCGTGTCACCTTCAGATGCGTCTCGCTGATGAATTCGACGATCATATAAAAAACATTGGTTTGTGTGCCGATGAAATCGAGCGAAGATAACGAATATTTTTGAAGACAGAAGATATGAAATTTCAAAAATATAAATAAAAATGGTATATGTCAAATTTATGCTACAGGGTGTCATAGAAAATCAATAATATTATGTTCAAACTAAAAATAATATTGTCGTTTCTTGCTTTCAAGAAATTGATAATATTTATTTTCAAAATTCGGCAATTATTTTCTATGTGTGTATCAATTGTAAAAAAATGTATTATTCGCTATAAAGTGTTTATGTTTTATTTACCAGTTGCACATTTAGAGAATGATGACTTTTCTATCTATAAACAAATGTTCATTTTTAGTTGGAGCAATCATGCCAATGTGTGTTCCGTCAATGCATCCGATAATTCCAGGTATTTTTACATTAATATAAGATATGTGCTTATTTTTAGCCTTCTCTTCTTCGTTAGGAAATGTAATCCATTTTGAACATAATACATTTTCCAATGCACATTTTATTTCATCAATGGCTCTTGAAACAATTGATTGGTCCATTGAGTGGAGCATGATATCGCTAATTGTTCGTTGGTAGGACCCGGTTGCATAGAAATCTAAAACAATTGCCAAATTTAAAGATATTGGAATTTTTGTAATCGTCGACGATGCATTACTTGTTGCAAAAAATTGTAATTCATTCAATATTTCTATACAAACTGTCTACGATAGAAAGATTCTTCAAACCTTAAATAAAGAACATTACATTTTTGTTCATAGTAGCGTAAAATTACTTTCTGTTGGACAAACGCAAAACATCATAGCGCTGTCTTAAAAATCTTCTCTGTGATCTATAGTTATACACTTCGTCCTCGCTCTCACTATCTTCCACAAATAAAAGAATTGCTTGCAAATTCATTGTTAATTTTTGCTTTTTAAAATTGTTGTTTTAAATATTTTTGTTGAAATGTAACGATGACATTTAGCGCAGGGGTAATTTCTTCGAACTTAATTTTGAAAAAAATAAAATCGTCTGTCGAAAGTTAATACATACTGCCTTGTCGATATTTTCGCTTCGATAATCGCTTTCGATGCGAAGTTATAACATCTTGCCACTGTATTTAAATTGTTTGATTTCATATTTGATTTAAAACAAATTAGTTCTAATTTTACTTATTAAAAACGGTTTTTTGCATTTGAAAATAAGGTATTTCAAAATAAGTAGTCGATTTATAGTTCACAATAAATCGATCATGCCAATTATTTTCTTGTTTAGACAGCGTAGATATATAAGTAATCTAAATTAGTATTTTCATTGAATTAACTCTTCTAGTTTTTCTGCAATCGTGCTTTCAACAGACAGACGGATATCACTAAATCGACCTCCTGAAAAAAAATATATATATATACTTTTCTATAAAAGAAATGCTTACATCTCGGTGTTAAAAACGGCCTACCACACTAAATATACGCTTTCACTCTTAGTGTAAGGTATAAAAAATATATATTTCAAACTGAAGATTACGTTCTCATTTTAGACAATAAACTCTAGGCGTACGTTTAAATGAAGCAATTAAATAAAATAAAAATTTATATATGTGATTACGTCTAAGGACAATACACATTAAAGGGTTAACATTGTCAAACTACCCAAATAGGCAACTTATGTCTGACAGATGTCGTTAAGTTAACTTTTAAATGTTTTCGAAATCTGTAAAGTTTGAAAAGTCGTCTTTTATTAATACAAATGATCAACCAAAAGAATGCCCTAAATTTATACAGAAAGATGATTTAAAGTAATTATTCAAACATCTTTTTTTAGTAACATAAATGTAACAATAAACAATTTATTTAGGTATGTCAAAATTTAAATAACAATTGTATTTAAAAGTTACCAAGGAAAGCTTATTCAGTGGGTTTTTCTTATTGAAAACCCAAACGAGCAACGGTTACGGCTTCAGTTTTTGTTTAAAGTAGCGAAGAGCAAATGCACTCATTAACAAAATGCATAAGTGTTTGTGCGTTTGAAATGCTTTACACTTAAAACAATGTTGGTACACTTAAAACAATGGTTGCATGAGCAAAAGCTTTTTGTTTATCTTTTATGTCGCAACATTAAAATAATTATTTTGTGTGTTACATATTAAAGACACTTTGAATCATGAATATTTTTAATTTTAATAATATTAGGCATTCCAAATTCTGTCAGACGAAAATCTAACTGACACAAAAAAATAAGAAAAATAACAAATATTTAATAAAAAATAATTTTTAATATTAAACGTTTTTAAAGTGAATTTTTAGTATGATTTAAAATGAAACGTGGGTGGGGCTGTGCTAATATCGTCGTCGTTCAGTGAAAAGTCGTTAAGTCCATTTTTCGAAAATATCGAGGTGTATGTCACTATTATAAAAACGAACTCATCTTTACGTTGGAAAGTCCTCGTAGTCCTACATCTTACCAAACCGAAGATTTTAAAAATGGAAAATCACTAACTCCAAATATTTATAAATTTAGTTCAGTGAAAAGTACTCAAGTCCACAATTAAAACGTAAAAAGCGTCCGATCAAATACATTTCGGACTTAAACTAGATCGGACTTAAAATAGTCGGATTTCAACGATTTTTCGATTAAATGATAGATATTATGCAGGACTTTCATCTCTAATTTAAACTCAGATAAAATTACTTGAATAAACTTGAGCACTGTTACTGTTTATATGGGACTTAGTGATTTTTCTCTGAACAGCAATCGTCGAAAAAGGCTTAAAACGGTGCCGAGTCCACAAAATGGTCAGATTTTAACATTTTTGAATTAAATGATAGATATTATGCAGTTCTTTCATCTGCAATGCACACTGAAATCCGACAATTATTTAAATAAACTGGAGAACTACTACTACTGTTTATATGGGACTTAGTGATTTTTCACTGAGCGATGAAGAAAAGAAGCCAATAAGAGTCATGTGTTGTGTCCAAACTATTTTTTTTTTTTTTTGCTTTTTTAGTGGAATTCGTTGTTTATACTATATGCTTAGCACTATTTGAATCCAAAAAATATAATGATTTGTTACGGTAATTTATATCTTTAAAAGCATTTATCTCAATACTCAATTTTTGGACTTAGTGACTTTTCACTGTGCGACAACGATATAATCTATTGGATTGGTGTGTAGGGTATTTATAGTCGACTATAAATACCCTACACATATGTGTGGTTACCATTCAAAGTGGTATATAGGTCACCAGGGTATACGAATCGTTTCAAATATACTTCACGATTGCTTTGCTCTTTGTCCAATCCCGCACATATATAGCCTATCATTCCTTCCAGACCATACCGCATCTGTGGTCAAAATTTCAAGAAAATCGGATCAGCCATTTAGACTGAGAAGCGGAACAAACGTGATTGCTTTTGTTTTTGTATTTTTGCTTTTGTTATGTTTTGTGCTTTTTTGTTTTTAATTTTTTTTTTGTATTTGAGTTTTTTGTTTCATATTCGTAGCTGGTATAAGTGCCAAGTTATATCGTTTTGAAAGTTTAGGTTGTATGGGAGGTACCACGCCCCTTTGTCCAATCTCACCCATATATAGCCTATCATTCCTTCCAGACCATACCGCATCTGTGGTCAAAATTTCAAGAAAATCGGATCAGCCGTTTAGACGGAGATGTGGAACAAACAAACAAACCAACCAACATTCAGATTTATTATATTAATAGGATAGTAGTTAAATAGATATTTGCATATTTTCTTTTTCACATATATTTAGTAATATTTCCTAACCTTACTTTTAGGTCTTCTTCCAAAAAAAAATACATCTTGCAACCATTTGAAATGCTCTTAGCATTTTTGGAGCAGCATAATGAAAGCACTGGATCTTTTGTAAAAATTAACAACTAGCAAGGATTTAAAAAATAAGATAAAAAGAAAATGCGTAAATTCCACAATAAAGCAGAGAAAACTGGAGGTGGAAGGAATCAAATGGCATTTTCTGCATTTGAAGAACGAGTTATAGCTCTCACGGGAATGTCCACATCGATTTTTGGTTTGAAAGGAAAATACTTTGGTGCTACAAATCATGCAGATCATGATGGTGAAGGAGATGATGATGTTGCTCCAGAATCCGATGCTACTGCAATTGCTGCAATTGCATGTACACCGGAGTTGACAGAAGATTCAAGAAGCGGGCAAATAGACAAATCTTTCTCATCAAACGGTGCTCGTAAAAAAAGATCTCGACCAACAACACAATCATTAATTTTAAAAGAGTTGAGAAAACAAAGAAAAGAAAACGGCAAATTCCAGGAAAGCATTATTTCCCTAATGAGAGAGGCGAATGAAATTAATCCAAAGAGGCTTAAAGTTGAAGAAGAAATCCTTGAATTGAAAAAACAGAGGGAAACCGTTTACTTTTTAACTTTTTTATTACCAAGTTTTAATTAATAATAAAACACAGAAACTAAAACATAAATTAAAACATTTGTTATTTAAATTATTGACTCCATTATGTTTTCTCGAATAGTAGCAGCAAAATCGTCTTCACCAGTTGCAACGTCTCCTATTATGGATTTGTCTCTAAATTCTTCAAGGAGCTCTAATTCATTCGAAATACAAATATTTAGTAATGCGCAACAAACGTTTACTATACGAATAATTTTTTCTGGTTCGTATCTTAGTTTTCTTTCTCCCAGAAGACAGCGGAAGGTACCTTTTAAGACACCGTTGTATCTCTCGATTACGTTTCTTCCCTGCGCGTGAATGTGGTTAAATTTTCGGTGAACTTCTGTAGAGGGACTTTTAAACGGTGTTATAGGCCATTGTTGTGTATCATAATCGTAGAGTTCACAGCTTACATATGATCCACTGTTGTGTATCATAATCGTGAACCTTACAGCGTGCTTATGATCCACTACATAACATAACCAGTATATTTTTCTTTATGGCATTCTTTCAGGGTTAAGCATTATGCATGTTAAACACAAACAGCATTTAATTGTCTTGGCGCACACAGCTTAACATAGCACAGGTATACACGCCCACGTTAAATAGGTCACTCAGATAAACGCTGACTTAGTTATTTTAGAATGACGAAAGTACTCAATTTATTGTGAAATTATAAATACGCTGACTAAGTTATTTTAGCATGATGAAATTACTCAATTTATTGTGAAATTATAAGAATACGAGGTGTTAAGTAGAAGTTAAGTATAGACTAAGAATCAATTGTTTTCGATAAGCTGAACTGTCTACAAATAAGTGTTAAGTATAAGTGTAACCAACTTTTAAAGCGAAATAAAGTGTCTTGAAGTAAAAAAGACTCGGTTGTTTTAAATAATATAAAGAAAGTAAAAAGGACTCAGTAAGTATAAATAGGATCAAGTTAAAGTCCTAGGAGAAGGACTTTTTAAAATACAACATTTTGGCGCAGCCGGTAGGACTCAGTAAGTATAAATAGGATCAAGTTAAAGTCCTAGTAGAAGGACATTTAACATACAACATTTTGGCGCAGCCGGTTTTCGGACCATATATCAACTCCCAAGGGACGAGAAGGACTGGATGGAGATTAATATTGGAAGAAATAACTATTTTGGATCATGGAAAATATTTTTTGTATTTGTAAGTGTTGTGAAAAATAGTGGATACAAAAAAATGTGCGGTAAAAATTTGTGATATAGAACAAAAGAAATATTTGAGAATTTTAATAAGCAAAAAATAATGGAATTATGAAAATTGACATTTGTAAAAATAAAATAAAGAACAATTGAAAATTTTGAAATAAATTGTGGAATAAAATAAACTTTTAATAAAACTGTGAAATAAAATTGTGAAATGAATTACATAAATTATAAAATTTTATAAATCAGGAAATTAAATAAGTAAACTAAATTTTTTTATTAAATTGATTAATTGATATATTGAAGAACATTTTTAAAGTAATTGTGAAACATTATAAATTAGTTTGGACATTTAATAATAATGATTAATAAATTTGTAAATTTAAATAAATTGAATAAAATAAGAATTTTGATACAGCAATGTTTTTATAATGTCGCGAAATTAATTAAAGAACAAAACTGGAAAATTAAAAAAAAAATAAATAAATTGAACAAATAAGTTAATTTAGGATTCATAAATAATATGTTGATATGATTTTGAAATATAGATTAAAAAGGTTAAATAATGAAACATAAAATGTGATAAATAAGGTAGTAAAAAATTTAATAGATAAATGAAATAATGGTTAAAAGTTGATTTAATATGAAACTAGTAAAAACAAAATAAATAATTTATTTAAGAAAGGTATAGCTAATTATATGATTAAGTAAATGGAAAAATAAGAAACACTAATAATTGGTACTGAAAATGTATTGAAACGCGTTCATTATGTTGTTCCTTACTTTTCTGGGACAGAATCTCCATTATTAGAAACATAATTATATAAATTTATTGAATGTTGTGAAACAGCTAAGCTTAAAATTAAGGAATCAGATAATGAGGAATTTATTAAATGCGTTAAGTTACGTTTGGAGGGAGATGCCTATAAATTAGTAAGGACAAAACAGTTTCAAAAAATAGATGAATTATACGAGTTGTTAAAAAATACGTACTTAAATGAAATTTCTTTAGAATTAGTACTAGAAGAGATTAAAAAGGCTTATCAAAATAGTAACGAGAGTTTGAGAATGTTTGGTAGACGATTAGATGAGTTGCAATCCATGGCTTTGGAAATTGCAAGTAAAAAATACAGTAAAAACATAAGTGAGGATGAAGTATTCAGATTAGAATTACAGAGCTCAGTGTTGATCTCTTTTAAAGTAGGGGTGAAGGATCCAACTATAAAGGTTGTATTGTTGGGTAGTAAGTCAGAAACATTAGATGCATTGTTAGAAGAAGCTTTAAATGTACAGGCTGTTATGCAGCGAAGTCCAAGATCGGAAGAGGATGAATATAATTATATGAAAAAAACACATTCAAGCGTTATATCGGAAAATAAATTGCAACAAATAAATAATGAAAGCAACTATAAAAGAAGTGTTCCAACATGTTCATTTTGTAGTAAATTGGGGCATACTAGGGATGAATGTATTATTAGAAAAAATACGCCTTTCTGCTACGAATGTGGAACTTATGGTCACGAATCTAATTGGATATGTGCGAATAATAATAGTAATATAAGACAGAAAGAGTTAGGAATTGTAGATAAGACGTCGGAGGAGACTGTGATCAAATTTACTACTCCATTGCATTTCCATAGAACAGAGGAGACCAATGAATTAAAATATGAGGAAGAAGAAGGTGATCGCATAATATGCAGTGGGCATAGAGATAGCTTGGGTTTATCTAATGTAAGTGACGTTTTCATTGAAGTACCTTGCGAGGCAGCTAAAAATGGAAGACTTATTTTACTGGTAGACTCAGGAGCTGATGCCAGTATAGTAAAAGAAAATGCAATGACAAATTTGCCAGACTTTAACGAAAATATACAAAAGGATTTAAAAGGAGCTTTTGGTGGGTGTGTTAGAACATTAGGTTCCACCAAAGTCCAACATAGGAACATAGGGCGCTTAAGTTTATTGCTACATGTAGTGTCACTTAAACAAGGTGCACCAGCTGATGGAATAATCGGACGTGACAATTTATGGAATCGATCTGTAATAAATACGATAGACAAAACAATAACATTCTTTGATAAACATAAAAACCATATTATAAAAGTACCAATGAAATCGCAGACAGAAATACAAAATATTTTTTACAATCAACAAATTAAAATTCAAGCGAGAACCGCAAAGATAGTATCATTACGTTTAAAAACAAAAATTCCAATAGTGTTAATACATAAACAAGAAATTTTTCCAGGAGTATATTTGGGCGAAAGCATATCGAATGTTAGCAAAAATAGAGTTTATGTTTCAGTTTTAAATGCTACGGAAACAGAAATTATAATAGACAGTACTTTTAAACCAAAATTTTCGAATTTTAATCAGTATAAAGAATCGGATACCAATAATTCTACAATAAATAGCATAAATTCAGTAAACATTACAAACAGAATTAATAAATTATTAGAAGAAAAAAAATTGATGAGACTTTAAATAAAGATGAAATCACATCTTTACAAAATATGTGTATTTCGTATCATGATGTTTTTCATTTAGACGGCGATGAATTAACATACACGCCAGCGCTTAAACATGAAATAGCAACACAGTGGAACCAGCCACCGATAAACCAAAAGCAATACAAATTGCCACACACTCATAGAGATGAAATCAACAGACAGGTTAATAAAATGTTGGATGACGGCATTATATCGCCAAGCATATCACCCTGGAATTCACCGATGTTGTTGGTTCCTAAAAAGAGCGGCAAGGACGGTAACAAAAAGTGGAGGCTAGTAATAGATTTCCGTAAATTGAACGACGTGACAATAAAACAAGTATTTCCGATTCCTCGAATCGACGAAATATTAGACCAATTAGGTCACAGTCGCTATTTTTCAACTTTAGACTTGGCAAGTGGTTATCATCAGGTACTAGTTGAAGAAGGGGATAAGGAAAAAACAGCTTTTAGTACAGGATTGGGTCATTTCGAATTTAACAGAATGCCATTTGGCTTAACAGGTGCACCAGCTACCTTCCCAAGAATAATGAACCACATATTAACAGGTTTAAAGGGTATAGATTGCTTTGTTTATCTTGATGATATAGTAGTGTACGGAAAAAATTTAGCTGAACATGAGCTTAGGCTGAGTAGAGTATTGCAGAAATTAAGGGAACACAATCTAAAATTAAATACAGAAAAATGTCAGTTTTTGCGTCGCGAAGTTGTCTATTTAGGACATAAATGTACGGAGCTAGGTGCCCTGCCAGATCCCTCTAAGGTTGAATGCGTAAAAAATATTCCGGTGCCGAGAAATAAAAAAAGAAGTGCAAGCGTTTTTGGGATTAATTAATTATTACAGAAAATTTAAAAGCAATATGGCAAAATTATCATTACCAATAAATAAATTACTTAGAAAAGATGTTAAATTCCCTTGGACAGACGATTGTCAAAGTTCATTTATTAAATTAAAAGAATCAATAATTTCACCACACATTCTCGCATATCCAGATTTTACAAAATCTTTTTTACTTACAACAGATGCAAGTAATGAAGCAATAGGTGCGGTACTGTCACAAGGCAAAGTAGGGAGCGACCGACCAATAGCATTTGCTAGTAGGGCATTAAATGGAGCAGAAAAAAATTACTCTACCATTGAAAAGGAATTTTTAGCTATAGTCTGGGCAACGAAAAATTTTAGAGCTTATCTTCTAGGCCGACATTTTCAAATTTATACAGATCATCAACCATTACGTAGCACAGCAAATCTTAAAGATCAGACATCAAGGTTAGCCCGTTTCAGGCATAAATTATCAGAATATGATTACGAAATATCTTACAAACCAGGTAAACAGAATTTGAACGCAGATGCTTTAAGTAGAATTCCACATCCAGAACCAGATATTACTGCGGTCCAAACACGGTCTAAGACCACACAGAATAAATTAGATAATCAAATTTCAAAAAACAAGTGAGCACGCCAGTACTGGATGAAATGACAACAGACACCAAGAACGAATTAAACTCAAGTCTACTATTAACTGACCCAGAGGAAATTAAAACTGTTATAAAAGACTTTCATGATTCAGCATTAGGAGGTCACCAGGGCGCAGTGAAAACATATTTTAGAATCAGAAAACAATTTAAGTGGAAAGGTATGCAGAAACAAATAAAAGATTACGTTAAGAATTGTCAGAAATGCCAAGTAAATAAAAGTTCTAGGCTTACTAAAATGCCAATGGTTTTAACTGATACGCCTGTACGACCATTCGATAAAGTATACATGGATCTTGTTGGTATTTAACCGGAAACTATATCTGGAAATAAATATATATTAACTTTTCAAGATGATTTTTCAAAATATATGTGCTGCGTAGCTATCCCAGACGCAGAAGCAAGCACTGTAGCAAAACCATTTTACGACGAAATTATTACAAGACATAACATACCAAAAGTATTGATAACCGACAATGGTTCGAATTTTGTTTCAAAATTATTTTCGGACACGTGTAAATTGTTAGGAATTAAAAAGTTACATATTACGACATATCATCCACAGGCCACCGGCTCTTTGGAACGAAGCCACCGACCATTAGCAGAGTATTTACGAAGTTTTGCGAAAGAGGATGGATCAAACTGGGACCAGTGGTTAAATACAGCAATGCATGTACACAATAATACAATGCATATGTCCACCGGGCAAACGCCTTTCCGTACTTTATACGGTTACGATTTTGAAATGCCAACCAATCTTAAACGCAAATGCTCACCAGTATATAATACCGATGATAGCAACAAGCTATTATAATACCAAATTCAACGCACACACGAAATCGTGCGACAAAATCAAGCCAGAGCCAAAGAAAAATCTAAGCAAAGCTATGATAGCTCATTACACCCAATAACATTCAAAGTAGGCGATAAAATTTTACTAAAAAAATCAAAATAGGAAAAATAAATTTTCACCAATTTGGGTGGGACCATATGAGGTTCTTTCATTAAAAAGCCCTGTAACGACTGAGATTTGTATCAAGGGTAAAGCGAAAAAATTTCATAATAATTTGTTAAAAGCATACAATAGTATATTTTAAATAAATACTGTAGAATTAAATAAACACTCTCTGCAACAAGAACCAATAATTTTTAACATCATTGAAATAAAGTCAAATAGTTAGTGCAGGACAGAATAGCTAAGTATTACATATTGAGAATGACTGGTATTGCTTCGTGTACTAACGAATTTGAAACTACAAAAGAAAAGAATAGAGAAAAACTATAATTTTTTTTTAAATGTAGATATTAAATAAATTAATTTTAAATAATTTATAAAATCCAAAAAATTTAATGTAATATTGCCAAAATACAAATCGCAGAGAAAATAGCTATGTATTAATTGAAGATGACTAGCATTGAATATAAACAAATAACAAAATCAAGTTATTATTTGAGGTACGAATTTGCAAGGTATAAAAATTACGTTGTCATTAAAATTGCGATAGGTCAGTACCTACCTCAATGGCATTTTAAACATACATGTTCATTGTGCATAGAGCGCAATGCTCCCAGCTCATATTAATATAGAAGGCTTGAACATATTCATATGCCAACCGATTAAATGCACTTTAGCACTTTACAGGCAGAAGCCAATAACGTACTGGAACTGAAACGAGATACGGTAGTGCAGCGACAAAACTGCCTAATATTTTTTATCATTAACAGAATTTTCATTCATGAAACTAAATATATTAATGCAGATATGCATTAATATAGCAAACTAACAAACGTTTTACATTCATCATTACACGGTAATGAAAATAAATAAGTACAATTGAGATGTACAAAACTAAATATTTAACAACTTAATATAGCAAATACATTTATGAAATGCTAAGAGGTCGCGCGCGCTTATTTCTAAAATATTAGTTAGTGCATGAGTAAATAGCTAAGTATTGTTGAATATGACTAGCATTTAACCATATACTACTGGGATTGTATATACTACTGGGATTGTATATACAACATTTTGTATTACAACAATACAGAAACATATTTAAATGTATGTTTCTAAACTAAATCATTTAGTACATCCTAACACATATATTAACTACTATAAATATTTAAAGTATAATTATGGCCAACGCCTTAACAATATGTATTAAGGGGTAAAATGAGAAAGAAAACTACATAAAATTATTAAGGATTCCATTTATATATGTAAAAAAAAAATGGAATTTCGTCTTTTTACAATATGAAAACTTTAGAATTGTCACACTGGTCCTGATGTTGGCAGTCAAGGAAGCAGTCAACATCACACAGACATCAATTAATGATACAAGATTATTCTTTGAGAAGACAACTGATGCTTTGTTCTACAATGATATATGGACGATAGTAGCCAAGTTTAAACCGCTACAACTGAACGATTTCCTGGAGCTGACAAACAAATACATAATCACGGCAAACACAATGTGCGAACAAATGAGCACCGGACCCAGAATAAAAAGATCATGTATAGCAGCAACACGGGAAACCACGGCAATAATAGCACACTACAGAAAAATGAAGAAATAATTAAGCGCACAATAAAGAGTAACCGACAAAAGGGATCACTCAATTTCATTGGCGAAGGACTCAACTGGGCTTTTGGACTGATATAGAAAGAGAGACTATCTATAAACATCTCAATGACATTGAAGATAATGAACATAAAACATACGAAATTATGAAAAGACAAATTACGGTGATTTCATAGCAGAACCCTTACTGAATTCCTTGAAGGAAGTCGAAAATCTGCAAAATGTGTTAAACATAACAATAAGAACACAAAAATACATAAATGAAAAAATAAACCAACAAGTTAGTTATTTACTATTCATGATGGATACCTTGGAAATTCAATCTACAATTAATGCAAACCTAATCGAAATTCAAGGACAACAGCTGATGGAAATGGCAATCATAGATGATCTATACAAGGGACGATTACAGTCCGACAATTATAGACCAGAGCGAGTTAGATGTAATGCTGACTAGCCTCACGTTAAGAGGAAAGGCGAAGTGGTTCATACAAAAATCATTCGAAATGCACCGTGCATCAACAGTACGAGTTTTCCCAGACACAGACGGCCTAATAATAGTCATCAAGATGATTTGTTGTTCACACTATATAGAATTTACCCAATACCCACAAATACTAATGAAGAATGGGATGCATTGGTTAAAACAACATATGACTACATATCAGAAGCAGAAGACCGGAGCAAATACATAGGTCTAACGAATAAAGATCACAGCATATGCATTTTGGTTAGCCAACATACGGACAAAGAAATTACACTATGCAAACGTCCAGGAACCATACTAACAACTAGCAACACACTATGTGAAGTCGCGCTGATTCAACACATAACAGATATTAAAGATACCTGTGAACATGTTGCAATCACAAGGAGTTCTGGCCCAGTAGTTAAACTATAGACACCAAACACATGGTTGTATAAATTCAATACACCAGCCTTTTTCGAAGCAGTTTGTGGGTCAAATATAGCCACATTGACACTATCCGGCCTGGGTTGGATGTCCATAAATGAAGCTTGCAACTTACACAACAAAGAAATGATACTGCCATACGAGTTTACACATCAAAGCATTAGGAATATAACATACAAGAAGGAAGAACATACGGTTATAATAGAAAATTTACAAGGCAATTGGTCATCATTACCACATTCAAATATATTACAAACATCGTTACCGATCTTGGTGTCAGATCACAACAAAATAAGATCAGCATTAAGAGATGGGCATCGTGATTTCGACGAAATATTACTACAATTAACTGATAACCAGGAACGCAAAGAATTACTTAATCGTCAAAATGAAATAACGAAAACCGCAACAATAGATGTGGAAGCGGCTAAGGAAAACCTTGAAATGGTGTCAAATACATTTCCCAGCAAGAAATACCCACTCGAAAAAATCGGTTCATTGCGGAAATCAACAATGCAGAAACCAAACACCACAACACCCATAGCAAGTCAACGAACGAAGTCACATGAAATAGAAGCCAATACGTCAGAAACAACAACAACGCATCGGACTACTACCGCAGAACAGCAGCAGTCAGCAACGAAAACATCGGGACCAGGTTTTTATTATATATAACTGGAAATTACAACCCTTAATTTACTAATATCCATTAAATATTATATAAGTAAAGATCATAACTTCATAACTAATAGAACTTAACGTAATTTATACCACATAAAACAATGTAAAAAGAAAAAACTATTATTCTTTTTAATAATAATTTTCTCTTCAAAAAGAATTAAAATAATAAAAAAGAAAAAAAACTAATATTCTTCTTAATAATAATATTTTTTTTTCTTTCAATAAGGGGGGAGGTATGTTGTGTATCATAATCGTAGAGTTCACAGCTTACATATGATCCACTGTTGTGTATCATAATCGTGGAACTTACAGCGTGCTTATGATCCACAACATAACATAACCAGTATATTTTTCTTTATGGCATACTTTTAGGGTTAAGCATTATGCATGTTAAACACAAACAGAATTTAATTGTCTTGGCAAACACAGATTAACATAGCACAGGTATACACACCCACGTTAAATAGGTCACTCAGATAAACGCTGACTTAGTTATTTTAGAATGACGAAAGTACTCAATTTATTGTGAAATTATAAATACGCTGACTAAGTTATTTTAGCATGATGAAATTACTCAATTTATTGTGAAATTATAAGAATACGAGGTGTTAAGTAGAAGTTAAGTATAGACTAAGAATCAATTGTTTTCGATAAGCTGAACTGTCTACAAATAAGTGTTAAGTATAAGTGTAACCAACTTTTAAAGCGAAATAAAGTGTCTTGAAGTAAAAAAGACTCGGTTGTTTTAAATAATATAAAGAAAGTAAAAAGGACTCAGTAAGTATAAATAGGATCAAGTTAATGTCCTAGTAGAAAGACTTTTTAAAATACAACATTTTGGCGCAGCCGGTAGGACTCAGTAAGTATAAATAGGATCAAGTTAAAGTCCTAGTAGAAGGACTTTTAACATACAACACCATTTCTCTAAAGGGTACCCAGAATCTCCAAGCAACCAAGTGTTTCTTTCATCGTTTTCGTAATTTCGTTGCATTTTCTTTCTTTCTGCAGAATCATTCCATAAGCAGGGTCATGCGAAGAACAAGGAAACCGCGCATTTACCGCCCAAATTTTTAAGTTGTGGCTACAGATCTATTTTCAAAAATAAAGTTGTATGGTTCAGAACTTAATAAGACTTCACGGAAGACGCCGCAATGGAAATTAACTCCAAATTTAGCACTAATTGAAACAACTTTAAGCGAAATGAAATAAGCTCAACCAGTTTCATTTGTTTCATTGAGAGCTATTTCGTGGAGACAATTTACATGAGGGTAATATCTTCAAGTAAATTGTCTCCAAAAGCCAAATGTTTTTAAAAATGCATGCACACATTGAAAATAATTGTCGAATCCAAAAATAATTTGAAAATATTTCATGTTAAAATGGATCCACAAATATTATTATCAAATTATTGTCGGATATAACAATAAAATGTAGCCGCGGTAACTCAGTGGTTAGTGCGTTGGACTGCGAGCCGAAAGGTCCCCGGTTCAAGCCTAGACTGGGGCTAACAACATCTTTTCATAGAAAAATTTTTCTATACCGCGCTACCTCTCGTCAGTAAATGGCAAACCTACGAGAGTAAAACCATTGCCTATAAAAAGCTCTCACCCGCCGTTCGGATTCGGCAATAAACTGTAGGTCCCACCACTTTGAGTACAAATATAACACGCACAGCTCAAAATGGTGAGAGAGCTTGGCATAAGTTCTTATAGAACTGTAGTGCCAAACTATTATTATTATAACAAAAAAATTATTAAACAAGTATTGAAAATAAAATTTTTGATTTTAATAATGCTTTTGTTAGTTTCATTTTTAGCTTTGAATGACACTTTACATTCTAAATTAGTAACATAAAAAATTAACTCAAAAAAAAAAACACACACTGGTTTAACATTTTAATGAATTTTTATTTGAAAAATCTATAGAAATCGACATCATTGTCGGTTCCCCGGCATGTTAGCTGTGTCGCAGGGCTTTTCCACAGCGGCATTCTGCTAATTTTATTCGCACAAGTGTCACGTCTCATGTGCAGGCTCAAGTTCTTCACATAGAAAGCAGCCTCTATCAATTCGGAAATCGATACGAGACGAATCTCGTCTCGGCTTGATGATCATTCCATTATATAATTCCTATGCGACCGACACCGCGTGAATTGTGCAACTCGACCCGATCTAGTGGCCGAGAATGGCGGCCTAATTAGGGTCAGCTTGGATTCGGACATGTCGCGTGTCACCTTCAGATGCGTCTCGCTGATGAATTCGACGATCATATAAAAAACATTGGTTTGTGTGCCGATGAAATCGAGCGAAGATAACGAATATTTTTGAAGACAGAAGATATGAAATTTCAAAAATATAAATAAAAATTGTATATGTCAAATTTATGCTACAGGGTGTCATAGAAAATCAATAATATTATGTTCAAACTAAAAATAATATTGTCGTTTCTTGCTTTCAAGAAATTGATAATATTTATTTTCAAAATTCGGCAATTATTTTCTATGTGTGTATCAATTGTAAAAAAATGTATTATTCGCTATAAAGTGTTTATGTTTTATTTACCAGTTGCACATTTAGAGAATGATGTTCTATCTATAAACAAATGTTCATTTTTAGTTGGAGCAATCATGCCAATGTTTGTTCCGTCAATGCATCCGATAATTCCAGGTATTTTTACATTATTATAAGATATGCGCTTATTTTTAGCCTTCTCTTCTTCGTTAGGAAATGTAATACATTTTGAACATAATACATTTTCCAATGCACATTTTATTTCATCAATGGCTCTTGAAACAATGGATTGGTCCATTGAGTGGAGCATGATATCGCTAATTGTTCGTTGGTAGGACCCGGTTGCATAGAAATCTAAAACAATTGCCAAATTTAAAGATATTGGAATTTTTGTAATCCTCGACGATGCATTACTAGTTGCCAAAAAATGTGATTCATTCAATATTTCTATAAAAACAGTCTTCGATACAGGAAAAGATTCTTCGAACCTTAAATAGAGAACATTACATTTTTGTTCATAGTAGCGTAAAATGACTTTCTGTTGGACAAACGCAAAACATCATAGCGCTGTCTTAAAAATCTTCTCTGTGATCTATAGTTATACACTTCGTCCTCGCTCTCACTATCTTCCACAAATAAAAGAATTGCTTGCGAATTCATTGTTAATTTTTGCTTTTTAAAATTGTTGTTTTAAATATTTTTGTTGAAATGTAACGATGACATTTAGCGCAGGGGTAATTTCTTCGAACTTAATTTTGAAAAAAATAAAATCGTCTGTCGAAAGTTAATACATACTGCCTTGTCGATATTTTCGCTTCGATAATCGCTTTCGATGCGAAGTTATAACATCTTGCCACTGTATTTAAATTGTTTGATTTCATATTTTATTTAAAACGAATTAGTTCTAATTTTACTTATTAAAAACGGTTTTTTGCATTTCAAAATAATGTATTTCAAAATAAGTAGTCGATTTATAGTTCACAATAAACCGATCATGCCAATTATTTTCTTGTTTAGACAGCGTAGATATATAAGTAATCTAAATTAGTATTTTCATTGATTTAACTCTTCTAGTTTTTCTGTAATCGTGCTTTCAACAGACAGACGGATATCACTAAATCGACCTCCTGATAAAAAATATATATATATACTTTTCTATAAAAGAAATGCTTACATCTCGGTGTTGAAAACGGCCTACCACACTAAATATACGCTTTCATTCTTAGTGTAAGGTATAAAAAAATATATATTTCAAACTGAAGATTACGTTCTCATTTTAGACAATAAACTCTAGGCGTACGTTTAAATAAAGCAATTAAATAATATACAAATTTATATATGTGATTACGTCTAAGGACAATACACATTAAAGGGTTAAAATTGTCAAACTACCCAAATAGGCAACTTATGTCTGACAGATGTCGTTAAGTTAACTTTTAAATGTTTTCGAAATCTGTAAAGTTTGAAAAGCCGTCTTTTATTAATACAAATGATCCTCCAAAAGAATGCCCTAAATTTATACAGAAAGATGATTTAAAGTAATTATTCAAACATCTTTTTTTAGTAACATAAATGTAACAATAAACAATTTATTTAGGTATGTCAAAATTTAAATAACAATAGTATTTAAAAGTTACCAAGGAAGGCTTATTCAGTGGGTTTTTCTTATTGAAAACCCAAACGAGCAACGGTTACGGCTTCAGTTTATGTTTAAAGTAGCGAAGAGCAAATGCACTCATTAACAAAATGCTTAAGTGTTTGTGCGTTTGAAATGCTTTACACTTAAAACAATGTTGGTACACTTGAAACAATGGTTGCATGAGCAAAAGCTTTTTGTTTATCTTTTATGTCGCAACATTGAAATACTTATTTTGTGTGTTACATATTAAAGACACTTTGAATCATGAATATTTTTAATTTTAATAATATTAGGCATTCCAAATTCTGTCAGACGAAAATATAACTGACACAAAAAAATAAGAAAAATAACAAATATTTAATAAAAAATAATTTTTAATATTAAACGTTTTTAAAGTGAATTTTTAGTATGATTTAAAATGAAACGTGGGACGGTGATAATATCGTCGTCGTTCAGTGAAAAGTCGTTAAGTCCATTTTTCGAAAATATCGAGATGTATGCCACTATTACATCTTACCAAACCGAAGATTTTAAAAATGGAAAATCACTAACTCCAAATATTTATAAATTTAGTTCAGTGAAAAGTACTCAAGTCCACAATTAAAACGTAAAAAGCGTCCGATCAAATACATTTCGGACTTAAACTAGATCGGACTTAAAAGATGAAATCTGAATAAAACCGTGCTGAGTTAGTCGGATTTCAACGATTTTTCGATTAAATGATAGATATTATGCAGGACTTTCATCTCTAATTTAAACTCAGATACAATTACTTGAATAAACTTGAGCACTGTTACTGTTTATATGGGACTTAGCGATTTTTCTCTGAACAGCAATCGTCGAAAAAGGATTAAAACGGTGCCGAGTCCACAAAATGGTCGGATTTTAACATTTTTGAATTAAATGATAGATATTATGCAGTTCTTTCATCTGCAATGCACACTGAAATCCGACAATTATTTAAATAAACTGGTGAACTACTACTGTTTATATGGGACTTAGTGATTTTTCAATGAGCGAAGAAAAGAAGCCAATAAGAGTCATGTGTTGTGTCCAAACTATTTTTTTTTTTTCCTTTTTTAGTGGAATTCGTTGTTTATACTATATGCTTAGCACTATTTGAATCCAAAAAATATAATGATTTGTTACGGTAATTTATATCTTTAAAAGCATTTATCTCAATACTAAATTTTTGGACTTTTCACTGTGAGACAACGATATAATCTATTGGATTGGTGTGTAGGGTATTTATAGTCGGCTTAGACCGACTATAATTTTGATAATCCTAACTATCATAATAACACCTACTATAATAGTAGGTGTTACTATTATAGTTAGGATTATCAAAATTATAGTCGGTCTAAGCCGACTATAAATACCCTACACATATGTGTGGTTATCATTCAAAGTGGTAAATAGATCACCAGGGTATACGAATCGTTTCAAATATACTTCACGATTGCTTTGCTCTTTGTCCAATCCCGCACATATATAGCCTATCATTCCTTCCAGACCATACCGCATCTGTGGTCAAAATTTCAAGAAAATCGGATCAGCCATTTAGACTGAGAAGCGGAACAAACGTGATTGCTTTTGTTTTTGTATTTTTGCTTTTGTTATGTTTTGTGCTTTTTTGTTTTTAATTTTTTTTTTGTATTTGAGTTTTTTGTTTCATATTCGTAGCTGGTATAAGTGCCAAGTTATATCGTTTTGAAAGTTTAGGTTGTATGGGAGGTACCACGCCCCTTTGTCCAATCTCACCCATATATAGCCCATCATTCCTTCCAGACCATACCGCATCTGTGGTCAAAATTTCAAGAAAATCGGATCAGCCGTTTAGACGGAGATGTGGAACAAACAAACAAACCAACCAACATTCAGATTTATTATATTAATAGGATAGTAGTTAAATAGATATTTGCATATTTTCTTTTTCACATATATATAGTAATATTTCCTAACCTTACTTTTAGGTCTTCTTCCAAAAAAAAATACAACTTGCAACCATTTGAAATGCTCTTAGCATTTTTGGAGCAGCATAATGAAAGCACTGGATCTTTTGTAAAAATTAACAACTAGCAAGGATTTAAAAAATAAGATAAAAAGAAAATGCGTAAATTCCACAATAAAGCAGAGAAAACTGGAGGTGGAAGGAATCAAATGGCATTTTCTGCATTTGAAGAACGAGTTATAGCTCTCACGGGAATGTCCACATCGATTTTTGGTTTGAAAGGAAAATACTTTGGTGCTACAAATCATGCAGATCATGATGGTGAAGGAGATGATGATGTTGCTCCAGAATCCGATGCTGCTGCAATTGCTGCAATTGCATGTACACCGGAGTTGACAGAAGATTCAAGAAGCGGGCAAATAGACAAATCTTTCTCATCAAACGGTGCTCGTAAAAAAAGATCTCGACCAACAACACAATCATTAATTTTAAAAGAGTTGAGAAAACAAAGAAAAGAAAACGGCAAATTCCAGGAAAGCATTATTTCCCTAATGAGAGAGGCGAATGAAATTAATCCAAAGAGGCTTAAAGTTGAAGAAGAAATCCTTGAATTGAAAAAACAGAGGGAAACCGTACTGGTGTGAAGATAGCCCACGAGGCGAATTGGAAGATAGCCCACAATTTGAATTCGCCGAATTTTTTTTTTTTTTGCTTAAAAGTACAAACTATCATTGTTTTATAGATAAATTCCATTATTTATGCAATTAAATGATCATTAATGCAGTTAAAATACCAAAAACTATACATTTTTGACGAATTAGCTGACCTTCAGTGCACTTCACGTGGCCATAGTATTTCAATGCAGATTGTGTTGCAATACTAAATTTTCGCATCCTAAAATAACTTAATAGTATAACAAAGGCATTAGAAGATATTTTTGGGGTCGGTCCACCTCAGAATTAGGTGAAAACCTATATAAAACCGGTGCAAAATCACAAAAACACGTATTTTTCATAAGGTACTCATATTGAAATTGATTTTCCGAGACTTTAAGAAAAAACCTCATCGGGATTTTTTTTTTATAGAAAGCTAATAGTATAAGGAAACATCTGCTATATTCGATATATATGATTTCAGGGGACATCGCACCGAAATCGGGCACTGAATTTGAAATATTAGTTTTATGATACAAAATATAGGGTGTTCTATTTAAATGCACATTTTAAAAGTTATGAATCTTTTCTCACCGTGTATTTTTTTTTTAAAATACCCAATACCAATACAAAACTTTTCTGAAACCAACATATATCCGATTTAGGGGAGATCATATAGAAATCGGGCGTTGAACATAACATTTGGTTATTACACTTATTATTCATTTTTTTTTTAAACCACATATTTGAAGATGAAAAAAATATAGAAAGCGTAGACAGATTTTCAATATTTTTGATTCTAATGAAAGACTGCTTAATTATCTTACTTTAATTTTTTAAAAAGTACCAGCCCACAATTTATTTTGAGTCCTTCATGGTTAAAATTGATGTTAAAAAAAAGTCTAATTTTTTTTTTTTTTTTACAAAATTAACACCAATATTGATGAAGTATTTTTGTACTTTAAATGATTTTTTCACAGTGTATTTAATTTTAAACAATCGACAATGGTATTCTACAAATTTTATGGAGTCGGTGTACCACCACTTTAGGGGACATAACTGCTAAATCTTGTAATTAACATAAAAAAGCATATTGTACATGAAGTTTTTATACCAATTTACAGATTTTGAGCCAATAAGAATCTTTCTCCCAGTGTATTTTTTTATGAAATTGCTAATGACATTTGTAAACAGTTTTGAATTCGTTTAACGTTTGATTTAGCAGAAATACATAGAAAAAAAAATAATAATAACTACAAAATATGTGAATTTGTCATATGGTACTCATATTGAAATCGATTTTCCGAGACTTTAAGAAAAAACCTCATCGGGAATTTTTTTTTATGGAAAGCCAATAGTATAAGGAAACATATTCTATATTCGACATATACGATTTCAGGGGACATCGCACCGAAATCGAGCACTGAATATGAAATATTAGTTTTATTATACAAAATATAGGGTGTTACATTTGTGTTTTTATACCTTAAATGATTTTTTTCACCAGTACAGGGGTCATAACTTCAAAATCTGGCCATAAACATGAGAAAAGTATATATTATATGCAGTATTTAGACAAATTTACAGATTTTGAGCCAGTAAGAAACTTTCTCAACGTGTATTTTTTTTTTAAGTATCTGATAGTATTTGCAAATAGTTCTAAATTTGTTTAACCTCAGATTTAGGAGAAATACATAGAAAAAAAATAGTAATAACTGCAAAATATGTGAATTGGTCATATGGTACTCGTATTGAAATCGATTTTCCGAGACTTTAAGAAAAAACCTCATCGGGATTTTTTTTTTATGGAAAGCCAATAGTATAAGGAAACATATTCTATATTCGATATATATGATTTCAGGGGACATCGCACCGAAATCGGGCACTGAATTTGAAATATTAGTTTTATGATACAAAACATAGGGTGTTATATTTGAATGAATATTTCAAGAGTTATGAATATTTTCTCACCGTGTATTTTTTTTTGTAAATACCCAATACTAATACAAAACTTTTCTGTAACCAACATATATCCGATTTATGGGGAGATCATATAGAAATCGGACGTTGAACATAACATGTGGTTATTACACTTATTATTATTTTTTTTTAAACAACATATTTGAAGATGAAAAAAGTATAGAAAACTTAAACGGATTTTCAATATTTTTGATTCTAATGAAAGATTGCTTAATTATCTTACTTTAATTTTTTTAAAAGTACCAGCCCACAATTTATTTTGACTCCTTCATAGTTAAATTTGATGTTAAAAAAAAGTCTAGATTTTTTTTATTTTTCACAAAATTAACACCAATATTGATGTACTATTTTTGTATTTTAAATGATTTTTTCACTGTGTATTTAATTTTATACTATCGAACATGGTATTCTACAACTTTTATGGAGTCGGTGTACCATCAGTTTATGGGACATAACTTCTAAATCTTGTCATTAACATAAAAAAAGTATATTTTACATGAAGATTTTAAACGAATTTACAGATTTTGAGCCAGTAAGAATCTTTCTCGCAGTGTATTTTTTTATGAAATTGCAAATGACATTTGTAAACAGTTTTGAATTCGTTTAACGTCAGATTTAGCAGAAATACATAGAAAAAAAATAATAATAACTACAAAATATGTGAATTTGTCATATGGTACTCATATTGAAATCGATTTTCCGAGACTTTAAGAAAAAACCTCATCGGGAATTTTTTTTTATAGAAAGCTAATAGTATAAGGAAACATATTCTATATTTGACATATACGATTTCAGGGGACATCGTACCGAAATCGAGCCCTGAAGTTGAAATATTAATTAAATGATACAAAATATAATGTGTTACATTTGTATATTTATACCTTAAATGATTTTTTCACTGTGTATTTAATTTTAAACCATCGACCATGGTATTCTACAACTTTTGTAGAGTCGGTATACCACCAGTACAGGGGTCATAACTTCAAAATCTGGCCATAAACATGAGAAAAGTATATATTATATGCAGTATTTAGACAAATTTACAGATTTTGAGCCAGTAAGAAACTTTCTCAACGTGTATTTTTTTGTTAAGTATCTGATGGTATTTGTAAATAGTTCTAAATTTGTTTAACCTCAGATTTAGGAGAAATACATAGAAAAAAATAATAATAACTGCAAAATATGTGAATTGGTCATATGGTACTCGTATTGAAATCGATTTTCCGAGACTTTAAGAAAAAACCTCATCGGGATTTTTTTTTTATGGAAAGCCAATAGTATAAGGAAACATATTCTATATTCGATATATATGATTTCAGGGGACATCGCACCGAAATCGGGCACTGAATTTGAAATATTAGTTTTATGATACAAAACATAGGGTGTTATATTTGAATGAATATTTCAAGAGTTATGAATATTTTCTCACCGTGTATTTTTTTTTGTAAATACCCAATACTAATACAAAACTTTTCTGTAACCAACATATATCCGATTTATGGGGAGATCATATAGAAATCGGACGTTGAACATAACATGTGGTTATTACACTTATTATTATTTTTTTTTTAAACAACATATTTGAAGATGAAAAAAGTATAGAAAACTTAAACGGATTTTCAATATTTTTGATTCTAATGAAAGATTGCTTAATTATCTTACTTTAATTTTTTTAAAAGTACCAGCCCACAATTTATTTTGACTCCTTCATAGTTAAATTTGATGTTAAAAAAAAGTCTAGATTTTTTTTATTTTTCACAAAATTAACACCAATATTGATGTACTATTTTTGTATTTTAAATGATTTTTTCACTGTGTATTTAATTTTATACTATCGAACATGGTATTCTATAACTTTTATGGAGTCGGTGTACCATCAGTTTATGGGACATAACTTCTAAATCTTGTCATTAACATAAAAAAAGTATATTTTACATGAAGGTTTTATACGAATTTACAGATTTTGAGCCAGTAAGAATCTTTCTCGCAGTGTATTTTTTTATGAAATTGCTAATGACATTTGTAAACAGTTTTGAATTCGTTTAACGTCAGATTTAGCAGAAATACATAGAAAAAAAAATAATAATAACTACAAAATATGTGAATTTGTCATATGGTACTCATATTGAAATCGATTTTCCGAGACTTTAAAAAAAAACCTCATCGGGAATTTTTTTTTATAGAAAGCTAATAGTATAAGGAAACATATTCTATATTCGATATATATGATTTCAGGGGACATCGCACCGAAATCGAGCCCTGAAGTTGAAATATTAATTAAATGATACAAAATATAATGTGTTACATTTGTATATTTATACCTTAAATGATTTTTTCACTGTGTATTTAATTTTAAACCATCAACCATGGTATTCTACAACGTTTGTAGAGTCGGTATACCACCAGTACAGGGGTCATAACTTCAAAATCTGGCCATAAACATGAGAAAAGTATATATTATATGAAGTTTTTAGACAAATTTACAGATTTTGAGCCAGTAAGAAACTTTTTCACCGTGTATTTTTTTTTTTAATTTCTGATAACATTTTTAAACAGTTCTAAATTTGTTTTACTTCAGATTTAGGATAAATACATAGAAAAAAATAGTAATAACTGCAAAATATGTGAATTGGTCGTATGGTACTCATATTGAAATCGATTTTCCGAGACTTTAAGAAAAAACCTCATCGGGAATTTTTTTTTATAGAAAGCTAATAGTATAAGGAAACATATTCTATATTCGATATATATGATTTCAGGGGACATCGCACCGAAATCGAGCACTGAATTTGAAATATTAGTTTTATGATACAAAATATAGGGTGTTATATTTGAATGAATATTTTAAGAGTTATGAATATTTTCTCACCGTGTATTTTTTTTTGTAAATACCCAACACTAATACAAAACTTTTCTGTAACCAACATATTCCGATTTATGGGGAGATCATATAGAAATCGGGCGTTGAACATAACATTTGGTTATTACACTTATTATTCATTTTTTTTTTAAACCACATATTTGAAGATGAAAAAAGTATAGAAAGCGTTAACAGATTTTCAATATTTTTGATTCTAATGAAAGATTGCTTAATTATCCTACTTTAATTTTTTAAAAAGTACCAGCCCACAATTTATTTTGAGTCCTTCATGGTTAAAATTGATGTTAAAAAAAAGTCTAAATTTTTTTTTTTTACAAAATTAACACCAATATTGATAAAGTATTTTTGTATTTTAAATGATTTTTTCACTGTGTATTTAATTTTAAACAATCGAATATGGTATTCTATAACTTTTATAGAGTCGGTGAACCATCAGTTTAGGGGACATAACTTCTAAATCTTGTCATTAACATGAAAAAAGTATATTTTACATGAAGATTTTCAACCAATTTACAGATTTCGAGCCAGTAAGAATCTTTCTCCCAGTGTATTTTTTTTATGAAATTGCTAATGACATTTGTAAACAGTTTTAAATTCATTTAACCTCAGATTTAGGTAAAGTCCATAGAAAAAAAATAGTAATATCTGCAAAATATGTAAATTGGTCATATGGTACTCATATTGAAATCCAATTTCCGAGACTTTAAGAAAAAACCTCATCGCGATTTTTTTTTTATGGAAAGCTAATAGTATAAGGAAACATATTCTATATTCGATATATATGATTTCAGGGGACATCGCTTCGAAATCGAGCACTGAATATGAAATATTAGTTTTATGATACAAAATATAGGGAGTTATATTTGAATGAATATTTTAAGAGTTATGAATATTTTCTCACCGTGTATTTTTTTCTGTAAATACCCAACACTAATACAAAACTTTTCTGTAACCAACATATTCCGATTTATGGGGAGATCATATAGAAATCGGGCGTTGAACATAACATGTGGTTATTACACTTATTATTCATTTTTTTTTTTAAACAACATATTTGAAGAAGAAAAAAGTATAGAAAACGTAAACGGATTTTCAATATTTTTGATTCTGATGAAAGACTGCTTAATTATCTTACTTTAATTTTTTAAAAAGTACCAGCCCACAATTTATTTTGAGTCCTTCATTGTTAAAATTGATGTTAAAAATAGGTCCACAAATTTCAATTTATATAATTTCAAATATTTTGCATTATTACGGATTTATTCTAGATATACCCACCCTGTGTTTTTTGTGCATTAAACTGTGTGATATTCAAACCCTGTGGAGCGCTGTTTTGTTCGTGTATTTGTGCGCAGGAAAAAATTGGATTATATCAAATGTCAGAACCATTTCGAAAAAACGAACCATTTCGAAAAAACGAACCTTTTCGAAAAAACGATAGATGGCACTTTTGGGAGTGAATGTGGATTTTTTTACAAATAAAAAATTAATAATTTATTATTTCAAAGTTTATATTGAATTAACAATAGTACGACTGTACTTATTATGCTTCATACACACTAATAATACCTCTGATATATGTGTTGCTATGGTTAGTGCTGCTACAATACTTTTCTTCTATTGTTTTCACTGCATACTTTTCGTCGACGCAACAAGAAACATATGAGAATGGAAGAACACAAGCACACAAGCTTGGGATAGAATTTTTCGCGGGAAGTTTTGTGTACGAAAAAAAAAACGTTGGTGTGGTTGTACAAGAAGTTGATGTTGCCAACTGGATGGCTGTACTACAATACATATAGGCAGTGTGTGTGTGATCATGCGGGTGTCACTTGTCGTGTGTTATATAAGGTGGCAACGAAAAATAAAATATTCCAATATGAAATATGACTTTTGTTGTATATATCAGAGTTGATAAAGAATGCATTCTTTTGGGAATGCATTCATCTAAAAAATTGAAAATAATGGGAATTCAAAATGAATGCATTCTTTTTTGTCAAAAGAATGGCAATTCAAACGCTTGAATTCCCAATCAGATGGCCTTCAAAATGAATGCATTCATCAAAGAATGCATTCATTTCAGTCTGAATTCTTTTTTGGCAAAAAAGAATTCAAAAAACAATGAATACATTCATTTTTTGGCATTCATTTGTTTTTGTAATTTGTCAGAAAAATAAGGGTTACAATATTAAAGCCGTAAAATCCCGCAATTTCCGGAATTTTTGTTGTTATTGACATTTTAATGAAAATATATCATTGCGTTTGGAAAATTATAAGAGTATATTTTATTAAAATCTGCGTTTTCACAAATATGTGAACAATTACAATGAATTGGACAACTTTGTGGCAAACATTTTCGGGAATTATGGGATCGTGGGACTAGAAGCTCTTATTTGTCAGCGACACACATCCGGCAAATTCCGTGAAACTCAAATTTCTTATTTTGAAGCAGCGCAGCGTCAACAGTGTTGATGTAGCGCATTTTTGTTTAGTAGCGAAGTACTAAAATGAAAGTTCTTAATAATACTAATTATGTATATAATGGCATTTAATAAACAATTTAAATAAATTTATTTATTGTATTTATTAATCTAAAATTGTGCGTACGTATAGTGCTTTGAAAAATAATACAAAATTGTCAAATTAAATTACATGTCAACTGGATTGTTTTTTTAAATTTTTTATTTGCAAATAATTAATACATTTTAATAATTATTAAGGGTGTGTGCGAGTTCGAAAAAATAGCTGACTAAGCTAAACTTTGTCGGTAATGCAGCGTTTACTTTTCAATTTAGCTAACTTTCGAGCAAACTAAATTGGAAGACATCAAACAGACATATGATAATCGTTTTATTAGGGACTTTAACAATTACCGCTTACTGAATGGCGATCGAATTAAAACCCGTACAATTTAGTTTAATCAGCAATTTAGTCGAACTTTTAATATGAAAAATGTGCGTTTTAAAAATAGTACTTTGTAGTTCAAAAAGGATAAAAAACGAACTAACGTCTCTACGTTTTTCTTTTTATAGTTTTTGGATAACATTTAACATCACCGTGTCTATTTTATTACATTAAAAAATATAATAATTATTAAAATACCGATATTATTTACATACAAAAAAGATTTTTGACATCGGTTTGGATTATTTTTATATTATTTTACTGATTATGCCCCTTTCAGTTTGTCCGGCATTTTTAAAAAATGTTTTTTTTTCTAAATGTGTCTGTGTATTTAATTTGCATACATAGTTTAATTTTAGCATAAGAACTAAACATTTGAAAACAAGGTAAGTATCGAGTACGAGAAAATAGCGATATTTTACATCACTAAATGGTACGCGCAACGAAAAGTACAAACTTAACGTTTTTCCAACGTTCTTCGCAACAATTTGATCTTTGCGTTTCCTGGAATTGCCATCAATGTTTTCGGCGCGTGCCAACCGCACGGCCGGACTATTGCTATGCGCTCAAGTACAGCGCGCGTAGTCCACGAACTTATTTCGTGGAATTGTTGCGACCTAACATTTTTGCAATAATCGTTAATTTACGCAATGTCGATTCAGTCGGAAAAGTATTTTCCTGCAACAAATCACATTCGCCGTATACTTGGGGAAAAACTGTATTAAAAAATGTAATGCCCTTTAGCATGATAGTGGCGATATGTATATGTATATATATTAATTGCGCAAAAACAAAATGTTACTTTATACATAATTAGTAGTTAGTAATAATTTTTAGTACTTCGCTACTAAACAAAAATGCGCTACATCAACACTGTTGACGCTGCGCTGCTTCAAAATAAGAAATTTGAGTTTCACGGAATTTGCCGGATGTGTGTCGCTGACAAATAAGAGCTTCTAGTCCCACGATCTCATAATTCCCGAAAATGTTTGCCACAAAGTTGTCCAATTCATTGTAATTGTTCACATATTTGTGAAAACGCAGATTTTAATAAAATATACTCTTATAATTTTCCAAACGCAATGATATATTTTCATTAAAATGTCAATAACAACAAAAATTCCGGAAATTGCGGGATTTTACGGCTTTAATATTGTAACCCTTATTTTTCTGACAAATTACAAAAACAAATGAATGCCAAAAAATGAATGTATTCATTGTTTTTTGAATTCTTTTTTGCCAAAAAAGAATTCAGACTGAAATGAATGCATTCTTTGATGAATGCATTCATTTTGAAGGCCATCTGATTGGGAATTCAAGCGTTTGAATTGCCATTCTTTTGACAAAAAAGAATGCATTCATTTTGAATTCCCATTATTTTCAATTTTTTAGATGAATGCATTCCCAAAAGAATGCATTCTTTATCAACTCTGATATATACAACAAAAGTCATATTTCATATTGGAATATTTTATTTTTCGTTGCCACCTTATATAACACACGACAAGTGACACCCGCATGATCACACACACACTGCCTATATGTATTGTAGTACAGCCATCCAGTTGGCAACATCAACTTCTTGTACAACCACACCAACGTTTTTTTTTTCGTACACAAAACTTCCCGCGAAAAATTCTATCCCAAGCTTGTGTGCTTGTGTTCTTCCATTCTCATATGTTTCTTGTTGCGTCGACGAAAAGTATGCAGTGAAAACAATAGAAGAAAAGTATTGTAGCAGCACTAACCATAGCAACACATATATCAGAGGTATTATTAGTGTGTATGAAGCATAATAAGTACAGTCGTACTATTGTTAATTCAATATAAACTTTGAAATAATAAATTATTAATTTTTTATTTGTAAAAAAATCCACATTCACTCCCAAAAGTGCCATCTATCGTTTTTTCGAAAAGGTTCGTTTTTTCGAAATGGTTCGTTTTTTCGAAATGGTTCTGACATTTGATATAATCCAATTTTTTCCTGCGCACAAATACACGAACAAAACAGCGCTCCACAGGGTTTGAATATCACACAGTTTAATGCACAAAAAACACAGGGTGGGTATATCTAGAATAAATCCGTAATAATGCAAAATATTTGAAATTATATAAATTGAAATTTGTGGACCTATTTTTAACATCAATTTTAACAATGAAGGACTCAAAATAAATTGTGGGCTGGTACTTTTTAAAAAATTAAAGTAAGATAATTAAGCAGTCTTTCATCAGAATCAAAAATATTGAAAATCCGTTTACGTTTTCTATACTTTTTTCTTCTTCAAATATGTTGTTTAAAAAAAAAAATGAATAATAAGTGTAATAACCACATGTTATGTTCAACGCCCGATTTCTATATGATCTCCCCATAAATCGGAATATGTTGGTTACAGAAAAGTTTTGTATTAGTGTTGGGTATTTACAGAAAAAAATACACGGTGAGAAAATATTCATAACTCTTAAAATATTCATTCAAATATAACTCCCTATATTTTGTATCATAAAACTAATATTTCATATTCAGTGCTCGATTTCGAAGCGATGTCCCCTGAAATCATATATATCGAATATAGAATATGTTTCCTTATACTATTAGCTTTCCATAAAAAAAAAATCGCGATGAGGTTTTTTCTTAAAGTCTCGGAAATTGGATTTCAATATGAGTACCATATGACCAATTTACATATTTTGCAGATATTACTATTTTTTTTCTATGGACTTTACCTAAATCTGAGGTTAAATGAATTTAAAACTGTTTACAAATGTCATTAGCAATTTCATAAAAAAAATACACTGGGAGAAAGATTCTTACTGGCTCAAAATCTGTAAATTGGTTGAAAATCTTCATGTAAAATATACTTTTTTCATGTTAATGACAAGATTTAGAAGTTATGTCCCCTAAACTGATGGTTCACCGACTCTATAAAAGTTATAGAATACCATATTCGATTGTTTAAAATTAAATACACAGTGAAAAAATCATTTAAAATACAAAAATACTTTATCAATATTGGAGTTAATTTTGTAAAAAAAAAAAATTTAGACTTTTTTTTAACATCAATTTTAACCATGAAGGACTCAAAATAAATTGTGGGCTGGTACTTTTTAAAAAATTAAAGTAGGATAATTAAGCAATCTTTCATTAGAATCAAAAATATTGAAAATCTGTTAACGCTTTCTATACTTTTTTCATCTTCAAATATGTGGTTTAAAAAAAAAATGAATAATAAGTGTAATAACCAAATGTTATGTTCAACGCCCGATTTCTATATGATCTCCCCATAAATCGGAATATGTTGGTTACAGAAAAGTTTTGTATTAGTGTTGGGTATTTACAAAAAAAAATACACGGTGAGAAAATATTCATAACTCTTAAAATATTCATTCAAATATAACACCCTATATTTTGTATCATAAAACTAATATTTCAAATTCAGTGCTCGATTTCGGTGCGATGTCCCCTGAAATCATATATATCGAATATAGAATATGTTTCCTTATACTATTAGCTTTCTATAAAAAAAAATTCCCTATGAGGTTTTTTCTTAAAGTCTCGGAAAATCGATTTCAGTATGAGTACCATACGACCAATTCACATATTTTGCAGTTATTACTATTTTTTTCTATGTATTTATCCTAAATCTGAAGTAAAACAAATTTAGAACTGTTTAAAAATGTTATCAGAAATTAAAAAAAAAAAATACACTGTGAAAAAGTTTCTTACTGGCTCAAAATCTGTAAATTTGTCTAAAAACTTCATATAATATATACTTTTCTCATGTTTATGGCCAGATTTTGAAGTTATGACCCCTGTACTGGTGGTATACCGACTCTACAAACGTTGTAGAATACCATGGTTGATGGTTTAAAATTAAATACACAGTGAAAAAATCATTTAAGGTATAAATATACAAATGTAACACATTATATTTTGTATCATTTAATTAATATTTCAACTTCAGGGCTCGATTTCGGTACGATGTCCCCTGAACTCATATATATCGAATATAGAATATGTTTCCTTATACTATTAGCTTTCTATAAAAAAAAATTCCCGATGAGGTTTTTTTTTAAAGTCTCGGAAAATCGATTTCAATATGAGTACCATATGACAAATTCACATATTTTGTAGTTATTATTATTTTTTTTCTATGTATTTCTGCTAAATCTGACGTTAAACGAATTCAAAACTGTTTACAAATGTCATTAGCAATTTCATAAAAAAATACACTGCGAGAAAGATTCTTACTGGCTCAAAATCTGTAAATTCGTATAAAACCTTCATGTAAAATATACTTTTTTTATGTTAATGACAAGATTTAGAAGTTATGTCCCATAAACTGATGGTACACCGACTCCATAAAAGTTGTAGAATACCATGTTCGATAGTATAAAATTAAATACACAGTGAAAAAATCATTTAAAATACAAAAATAGTACATCAATATTGGTGTTAATTTTGTGAAAAATAAAAAAAATCTAGACTTTTTTTTAACATCAAATTTAACTATGAAGGAGTCAAAATAAATTGTGGGCTGGTACTTTTAAAAAAATTAAAGTAAGATAATTAAGCAATCTTTCATTAGAATCAAAAATATTGAAAATCCGTTTAAGTTTTCTATACTTTTTTCATCTTCAAATATGTTGTTTAAAAAAAAAATAATAATAAGTGTAATAACCACATGTTATGTTCAACGTCCGATTTCTATATGATCTCCCCATAAATCGGATATATGTTGGTTACAGAAAAGTTTTGTATTAGTATTGGGTATTTACAAAAAAAAATACACGGTGAGAAAATATTCATAACTCTTGAAATATTCATTCAAATATAACACCCTATGTTTTGTATCATAAAACTAATATTTCAAATTCAGTGCCCGATTTCGGTGCGATGTCCCCTGAAATCATATATATCGAATATAGAATATGTTTCCTTATACTATTGGCTTTACATAAAAAAAAAATCCCGATGAGGTTTTTTCTTAAAGTCTCGGAAAATCGATTTCAATACGAGTACCATATGACCAAATCACATATTTTGCAGTTATTACTATTTTTTTTCTATGTATTTCTCCTAAATCTGAGGTTAAACAAATTTAGAACTATTTGCAAATACTATCAGATACTTAAAAAAAAAATACACGTTGAGAAAGTTTCTTACTGGCTCAAAATCTGTAAATTTGTCTAAATACTGCATATAATATATACTTTTCTCATGTTTATGGCCAGATTTTGAAGTTATGACCCCTGTACTGGTGGTATACCGTCTCTACAAAAGTTGTAGAATACCATGGTCGATTGTTTAAAATTAAATACACAGTGAAAAAATCATTTAAGGTATAAAAACACAAATGTAACACCCTATATTTTGTATGATTAAACTAATATTTCATATTCAGTGCTCGATTTCGGTGCGATGTCCCCTGAAATCGTATATGTCGAATATAGAATATGTTTCCTTATACTATTGGCTTTCCATAAAAAAAAATTCCCGATGAGGTTTTTTCTTAAAGTCTCGGAAAATCGATTTCAATATGAGTACCATATGACAAATTCACATATTTTGTAGTTATTATTATTTTTTTTTCTATGTATTTCTGCTAAATCAAACGTTAAACGAATTCAAAACTGTTTACAAATGTCATTAGCAATTTCATAAAAAAATACACTGGGAGAAAGATTCTTATTGGCTCAAAATCTGTAAATTGGTATAAAAACTTCATGTACAATATGCTTTTTTTATGTTAATGACAAGATTTAGCAGTTATGTCCCCTAAAGTGGTGGTACACCGACTCTATAAAATTTGTAGAATACCATTGTCGATTGTTTAAAATTAAATACACTGTGAAAAAATCATTTAAAGTACAAAAATACTTCATCAATATTGCTGTTAATTTTGTAAAAAAAAAAAAAAAATTAGACTTTTTTTTAACATCAATTTTAAGCATGAAGGACTCAAAATAAATTGTGGGCTGGTACTTTTTAAAAAATTAAAGTAAGATAATTAAGCAGTCTTTCATAAGAATCAAAATTATTAAAAATCTGTCTACGCTTTCTATATTTTTTTCATCTTCAAATATGTGGTTTAAAAAAAAATTAATAATAAGTGTAATAACCACATGTTATGTTCAACGTCCGATTTCTATATGATCTCCCCTAAATCGGATATATGTTGGTTTCAGAAAAGTTTTGTATTGGTATTGGGTATTTATAAAAAAAAATACACGGTGAGAAAAGATTCATAACTTTTAAAATGTGCATTTAAATAGAACACCCTATATTTTGTATCATAAAACTAATATTTCAAATTCAGTGCCCGATTTCGGTGCGATGTCCCCTGAAATCATATATATCGAATATAGCAGATGTTTCCTTATACTATTAGCTTTCTATAAAAAAAAATCCCGATGATGTTTTTTCTTAAAGTCTCGGAAAATCGATTTCAATATGAGTACCTTATGAAAAATACGTGTTTTTGTGATTTTGCACCGGTTTTATATAGGTTTTCACCTAATTCTGAGGTGGACCGACCCCAAAAATATCTTCTAATGCCTTTGTTATACTATTAAGTTATTTTAGGATGCGAAAATTTAGTATTGCAACACAATCTGCATTGAAATACTATGGCCACTTGAAGTGCACTGAAAGTCAGCTAATTCGTCAAAAATGTATAGTTTTTGGTATTTTAACTGCATTAATGATCATTTAATTGCATAAATAATGGAATTTATCTATAAAACAATGATATTTTGTACTTTTAAGCAAAAAAAAAAAATTTGCGGCGAATTCAAATTGTGGGCTATCTTCCAATTCGCCTCGTGGGCTATCTTCACACCAGTGGAAACCGTTTACTTTTTAACTTTTTTATTACCAAGTTTTAATTAATAATAAAACACAGAAACTAAAACATAAATTAAAACATTTGTTATTTAAATTATTGACTCCATTATGTTTTCTCGAATAGTAGCAGCAAAATCGTCTTCACCAGTTGCAACGTCTCCTATTATGGATTTGTCTCTAAATTCTTCAAGGAGCTCTAATTCATTCGAAATACAAATATTTAGTAATGCGCAACAAACGTTTACTATACGAATAATTTTTTCTGGTTCGTATCTTAGTATTCTTTCTCCCAGAAGACAGCGGAAGGTACCTTTTAAGACACCGTTGCATCTCTCGATTACGTTTCTTCCCTGCGCGTGAATGTGGTTAAATTTTCGGTGACCTTCTGTAGAGGGACTTTTAAACGCTGTTATAGGCCATTTCTCTAAAGGGTACCCAGAATCTCCAAGCAACCAAGTGTTTCTTTCATCGTTTTCGTAATTTCGTTGCATTTTCTTCCATTCTGCAGAATCATTCCATATAGCAGGGTCATGCGAAGAACAAGGAAACCGCGCATTTACCGCCCAAATTTTTAAGTTGTGGCTACAGATCTATTTTCAAAAATAAAGTTGTATGGTTCAGAACATAATAAGACTTCACGGAAGACGCCGCAATGGAAATTAACTCCAAATTTAGCACTAATTGAAACAACTTTAAGCGAAATGAAATAAGCTCAACCAGTTTCATTTGTTTCATTGAGAGCTATTTCGTGGATACAATTTACATGAGGGTAATATCCTCAAGTAAATTGTCTCCAAAAGCCAAATGGTTTTAAAAATGCATACACACATTGAAAATAATTGTCCAATTCAAAAATAATTTGAAAATATTTCATGTTAAAATGGATCCACAAATATTATTATCAAATTATTGTCGGATATAACAATAAAATGTAGCCGCGGTAGCTCAGTGGTTAGTGCGTTGGACTGCGAGCCGAAAGGTCCCCGGTTCAAGCCTAGACTGGGGCTAACAACATCTTTTTATAGAAAAATTTTCTATACCGCGCTACCTCTCGTCAGTAAATGGCAAACCTACGAGAGTAAAACCATTGCCTATGAAAAGCTCTCACCCGCCGTTCGGATTCGGCAATAAACTGTAGGTCCCACCACTTTGAGTACAAATATAACACGCACAGCTCAAAATGGTGAGAGAGCTTGGCCTAAGTTCTTATAGAACTGTAGTGCCAAACTATTATTATTATAACAAAAAAATTATTAAACAAGTATTGAAAATAAAATTTTTGATTTTAATAATGCTTTTGTTAGTTTAATTTTTAGCTTTGAATGACATTTTACATTCTAAATTAGTAACATAAAAAATTAACTCAAAAAAAAAAAACACACACTGGTTTAACATTTTAATGAATTTTTATTTGAAAAATCTATAGAAATCGACATCATTGTCGGTTCGCCGGCATGTTAGCTGTGTCGCAGGGCTTTTCCACAGCGGCATTCTGCTAATTTTATTCGCACAAGTGTCACAAGCAGCCTCTATCAATTCGGAAATCGATACGAGACGAATCTCGTCTCGGCTTGATGATCATTCCATTATATAATTCCTATGCGACCGACACCGCGTGAATTGTGCAACTCGACCCGATCTAGTGGCCGAGAATGGCGGCCTAATTAGGGTCAGCTTGGATTCGGACATGTCGCGTGTCACCTTCAGATGCGTCTCGATGATGAATTCGACGATCATATAAAAAACATTGGTTTGTGTGCCGATGAAATCGAGCGAAGATAACGAATATTTTTGAAGACAGAAGATATGAAATTTCAAAAATATAAATAAAAATTGTATATGTCAAATTTATGCTACAGGGTGTCATAGAAAATCAATAATATTATGTTCAAACTAAAAATAATATTGTCGTTTCTTGCTTTCAAGAAATTGATAATATTTATTTTCAAAATTCGGCAATTATTTTCTATGTGTGTATCAATTGTAAAAAAATGTATTATTCGCTATAAAGTGTTTATGTTTTATTTACCAGTTGCACATTTAGAGAATGATGTTCTATCTATAAACAAATGTTCATTTTTAGTTGGAGCAATCATGCCAATGTTTGTTCCGTCAATGCATCCGATAATTCCAGGTATTTTTACATTATTATAAGATATGCGCTTATTTTTAGCCTTCTCTTCTTCGTTAGGAAATGTAATACATTTTGAACATAATACATTTTCCAATGCACATTTTATTTCATCAATGGCTCTTGAAACAATGGATTGGTCCATTGAGTGGAGCATGATATCGCTAATTGTTCGTTGGTAGGACCCGGTTGCATAGAAATCTAAAACAATTGCCAAATTTAAAGATATTGGAATTTTTGTAATCCTCGACGATGCATTACTAGTTGCCAAAAAATGTGATTCATTCAATATTTCTATAAAAACAGTCTTCGATACAGGAAAAGATTCTTCGAACCTTAAATAGAGAACATTACATTTTTGTTCATAGTAGCGTAAAATGACTTTCTGTTGGACAAACGCAAAACATCATAGCGCTGTCTTAAAAATCTTCTCTGTGATCTATAGTTATACACTTCGTCCTCGCTCTCACTATCTTCCACAAATAAAAGAATTGCTTGCGAATTCATTGTTAATTTTTGCTTTTTAAAATTGTTGTTTTAAATATTTTTGTTGAAATGTAACGATGACATTTAGCGCAGGGGTAATTTCTTCGAACTTAATTTTGAAAAAAATAAAATCGTCTGTCGAAAGTTAATACATACTGCCTTGTCGATATTTTCGCTTCGATAATCGCTTTCGATGCGAAGTTATAACATCTTGCCACTGTATTTAAATTGTTTGATTTCATATTTTATTTAAAACGAATTAGTTCTAATTTTACTTATTAAAAACGGTTTTTTGCATTTCAAAATAATGTATTTCAAAATAAGTAGTCGATTTATAGTTCACAATAAACCGATCATGCCAATTATTTTCTTGTTTAGACAGCGTAGATATATAAGTAATCTAAATTAGTATTTTCATTGATTTAACTCTTCTAGTTTTTCTGTAATCGTGCTTTCAACAGACAGACGGATATCACTAAATCGACCTCCTGATAAAAAATATATATATATACTTTTCTATAAAAGAAATGCTTACATCTCGGTGTTGAAAACGGCCTACCACACTAAATATACGCTTTCATTCTTAGTGTAAGGTATAAAAAAATATATATTTCAAACTGAAGATTACGTTCTCATTTTAGACAATAAACTCTAGGCGTACGTTTAAATAAAGCAATTAAATAATATACAAATTTATATATGTGATTACGTCTAAGGACAATACACATTAAAGGGTTAAAATTGTCAAACTACCCAAATAGGCAACTTATGTCTGACAGATGTCGTTAAGTTAACTTTTAAATGTTTTCGAAATCTGTAAAGTTTGAAAAGCCGTCTTTTATTAATACAAATGATCCTCCAAAAGAATGCCCTAAATTTATACAGAAAGATGATTTAAAGTAATTATTCAAACATCTTTTTTTAGTAACATAAATGTAACAATAAACAATTTATTTAGGTATGTCAAAATTTAAATAACATTTGTATTTAAAAGTTATCAAGGAAGGCTTATTCAGTGGGTTTTTCTTATTGAAAACCCAAACGAGCAACGGTTACGGCTTCAGTTTATGTTTAAAGCAGCGAAGGGCAAATGCACTCATTAACAAAATGCTTAAGTGTTTGTGCGTTTGAAATGCTTTACACTTAAAACAATGTTGGTACACTTGAAACAATGGTTGCATGAGCAAAAGCTTTTTGTTTATCTTTTATGTCGCAACATTGAAATACTTATTTTGTGTGTTACATATTAAAGACACTTTGAATCATGAATATTTTTAATTTTAATAATATTAGGCATTCCAAATTCTGTCAGACGAAAATATAACTGACACAAAAAAATAAGAAAAATAACAAATATTTAATAAAAAATAATTTTTAATATTAAACGTTTTTAAAGTGAATTTTTAGTATGATTTAAAATGAAACGTGGGACGGTGATAATATCGTCGTCGTTCAGTGAAAAGTCGTTAAGTCCATTTTTCGAAAATATCGAGATGTATGCCACTATTACATCTTACCAAACCGAAGATTTTAAAAATGGAAAATCACTAACTCCAAATATTTATAAATTTAGTTCAGTGAAAAGTACTCAAGTCCACAATTAAAACGTAAAAAGCGTCCGATCAAATACATTTCGGACTTAAACTAGATCGGACTTAAAAGATGAAATCTGAATAAAACCGTGCTGAGTTAGTCGGATTTCAACGATTTTTCGATTAAATGATAGATATTATGCAGGACTTTCATCTCTAATTTAAACTCAGATACAATTACTTGAATAAACTTGAGCACTGTTACTGTTTATATGGGACTTAGCGATTTTTCTCTGAACAGCAATCGTCGAAAAAGGATTAAAACGGTGCCGAGTCCACAAAATGGTCGGATTTTAACATTTTTGAATTAAATGATAGATATTATGCAGTTCTTTCATCTGCAATGCACACTGAAATCCGACAATTATTTAAATAAACTGGTGAACTACTACTGTTTATATGGGACTTAGTGATTTTTCAATGAGCGAAGAAAAGAAGCCAATAAGAGTCATGTGTTGTGTCCAAACTATTTTTTTTTTTTCCTTTTTTAGTGGAATTCGTTGTTTATACTATATGCTTAGCACTATTTGAATCCAAAAAATATAATGATTTGTTACGGTAATTTATATCTTTAAAAGCATTTATCTCAATACTAAATTTTTGGACTTTTCACTGTGAGACAACGATATAATCTATTGGATTGGTGTGTAGGGTATTTATAGTCGGCTTAGACCGACTATAATTTTGATAATCCTAACTATCATAATAACACCTACTATAATAGTAGGTGTTACTATTATAGTTAGGATTATCAAAATTATAGTCGGTCTAAGCCGACTATAAATACCCTACACATATGTGTGGTTATCATTCAAAGTGGTAAATAGATCACCAGGGTATACGAATCGTTTCAAATATACTTCACGATTGCTTTGCTCTTTGTCCAATCCCGCACATATATAGCCTATCATTCCTTCCAGACCATACCGCATCTGTGGTCAAAATTTCAAGAAAATCGGATCAGCCATTTAGACTGAGAAGCGGAACAAACGTGATTGCTTTTGTTTTTGTATTTTTGCTTTTGTTATGTTTTGTGCTTTTTTGTTTTTAATTTTTTTTTTGTATTTGAGTTTTTTGTTTCATATTCGTAGCTGGTATAAGTGCCAAGTTATATCGTTTTGAAAGTTTAGGTTGTATGGGAGGTACCACGCCCCTTTGTCCAATCTCACCCATATATAGCCCATCATTCCTTCCAGACCATACCGCATCTGTGGTCAAAATTTCAAGAAAATCGGATCAGCCGTTTAGACGGAGATGTGGAACAAACAAACAAACCAACCAACATTCAGATTTATTATATTAATAGGATAGTAGTTAAATAGATATTTGCATATTTTCTTTTTCACATATATATAGTAATATTTCCTAACCTTACTTTTAGGTCTTCTTCCAAAAAAAAATACAACTTGCAACCATTTGAAATGCTCTTAGCATTTTTGGAGCAGCATAATGAAAGCACTGGATCTTTTGTAAAAATTAACAACTAGCAAGGATTTAAAAAATAAGATAAAAAGAAAATGCGTAAATTCCACAATAAAGCAGAGAAAACTGGAGGTGGAAGGAATCAAATGGCATTTTCTGCATTTGAAGAACGAGTTATAGCTCTCACGGGAATGTCCACATCGATTTTTGGTTTGAAAGGAAAATACTTTGGTGCTACAAATCATGCAGATCATGATGGTGAAGGAGATGATGATGTTGCTCCAGAATCCGATGCTGTTGCAATTGCATGTACACCGGAGTTGACAGAAGATTCAAAAAGCGGGCAAATAGACAAATCTTTCTCATCAAACGGTGCTCGTAAAAAAAGATCTCGACCAACAACACAATCATTAATTTTAAAAGAGTTGAGAAAACAGAGAAAAGAAACGGCAAATTCCAGGAAAGCATTATTTCCCTAATGAGAGAGGCGAATGAAATTAATCCAAAGAGGCTTAAAGTTGAAGAAGAAATCCTTGAATTGAAAAAACAGAGGGAAACCGTTTACTTTTTAACTTTTTTATTACCAAGTTTTAATTAATAATAAACCACAGAAACTAAAACATAAATTAAAACATTTGTTATTTAAATTATTAACTCCATTATGTTTTCTCGAATAGTAGCAGCAAAATCGTCTTCACCAGTTTCAACGTCTCCTATTATGGATTTGTCTCTAAATTCTTCAAGGAGCTCTAATTCATTCGAAATACAAATATTTAGTAATGCGCAACAAACGTTTACTATACGAATAATTTTTTCTGGTTCGTATCTTAGTATTCTTTCTCCCAGAAGACAGCGGAAGGTACCTTTTAAGACACCGTTGCATCTCTCGATTACGTTTCTTCCCTGCGCGTGAATGTGGTTAAATTTTCGGTGACCTTCTGTAGAGGGACTTTTAAACGCTGTTATAGGCCATTTCTCTAAAGGGTACCCAGAATCTCCAAGCAACCAAGTGTTTCTTTCATCGTTTTCGTAATTTCGTTGCATTTTCTTCCATTCTGCAGAATCATTCCATATAGCAGGGTCATGCGAAGAACAAGGAAACCGCGCATTTACCGCCCAAATTTTTAAGTTGTGGCTACAGATCTATTTTCAAAAATAAAGTTGTATGGTTCAGAACATAATAAGACTTCACGGAAGACGCCGCAATGGAAATTAACTCCAAATTTAGCACTAATTGAAACAACTTTAAGCGAAATGAAATAAGCTCAACCAGTTTCATTTGTTTCATTGAGAGCTATTTCGTGGAGACAATTTACATGAGGGTAATATCCTCAAGTAAATTGTCTCCAAAAGCCAAATGTTTTTAAAAATGCATACACACATTGAAAATAATTGTCGAATCCAAAAATAATTTGAAAATATTTCATGTTAAAATGGATCCACAAATATTATTATCAAATTATTGTCGGATATAACAATAAAATGTAGCCGCGGTAGCTCAGTGGTTAGTGCGTTGGACTGCGAGCCGAAAGGTCCCCGGTTCAAGTCTAGACTGGGGCTAACAACATCTTTTTATAGAAAAATTTTCTATACCGCGCTACCTCTCGTCAGTAAATGGCAAACCTACGAGAGTAAAACCATTGCCTATGAAAAGCTCTCACCCGCCGTTCGGATTCGGCAATAAACTGTAGGTCCCACCACTTTGAGTACAAATATAACACGCACAGCTCAAAATGGTGAGAGAGCTTGGCCTAAGTTCTTATAGAACTGTAGTGCCGAACTATTATTATTATTATAACAATAAAATTATCAAACAAGTATTGAAAATAAAATTTTTGATTTTAATAATGCTTTTGTTAGTTTCATTTTTAGCTTTGAATGACATTTTACATTCTAAATTAGTAACATAAAAAAACAACTCAAAAAAAAAAACACACTGGTTTGACATTTTAATGAATTTTTATTTGAAAAATCTATAGAAATCGACATCATTGTCGGTTCGCCGGCATGTTAGCTGTGTCGCAGGGCTTTTCCACAGCAGCATTCTGCTAATTTTATTCGCACAAGTGTCACGTCTCATGTACAGGCTCAAGTTCTTCACATAGAAAGCAGCCTCTATCAATTCGGAAATCGATACGAGACGAATCTCGTCTCGGCTTGATGATCATTCCATTATATAATTCCTATGCGACCGACACCGCGTGAATTGTGCAACTCGACCCGATCTAGTGGCCGAGAATGGCGGCCTAATTAAGGTCAGCTTGGATTCGGACATGTCGCGTGTCACCTTCAGATGCGTCTCGCTGATGAATTCGATCACATAAAAAACATTGGTTTGTGTGCCGATGAAATCGCGCGAAGATAACGAATATTTTTGAAGACATGAAATTTCAAAAATATAAATAAAAATTGTATATGTCAAATTTATGCTACAGGGTGTCATAGAAAATCAATAATATTATGTTCGAACTAAAAATAATATTGTCGTTTCTTGCTTTCAAGAAATTGATAATTTTTATTTTCAAAATTCGGCAATTATTTTCTATGTGTGTATCAATTGTAAAAAAATGTATTATTCGCTATAAAGTGTTTATGTTTTATTTACCAGTTTCACATTTAGAGAATGATGACTTTTCTATCTATAAACAAATGTTCATTTTTAGTTGGAGCAATCATGCCAATGTGTGTTCCGTCAATGCATCCGATAATTCCAGGTATTTTTACATTATTATAAGATATGTGCTTATTTTTAGCCTTCTCTTCTTCGTTAGGAAATGTAATACATTTTGAACATAATACATTTTCCAATGCACATTTTATTTCATCAATGGCTCTTGAAACAATTGATTGGTCCATTGAGTGGAGCATGATATCGCTATTGTTCGTTGGTAGGACCCGGTTGCATAGAAATCTAAAACAATTGACAAATTTAAAGATATTGGAATTTTTGTAATCCTCGACGATGCATTACTAGTTGCAAAAATTGTAATTCATTCAATATTTCTATAAAAACTGTCTTCGATACACGGAAAGATTCTTCAAACCTTAAATAGAGAACATTACATTTTTGTTCATAGTAGCGTAAAATTACTTTCTGTTGGACAAACGCAAAACATCATAGCGCTGTCTTAAAAATCTTCTCTGTGATCTATAGTTATACACTTCGTCCTCGCTCTCACTATCTTCCACAAATAAAAGAATTGCTTGCGAATTCATTGTTAATTTTTGCTTTTTAAAATTGTTGTTTTAAATATTATTGTTTAAATGTAACGATGACAGGGGTAAATATTTCTAACTTAATTTCGAAAAAAATAAAATCGCCTGTCGAAAGTTAATACATACTGCCTTGTCGATATTTTCGCTTCGATAATCGCTTTCGATGCGAAGTTATAACATCTTGCCACTGTATTTAAATTGTTCGATTTCATATTTTATTTAAAACGAATTAGTTCTAATTTTACTTATTAAAAACGGTTTTTTGCATTTCAAAATAATGTATTTCAAAATAGGTAGTCGATTTATAGTTCACAATAAACCGATCATGCCAATTATTTTCTTGTTTAGACAGCGTAGATATATAAGTAATCTAAATTAGTATTTTTTTAATTGATTTAACTCTTCTAGTTTTCTGTAATCGTGCTTTCAACAGACAGACGGATATCACTAAATCGACCTCCTGATAAAAAATATATATATATACTTTTCTATAAAAGAAATGCTTACATCTGGGTGTTAAAAACGGCCTACCAAACTAAATATACCCTTTCACTCTTAGTGTAAGGTATAAAAAAATATATATTTCAAACTGAAGATTACGTTCTCATTTTAGACAATGAACTCTATTCCTACGTTTAAATAAAGCAATTAAAAAAATAAAAATGTATATATGTGATTCGTCTAAGGGCAATAGGCATTAAATGGTTAACATTGTAAAACTACCTAAATAGGCAACTTATGTCTGACAGATGTCGTTAAGTTAACTTTTAAATGTTTTCGATATCTGTAAAGTTTGAAAAGCCGTCTTTTAGTAATACAAATGATCAACCAAAAGAATTCCCTAAATTTATACAGAAAGATGATTTAAAGTAATTATTCAAACATCTTTTTTTAGTAACATAAATGTAACAATAAACAATTTATTTAGGTATGTCAAAATTTAAATAACATTTGTATTTAAAAGTTATCAAGGAAGGCTTATTCAGTGGGTTTTTCTTATTGAAAACCCAAACGAGCAACGGTTACGGCTTCAGTTTATGTTTAAAGCAGCGAAGGGCAAATGCACATATTTTGTTCCATATTAAAGAAACTTTAAATCATGAATAGGCTTTCGAATTCTGTCAGACGAAAATCTAACTGACACAAAAAATAATAAAAATAAAAAATATGAAATAAAAAATATTTTTTAATATAAAACGTTTTTAAAGTGAATTTTTATATTATTTAAAATGAAACGTGGGACGGTGATAATATCGTAGTCGTTCGGTGAAAAGTCGTTAAGTCCATTTTTCGAAAATATCGAGATAAGTATGCCACTATAATAAAAACGAACTCATCTAATTTAAACTGAAATCAGATACAATTATTTGGATAAACTAGAGCACTGTTACTGTTTATATGGGACTTATTGACTTTTCATTAAACGGCAATCGTCGAAATATGATTTTAACGATTTTTGGATTAAATGATAGATATTATGCAGTTCTTTCATCTCCAATTCAAACTGAAATCAGATACAATTATTTGAACTGGAGCACTGTTACTGTTTATATGTGACTTGGAGATTTTTCACTGAGCGATGAAGAAAAGAATCCAATATTAGCCATGTGTTGTGTCCAAACTATTTTTTTATTCTTTTGGTAGTGGATTTCGTTGTCAATACTACATGCTTAGCACTATTTAATTCCAAAAATATTCTGATTTGTTACGGTAATTTATATCTTTAAAAGCATTTATCTCAATACTCAATTTTTGGACTTAGTAACTTTTCACTGAACGACGACGATATAATCTATTGGATTCTTCACATAAAACGTTTTATACTACAAACAATATTTTTTATTTAATATTTTTTGTTTTTCTATTTTTTTTATTTGTTTGTTTCAATAAAGAACATTTTATTTAAGTTTAACTTAAAATATAGACAAAGAAGGTTTATTATAAACCAATTGGGAAGGTTAGATCACATGGGAAATTTTAAAGTAGGGACATTTTATAGTAGGTGTTATTGTTATTGTTAGGATTATCAAAATTATAGTCGGCTTAAGCCGACTAAAAAAACCCTATACATATCTGTGGTTAACATTCAAAGTGGTATATAGGTACTAGGGTATACGAATCCTGAAAATAACTACAATCTTTCAATCGCTGAAGAATATCCATTCATTTGATACCCATATTTACAAATGGGTAGGTGTACCGAATTTCGATTTTTATTTTTGGGAACCACAAGTCGTATCGGCGGAAAATATTATTTTCATGTATTTGAGTTAAGTATTTAAGTTAATATATATTTGACCAAGAAAGTGCTTAGGTAGCACATATACAGTAAAATTGAACTGTAGATGTAAATTTTATATGAGTTATTTGAATATAAATGGGCAGATCACAGGTCAAAATAGACCGATCTCGCCGATCTCACATACGGCGTAGCTATACAAGTTATCTAAATTATGAGTTTCATTTATCTAACTCTTCAATTGTTTAAGTAGTAGGGATTTCAACAGACAGACAGACGGACATCGCTAAATCGACTCATAAGGTCATGCTGATCAGTAGCGTAGCGTCAACGCACTTATGGGGGACGGACGTGTCGTCTCTTGTCTTTTTAACGTGTTCCGTCCGTCGTTTAGTATAAATGTGTTTCAAAACTGTGTTTAATGTGCCCGCCCAACATAAAATAACAACGAAATAAAACAAAATTAAATTAAAACACAAACTAATAATAATTTACATAAAAAACAAAAAAGGAAAAATAAACACCAAAAATAAAAATTCAACAACAACATAATAGAACCGGTTTCGCGCTGCCTGTTGAGTTGCCGCATCGTTGAAATCATGTCGGTTGAAATCATAGTCGGATTTCAACGATTTTTGGATTAAATGATAGATATTATGCAGGTCTTTCATCTCTAATTTAAAATGAAATCAGATACAATTATTTGGATAAACCGGAGCACTGTTACTGTTTATATGCGACTTGGAGATTTTTCACTGAGCGATGAAGAAAAGAAGCCAATAACAGTCATATGTTGTGTCCAAACTATTTTTTTTTGCTTTTTGTAGTGGAATTAGTTGTCTATACTACATGCTTAGCACTATTTGAATCCAAAACAATTGGGAAGATTAGATCACATGGCAAATTTTAAAGTAGGTTTTATTATGATAGTTAGGATTATCAAAATTATAGTCGGTCTAAGCCGACTATAAATACCCTACACATATGTGTGGTTACCATTGAAAGTGGTATATAGGTCACAAGGGTATACGAATCCTGAAATTAACTGCAAACTTTCAATCGCTGAAGAATTTCCATTCATTTGATACCCATATTTAAAAATGGGTAGGTGTACCGAATTTCGATTTTTTTTTGTAACCACAAGTCGTTTCGCCGGAAAACTTTATTTTCATGTATTTGAGCATGAGTCAATATATATTTGACCAAAAAAAGTTTACCTAAGCATATATACAGTAATATTGATCTGTAGATATTCATTTTATATGAGGTATTTGAACATAAGTGGTCGGTTCTCAGGTCACAATAGACCGATCATACCAATTTTCTTGTTCGTACAACTTAGATATATAAGTAATCTAAATCTAAAGTTTCATTGTTTTATCTCTTGTACTTTTTCTGTAATCGTGATTTGAACAGACAGACAGAGGGACAGACAGACATCGTTAAATCGACTCAGGAGGTCATGGTGATCAAGAATATATATACTTTTCCATACCGGAGATGCTTCCTTCTGGGTGTTACAAACGGCGTACCAAACTGAATATACCCTTTCAAACTTATTGTAGGGTATAAATATTCTGATTTGTTACGGTCATTTATATCTTGAAAAGCATTTATTCAATACTCAATTTTTGGACTTAGTGACTTTTCACTAAACGACGACGATATAATCTATTGGATTCTTAAAGTTCACATAGAAAACGTTTTATACCAAAAACAATATTTCTTATTTTATATTTTTTGTTATGTTTTTCTATCTTTCTTATTTATTTGTTTGTTTCAATTAAAAACATTTTATTTAAGTTTAACTTAAAATATAGAAAAATGTTGGGAAGGTTAGATTACATGGGAAATTTTATAGTAGGCTATAAATACAATACACATATGTGTGGTTACCATTCAAAGTTGGTATATAGGTCACCAGGGTATACGAATCGTTTCAAATATACTTCACGATTGCTTAATATCAAGATAAATCTACGAAATTCTACAAATAATGACCTAAAATTTGAAATAATTAAAAAAATGAGCAAACGCTTAAAAAACATTTTATATTATAAAAATGTCTCCTATAGATTGCTTTCTTTGCCAACATACTCGTCGGTTAGTGGGAGTTGCACAAGCCGCGTCTCACAGGCGACCGCAGCCGGTGACAGCGCTCCGAAATTCGCCGAACACAAACTGGCCGCTGAGCTGGTCGTCGCCTGCATGGACTGTCGCGTGCCGTTCGAGGAGTTTTACAACGAGCCACAAAGCGATGCCATACAAATGGATCGCGACTATTTGTCCTATAAGATTCTCTCCTTGGATCTTAGTAACGAGAGTAGGTTTCAAATGCTATTTTTTATAAATTGCATTTGGAGGTGATCGCCCTGTACTACGACAGTCGCATTCGCATGTACAGCGAGCGCTACTCATCGATCTACACATTGCTGCATCACTTTGGCGCCGGTGCCGATGAAGCACGCGTCCGGATCTAAAGCCCAAAGTGCGACATGACAATATTATCGACGATGCTTTGATTGGCGTAAGTTAATTGTGGCATGATGTTATAACTTTACATATTTCGACATTATTAATCTGAAATTAATTCCAAACTATATTTCAATATTGTATTTATTAATCAGAGGTGTGGGCGGATTTAAAAAAAAGGATAAAAATTTAAAAAATGCGTAAATTCCTCAATAAAGCAGAGAAAACTGTGGGTGGAAGGAATCAAATGGCATTTTCTGCATTTAAAAAACGAGTTATAGCTCTCACGGGAATGTCCACATCGGTTTTTGGTTTGAAAGAAAAATACTTTGGTGCTACAAATCATGCTGAATGTGCAGATCATGATGGTGAAGGAGATGATGATGTTGCTCCAGAATACGATGCTGCTGCAATTGCATGTACACCGGAGTTGACAGAAGATTCAACAAGCGGGAAAATAGACAAATCTCGACCAACAACACAAGCATTAATTTTAAAAGAGTTGAGAGAACAAAGAAAAGAAAACGGCAAATTCCAGGAAAGCATTATTTCCCTAATGAGAGAGGCGAATGAAATTAATCCAAAGAGGCTTAAAGTTAAAGAAGAAATCCTTGAATTGAAAAAACAGAGGGAAACCTTTTACTTTTTAACTTTTTTATTACCAAGTTTTAATTAATAATAAAACACAGAAACTAAAACATAAATTAAAACATTTGTTATTTTTATTATTATTGACTCCATTAAGTTTTCTCGAATAGTAGCAGCAAAATCGTCATCATATTCTTCACCAGTTGCAACGTTTCCTATTATGGATTTGTCTCTAAATTCTTCAAGGAGCTCTAATTCATTCGAAATACAAATATTTAGTAATGCGCAACAAACGTTTACTATACGAATAATTTTTTCTGGTTCGTATCTTAGTTTTCTTTCTCCCAGAAGACAGCGGAAGGTACCTTTTAAGACACCGTTGCATCTCTCGATTACGTTTCTTCTCTGCGCGTGAATGTGGTAAAATTTTCGGTGACCTTCTGTAGAGGGACTTTAAACCGCCCAGATTTTTGTGGCCACAGATCTATTTTAAAAAATAAAGTTGTTTGGTTCAGAACATAATAAGGCTTCACGTAATAAGGCTTCACGGAAGAGTCCGCAATGGAAATTAACTCCAAATTTAGCAGTAATTGAAACAATTTTAAGCGAAATGAAATAAGCTCAACCAGTTTCATTTGTTTCATTGAGAGCTATTTCGTGGAGACAATTTACATGAGGATATTACCCAACAAGTATTGAAAATAAAATTTTTGGTATTAATAATTCTATTGTTAGTTTCATTTTTAGCTTTGAATAACATTTTACATTCTAAATTAGTAACATAAAAAAACAACTCAAAAAAAAACACACACTGGATTCACATTTTAATGAATTTTTATTTGAAAAATCTATAGAAATCGACATCATTGTCGGTTCGCCGAAATGTTAGCATGCATCACTGCTGGTAGCTGTGTCGCAGGGCTTTTCCACAGCGGCATTCTGCTAATTTTATTCGCACAAGTGTCACGTATCATGTGCAGGATCAAGATCTTCACATAGAAAGCAGCCTCTATCATTTCGGAAATCGATACGAGACGAATCTCGTCTCGGCTTGATGATCATTCCATTATATAATTCCGATGTGACCGACACCGCGTGAATTGTGCAACTCGACCCGATCTAATGGCCGAGAATGGCGGCCTAATTAGGGTCAGCTTGGATTCGGACATGTCGCGTGTCACCTTCAGATGCGTCTCGCCGACGATGCGTCTGTGCCGACGAAATCGCGCAAAGATAACGAATATCTTTGAAGACAGAAGATATGAAATTTCAAAAATATAAATAAAAATGGTATATGTCAAATTTATAGAAAATCAATAATATTATGTTCAAACTAAAAATAATATTGTCGTTTCTTGCTTTCAAGATATTGATAATATTTATTTTCAAAATTCGACAATTATTTTCTATGTGTGTATCAATTGTAAAAAAAAATGTATTATTCGCTCTAAAGTGTTTATGTTTTATTTACCAGTTGCACATTTAGAGAATGATGACCTTTTCTATCTATAAACAAATGTTCACTTTTAGTTGGAGCAATCATGCCAATGTGTGTTCCGTCAATGCATCCGATAATTCCAGGTATTTTTACATTATTATAAGATATGCGCTTATTTTTAGCCTTCTCTTCTTCGTTAGGAAATGTAATACATTTTGAACATAATGCATTTTCCAATGCACATTTTATTTCATCAATGGCTCTTAAAACAATTGATTGGTCCATTGAGTGGAGCATGATATCGCTAATTGTTCGTTGGTAGGACCCGGTTGCATAGAAATCTAAAACAATTGCCAAATTTAAAGATATTGGAATTTTTGTAATCCTCGACGATGCATTACTAGTTGCCAAAAATTGTAATTCATTCAATATTTCTATAAAAACTGTCTTCGATACACGGAAAGATTCTTCAAACCTTAAATAGAGAACATTACATTTTTGTTCATAGTAGCGTAAAATTACTTTCTGTTGGACAAACGCAAAACATCATAACGCTGTCCTAACAATCTTCTCTGTGCTCTATAGTTATACACTTCGTCCTCGCTCTCACTATCTTCCACAAATAAAAGAATTTCTTGCGAATTCATTGTTAATTTTTGCTTTTTAAAATTGTTGTTTTAAATATTTTTGTTGAAATGTAACGATGACATTTAGCGCAGGGGTAATTTCTTCGAACTTAATTTTGAAAAAAATAAAATCGTCTGTCAAAAGTTAATACATACTGCCTTGTCGATATTTTCGCTTCGATAATCGCTTTCGATGCGAAGTTATAACATCTTGCCACTGTATTTAAATTGTTCGATTTCATATTTTATTTAAAACGAATTAGTTCTAATTTTACTTATTAAAAACGGTTTTTTGCATTTCAAAATAATGTATTTCAAAATAGGTAGTCGATTTATAGTTCACAATAAACCGATCATGCCAATTATTTTCTTGTTTAGACAGCGTAGATATATAAGTAATCTAAATTAGTATTTTTTTAATTGATTTAACTCTTCTAGTTTTCTGTAATCGTGCTTTCAACAGACAGACGGATATCACTAAATCGACCTCCTGATAAAAAATATATATATATACTTTTCTATAAAAGAAATGCTTACATCTCGGTGTTAAAATGGCCTACCACACTAAATATACGCTTTCACTCTTAGTGTAAGGTATAAAAAAATATATATTTCAAACTGAAGATTACGTTCTCATTTTAGACAATAAACTCCAGGCGTACGTTTAAATAAAGCAATTAAATAAAATAAAAATTTATATATGTGATTACGTCTAAGGACAATACACATTAAAGGGTTAACATTGTCAAACTACCCAAATAGGCAACTTATGTCTGACAGATGTCGTTAAGTTAACTTTTAAATGATTTCGAAATCTGAAAAGTTTGAAAAGCCGTTTTTTATTAATACAAATGATCAACCAAAAGAATGAATGCCCTAAATTTATACAGAAAGATGATTTAAAGTAATTATTCAAACATCTTTTTTTAGTAACATAAATGTAACAATAAACAATTTATTTAGGTATGTCAAAATTTAAATAACATTTGTATTTAAAAGTTATCAAGGAAGGCTTATTCAGTGGGTTTTTCTTATTGAAAACCCAAACGAGCAACGGTTACGGCTTCAGTTTATGTTTAAAGCAGCGAAGGGCAAATGCACATATTTTGTTCCATATTAAAGAAACTTTAAATCATGAATAGGCTTTCGAATTCTGTCAGACGAAAATCTAACTGACACAAAAAATAATAAAAATAAAAAATATGAAATAAAAAATATTTTTTAATATAAAACGTTTTTAAAGTGAATTTTTATATTATTTAAAATGAAACGTGGGACGGTGATAATATCGTAGTCGTTCGGTGAAAAGTCGTTAAGTCCATTTTTCGAAAATATCGAGATAAGTATGCCACTATAATAAAAACGAACTTATCTAATTTAAACTGAAATCAGATACAATTATTTGGATAAACTAGAGCACTGTTACTGTTTATATGGGACTTATTGACTTTTCATTAAACGGCAATCGTCGAAATATGATTTTAACGATTTTTGGATTAAATGATAGATATTATGCAGTTCTTTCATCTCCAATTCAAACTGAAATCAGATACAATTATTTGAACTGGAGCACTGTTACTGTTTATATGTGACTTGGAGATTTTTCACTGAGCGATGAAGAAAAGAATCCAATATTAGCCATGTGTTGTGTCCAAACTATTTTTTTATTCTTTTGGTAGTGGATTTCGTTGTCAATACTACATGCTTAGCACTATTTAATTCCAAAAATATTCTGATTTGTTACGGTAATTTATATCTTTAAAAGCATTTATCTCAATACTCAATTTTTGGACTTAGTAACTTTTCACTGAACGACGACGATATAATCTATTGGATTCTTCACATAAAACGTTTTATACTACAAACAATATTTTTTATTTAATATTTTTTGTTTTTCTATTTTTTTTATTTGTTTGTTTCAATAAAGAACATTTTATTTAAGTTTAACTTAAAATATAGACAAAGAAGGTTTATTATAAACCAATTGGGAAGGTTAGATCACATGGGAAATTTTAAAGTAGGGACATTTTATAGTAGGTGTTATTGTTATTGTTAGGATTATCAAAATTATAGTCGGCTTAAGCCGACTAAAAAAACCCTATACATATCTGTGGTTAACATTCAAAGTGGTATATAGGTACTAGGGTATACGAATCCTGAAAATAACTACAATCTTTCAATCGCTGAAGAATATCCATTCATTTGATACCCATATTTACAAATGGGTAGGTGTACCGAATTTCAATTTTTATTTTTGGGAACCACAAGTCGTATCGGCGGAAAATATTATTTTCATGTATTTGAGTTAAGTATTTAAGTTAATATATATTTGACCAATAAAGTGCTTAGGTAGCACATATACAGTAAAATTGAACTGTAGATGTAAATTTTGTATGAGTTATTTGAATATAAATGGGCAGATCACAGGTCAAAATAGACCGATCTCGCCGATCTCACATACGGCGTAGCTATACAAGTTTTCTAAATTATGAGTTTCATTTATCTAACTCTTCAATTGTTTAAGTAGTAGGGATTTCAACAGACAGACAGACGGACATCGCTAAATCGACTCATAAGGTCATTCTGATCAGTAGCGTCAACGCACTTATGGGGGACGGACGTGTCGTCTCTTGTCTTTTTAACGTGTTCCGTCCGTCGTTTAGTATAAATGTGTTTCAAAACTGTGTTTAATGTGCCCGCCCAACATAAAATAACAACGAAATAAAACAAAATTAAATTAAAACACAAACTAATAATAATTTACATAAAAAACAAAAAAGAAAAATAAACACCAAAAAATAAAAATTCAACAACAACATAATAGAACCGGTTTCGCGCTGCCTGTTGAGTTGCCGCATCGTTGAAATCATGTCGGTTGAAATCATAGTCGGATTTCAACGATTTTTGGATTAAATGATAGATATTATGCAGATGTCGTTAAGTTAACTTTTAAATGTTTTCGATATCTGTAAAGTTTGAAAAGCCGTCTTTTAGTAATACAAATGATCAACCAAAAGAATTCCCTAAATTTATACAGAAAGATGATTTAAAGTAATTATTCAAAAATCGTTTTTTTAGTAACATAAATGCAACCAATAAACAATTTATTTAGGTATGTCAAAATTTAAATAACAATTGTATTTAAAAGTTACCAAGGAAGACCTTTTCAGTGGGTTTTTCTTATTGAAAACCCAAACGAGCAACGGTTACGTCTTCAGTTTATGTTTAAAGCAGCGAAGGGCAAATGCACATATTAACAAAAAGCTTAAGTGTTGGTGCGTTTGAAATGCTTTACACTTAAAACAATGTTGGTACACTTAAAACAATGGTTGCATGAGCAAAAGCTTTTTGTTTATCTTTTATGTCGCAACATTGAAATACTTATTTTATGTGTTCCATATTAAAGACACTTTGAATCATGAATATTTTTAATTTTAATAATATTAGGCCTTTCGAATTCTGTCAGACGAAAATTTAACTGACACAAAAAATAAGAAAAATAAAAAATATGAAATAAAAAATATTTTTTAATATAAAACGTTTTTAAAGTGAATTGTTTATATGATTTAAAATTAAACGTAGGACGGTGATAATATCGTGTTCGTTCAGTGAAAAGTCGTTAATTCCATTTTTCGAAAATATCGAGATAAGTATGCCACTATTATAAAAACGAACTCATCTAATTTAAACTGAAATCAGATACAATTAATTAAACTGGAGCACTGTTACTGTTTATATGGGACTTAGTGACTTTTCATTGAACAATAATCGTCGAAATATGATTTTAACGATTTTTGGATTAAATGATAGATATTATGCAGTTCTTTCATCTCCAATTCAAACTGAAATCAGATACAATTATTTGAACTGGAGCACTGTTACTGTTTATATGGGACTTGGAGATTTTTCACTGAGCGATGAAGAAAAGAAGCCAATATTAGTCATGTGTTGTGTCCAAACTATTTTTTTATTCTTTTTGTAGTAGATTTCGTTGTCAATACTACATGCTTAGCACTATTTAATTCCAAAAATATTCTGATTTGTTACGGTAATTTATATTTTTAAAAGCATTTATCTCAATACTCAATTTTTGGACTTAGTGACTTTTCACTGAGCGACAACGATATAATCTATTGGATTGGTGTGTAGGGTATTGCTAGTCGGCTTAGACCGACTATAATTTTGATAATCCTAACTATCATAATAACACCAAATTTAAAATTTCCCATGTGATCTAACTTTTCGAACTGGTTTATTTTATATTTTTTGTTTTGTTTTTCTATCTTTTTTATTTGTTTGTTTCAATTAAAAACATTTTATTTAAGTTTAACTTAATATATAGGCAAAGAAGGTTTTTTATAAACCAGTTGGGAAGGTTAGATCACATGGGACATTTTAGAGTAGGGTCATTTTATAGTAGGTGTTATTATGATAGTTAGGATTATTAAAATTATAGTCGGTCTAAGCCGACTATAAATGCCCTACACATATGTGTGGTTACCATTCAAAGTTGTATATAGGTCACCAGGGTATACGAATCGTTTCAAATATACTTCACGATTGCTTTGCTCTTTGTGCAATCCCGCCCATATATAGCCTATCATACCTTCCAGACCATACCGCATCTGTGGTCAAAATTTCAAGAAAATCGGATCAGCCGTTTGGACTGAGAAGCGGAACAAACGTGATTGCTTTTGTTTTTGTATTTTTGCTTTTGTTATCTTTTGTGCTTTTGCTTTTTTGTTTTTAATTTTTTTTTGTATTTGAGGTTTTTGTTTCATATTCGTAGCTGGTATAAGTGCCAAGTTATATCGTTTTGAAAGTTTAGGTTGTATGGGAGGTACCACGCCCCTTTGTCCAATCCCACCCATATATAGCCTATCAATCCTTCCAGACCATACCGCATCTGTAGTCAAAATTTCAAGAAAATCGGATCAGCCGTTTAGATGGAGAAGCAGAACATACGTGCTTGCTTTTGTTTTTGTATTTTTGATTTTGTTTTGTGCTTTTGCTTTTTGCTTTTTTATTTTTAATTTTTTTTTGTAGTTGAGTTTTTTGTTTCATGTTCTTAGTTGATATAAGTGCCAAGCTATATCGTTTTGAAAGTTTATGTTGTATGGGAGGTACCACGCCCCTTTGTCCAATCTCGCCCATCATTCCTTCCAGACCATACCGCATCTGTGGTAAACATTTTATGAAAATCGGATAAATTCCACAATAAAGCAGAGAAAACTGGAGGTGGCAGGAATCAAATGGCATTTTCTGCATTTGAAGAACGAGTTATAGCTCTCACGGGAAGGTCCACATCGATTTTTGGTTTGAAAGGAAAAGACTTTGGTGATACAAATCATGCTGAATGTGCAGATCATGATGGTGAAGGAGATGATGATGTTGCTCCACAATCCGATGCTGCTGCAATTGCATGTACACCGGAGTTGACAGAAGATTCAACAAGCGTGTCAGTGGAGTCACATTGTAATATAAGATGATATAGGTTATTAAAGTCATTACAAATACAACGAAACGGATTGTTCTGTGAGAAGTTTGTATTGCATAAACATAGACGTAAAGGCTTATAATATCTAGACGTACGGGATGGAATTTTAAATGTCGTTGTATTTATTAAATATATAGAATGTATGTCACCGTTTATAAGTTTATGCAAAAATGTAACATTTAGCATTGTGCGTCTACTTTTTAAAGTTGGAAGGCGAATTAGTTTAAGTCTGCTCTCATAAGATGGAAGGTTAATATTTGGATTCCAGTGGAGATTTCTAAGTGCGAATAGTAAAAATTGCTTTTGCACTGATTCCATCATATCGATATATACATTGTTATGGGGATTCCATACTACGGATGCATATTCCAGTATTGGCCGCGCAAGTGAGGTGTATAATAATTTAGTTGTATAAGGATCATCAAATTTCTTTGCCCAACGTTTCATAAATCCTAGCACTCCTTTTGCCTTGTTTATAACGTAGCTTCAAATCCATAGTTACACCAAGGTCGTTAAATACGGTAACTGAATCAAGTGGGTAATCAAGAATTTCGTAGCTGGTTATATGATGTTTTTTACGTGTAAATGTCATCTGTTTTCACTTTTTTATATTAAGTTTAAGGCAATTATAGTTGCACCACTCAACCACTTTGCATAGGTCATCCTGTAAATATATGTGATGCTCAGGATTTTTATATGACAGATAAAGCTTGGCATCATCAGCATATAATAGTATTTCGCTATGACTTATAATAGAGGGAAGATCGTTAATGAAAAGAATAAAAATTAGTGTCCCTAGGTGGCTCCCTTGGGGGACTCCGGATGCGACAGGTATGAAATCAGAAAGGGTATCATTAAAAAGCACTCTTTGTCTTATGCTTTTTAAATAAGAGTTGATTCATAATAGAAGAATAGATGGAAATCCTATAATATCAAGTTTTGATAATAACAAATCATGATTTACAATATCAAATGCTTTACTGAAATCCGTATATATACATCAGTTTGAAGTCCATTTGTAAAACCATGTATAACCTTTGATGTAAATTCAAGAAGATTTGTGCTGGTAGATTTGCCTTTTATGAAACCGTGTTGGGCTGATGATATTATCGGTTTAACACTGTGATAAAGTTGGTTTGTAATAATGTGTTCAAATACTTTTGGTATTGCGCTAAGTTTAGCTATACATCTGTAATTAGTAATATCCGATTTGCTGCCATTTTTAAATAAAGGTTTTATGTTTGATTCTTTCCATACGTCAGGGAATATTCCTTTACTTAAAGACAACTTGAAAATCCCAGTATGGGGAAAACACAAAGGGTTGGCACAATACTTTAGTATACAGCTAGGAATATTATCTGGGCCTGGAGAGTTCGAAATCTTTATAGATTTTAAATATGACAAAATAGTTTCTGGATCAAGAACAGGTATGTTAATAAAGTTTGCTTGAGGAATACTGTGTGGATATCGTAGATTGCTATTATGCTGCTTTGTGGAATACGTAGATTTAAAGAATTTCGCAAACATATTTGCTATTTCGGACTCATTAGATGAGGCATTGTCATTCAATTTCATTTTAGGCGGAAATGCAGATATTTTACGTTTCACGTTAATGAAGTCGTAGAAAGATTTTGGATTTCTTTTAATATTATATTTTAACTGGTTTATGTAATTATTATAACACTGTTTATTTAGGGAATGGAATTTATACCGAGTAAGGGAATATCGAGTATAATCGTAGGATTTACCGCTGTTTTTAAATTTTTTTAAATTGTCTATCTTTAAGCTTGTTAATTCAGGTGTATTAGAATTGGATAATTGTTGTTGCCTCGGAACACAAGTTTTAAAATATTTGTGCAGCATTTTGTTAAAGAGAAATACTGCGTAATCGACATCAGTGCCTTCATAGATAAAATTCCAGTCAGTTTCAGAGATTAGCTTGTTCAATTTCATATAGTTCGTTTTCTTAAAACAAAAAGAGTACTTGGGTTTAGATTGCCCGAATGTAGTATATTTATTTTCCAGTTGAATAGTAAGTTCTATTGTAGGATGATGATTGTCTTCAGGAATTGAGAGAGGATCGATTCGGTTTACAGATGAGTCTATAATGTTGTTGTCAATAAATATAAGCTCCAATAATCTTTTGCTATTATTAAAAGCATTGTTGACCTGATTTACTAATAAATGAAGCAGCACGTCGAAAAAATCGTTAATCCACATAAGGCTAGTGCCAGGTGTTAAATAATTTGCTCCGTCATGATATGTCCAACTAATAAAAGGAAAGTTAAAATCTCCAAAAATTAGTAGACTGTCTTTGATTTTAAATTTGTATGAATATCTTTGATAGATTCACAATGTCTTAAATAAACAGATAGTTCGGAGGAATATAGGAACACGTTATAAAAAGGTTCGACTTGTTTAATTCTATTAACGCGCACACAAATTCAAGATCATGATTCTTTACATTAGGAACATATTCAGAAGATAGGGATGTGCTTACAGCAATCATCACACCGCCACCAACTTTATGCAAACGGTCCTTTCTATATATTTGTTAGGAATTGCATAAGACTTCAGAATTAAGAACATTGTCACGAAGCCAAGTCTCTGTAAACACTATAATTTTATTTGTAAAATTAAAACTTCTAATATACAAGTTACACAGTTTTGAGTTAAGTCCTCTAACATTTTGATAGCAAATGGTAATATAATTGTTTTTGTCGTAATTTAGTTTTTTTGAAATGTTTTGGTTTTCTAACCTTGTGGGTAGATGAACCACATTTAAAGGTCTAGGATTTGCTTTATAAATAAATTCATGTATTAAAGTATTTCGTGGCCAAAAAGATGTGTCTAATACGGCATCGAAAAACTCCTCGGGAATATTGATTTTAAATGATGATCTTTGTCTCGAGTATTGAAAATTGAACTTATAAAATGAGACATCAGCACACGATTTAATCTTTGATGATATTTAATATTTTATATCATCTTCGGAAGTATCCGGAGCGAAACGTGAAGCAAATATCGTTTTTTTATGAGGTATAATAACTAATTCTCGCGGCACATACGCGCTTGAAGTATTATCCGATGGTAAAAGAGATTCGGTTGTATTTATTTCCATTGATTCTATAGCAGGAGATTCATTTGGGATAGGTATAGGAGGTTCAGTTTTATTATTATTGTTATCACTATTAAGATCATCACCAAGCACCTCATTTGAAACTCCCCGGTTGGACAGATTAGAGGTACTACGGATTGGCAATTTATTTTTTGAGCTTCGTAAATTCAAATTGTTTTTCTTTCTTTTCGGCGATGGGTTTTTTAAAATAGGGTCTTCATGGTATTTGAATTCTTTAAACAAAGGTTCATAATGTTGAAATTTGTTTGAAAGTTTTGTTAGGTCGTTTCCTATCTCTTTGAAACCGTTCCTAGTTACTTTAAATATCTTGTAAAGCTCTGCATCAGATGCTCTGCATTTACTACAACACCATCGTAATCCTTTATTATCATTTATTTGATCCAAAACTCTTCCTGAGAGCCCAACGCATTTAATATGGAAGCAATCCTCACATATCCAACACGGCACTAAAGATTCGGAATCATCTTTTATATGACAATTTCAATAACAGTACTGCATTTTTTTAAAATTATACAGAAAAGTTTAAAAAGTACTGATAATTAGTAATAATAAGCAGCTTAAAGTATGCAATCACAAGTAGGACTTCAGGTATGGCGATGTATTCACTTTTTTAAAAGCTCGATTCTTTAAAAAGCACAGAACAGCAATCTGTCAAAGTTTCGAACTTTTTATATATTAAGAGAGCAAGAGAGAATAAAAAAATAAAACAAATTGACGTATTTATGAAGTTTTTGTTTGCTAATTTTCACTAAGCGTTGTTTTTGTCTGAGTAAGATTCAATTAAGAATCAATTTATTAGCTTATTGAATGAAGCCGGTTTCGGTTTTATTATAAAAAACACTTCAGTGTATTCTATATATAGACACAAATCACAATTTAGAATAAAAAGCACAATGTAAACACTTAAAATCCTTATGAAATTTCAGAGCTTTTTTAAATACACTGTGCGTCACTTAAGAGTTGCCAACTTCCTTTTTAAACGGTGTTATTAGCCATTTCTCTAAAGGGTACCCAGAGTCTCCAAGCAACCAAGTGTTTCTTTCATCGTTTTCGTAATTTCGTTGCATTTTCTTTATTTCTGCAGCAACATAAAAAATTAACTCAAAAAAAAAAACACACACTAGTTTAACATTTTAATGAATTTTTATTTGAAAAATTTATAGAAATCGACATCATTGTCGGTTCGCCGACATGTTAGCATGCATCACTGCTGATAGCTGTGTCGCAGGGCTTTTCCACAGCGGCATTCTGCTAATTTTATTCGCACAAGTGTCACGTCTCATGTGCAGGCTCAAGTTCTTCACATAGAAAGCAGCCTCTATCAATTCGGAAATCGATACGAGACGAATCTCGTCTCGGCTTGATGATCATTCCATTATATAATTCCGATGCGACCGACACCGCGTGAATTTTGCAACTCGACTCGATCTAGTGGCCGAGAATGGCGGCCTAATTAGGGTCAGCTTGGATTCGGACATGTCGCGTGTCACCTTCAGATGCGCCTCGCTGATGAATTCGATCATATAAAAAACATTGGTTTGTGTGTCGACGAAATCCCGCGAAGATAACGAATATTTTTGAAGACAGAAGATATGAAATTTCAAAAATATAAATAAAAATTGTATATGTCAAATTTATGCTACAGGGTGTCATAGAAAATCAATAATATTATTTTCAAACTAAAAATAATATTGTCGTTTCTTGCTTTCAAGAAATTGATAATATTTATTTTCAAAATTCGGCAATTATTTTCTATGTGTGTATCAATTGTAAAAAAATGTATTATTCGCTATAAAGTGTTTATGTTTTATTTACCAGTTGCACATTTAGAGAATGATGACTTTTCTATCTATAAACAAATGTTCATTTTTAGTTGGAGCAATCATGCCAATGTGTGTTCCGTCAATGCATCCGATAATTCCAGGTATTTTTACATTAATATAAGATATGCGCTTTTTTTTTAGCCTTCTCTTCTTCGTTAGGAAATGTAATACATTTTCCAATGCACATTTTATTTCATCAATGGCTCTTGAAACAATTGATTGGTCCATTGAGTGGAGCATGATATCGCTAATTGTTCGTTGGTAGGACCCGGTTGCATAGAAATCTAAAACAATTGCCAAATTTAAAGATATTGGAATTTTTGTAATCCTCGACATTGCATTACTAGTTGCCAAAAATTGTAATTCATTCAATATTTCTATAAAAACTGTCTTCGATACACGGAAAGATTCTTCAAACCTTAAATAGAGTAGCGTACAATTACTTTCTGTTGGACAAACGCAAAACATCATAGCGCTGTCTTAAAAATCTTCTCTGTGATCTATAGTTATACACTTCGTCCTCGCTCTCACTATCTTCCACAAATAAAAGAATTGCTTGCGAATTCATTGTTAATTTTTGCTTTTTAAAATTGTTGTTTTAAATATTTTTGTTGAAATGTAACGATGACATTTAGCGCAGGGGTAATTTCTTCGAACTTAATTTTGAAAAAAAATAAAATCGACTGTCGAAAGTTAATACATACTGCCTTGTCGATATTTTCGCTTCGATAATCGATTTCGATGCAAAGTTATAACATCTTGCCACTGTCTTTAAATTGTTTGATTTCATATTTGATTTAAAACAAATTAGTTCTAATTTTACTTATTAAAAACGGTTTTTTGCATTTGAAAATAAGGTATTTCAAAATAAGTAGTCGATTTATAGTTCACAATAAACCGATCATGCCAATTATTTTCTTGTTTAGACAGCGTAGATATATAAGTAATCTAAATTAGTATTTTTTAATTGATTTAACTCTTCTAGTTTTTCTGTAATCGTGCTTTCAACAGACAGACGGATATCACTAAATCGACCTCCTGATAAAAAATATATATATATACTTTTCTATAAAAGAAATGCTTACATCTCGGTGTTAAAATGGCCTACCACACTAAATATACGCTTTCACTCTTAGTGTAAGGTATAAAAAAATATATATTTCAAACTGAAGATTACGTTCTCATTTTAGACAATAAACTCCAGGCGTACGTTTAAATAAAGCAATTAAATAAAATAAAAATTTATATATGTGATTACGTCTAAGGACAATACACATTAAAGGGTTAACATTGTCAAACTACCCAAATAGGCAACTTATGTCTGACAGATGTCGTTAAGTTAACTTTTAAATGATTTCGAAATCTGAAAAGTTTGAAAAGCCGTTTTTTATTAATACAAATGATCAACCAAAAGAATGAATGCCCTAAATTTATACAGAAAGATGATTTAAAGTAATTATTCAAACATCTTTTTTTAGTAACATAAATGTAACAATAAACAATTTATTTAGGTATGTCAAAATTTAAATAACAATTGTTTTTAAAAGTTACCAAGGAAGGCTTATTCAGTGGGTTTTTCTTATTGAAAACCCAAACGAGCAACGGTTACGGCTTCAGTTTATGTTTAAAGTAGCGAAAGCAAATGCACTCATTAACAAAATGCTTAAGTGTGTGTGCGTTTGAAATGCTTTACACTTAAAACAATGTTGGTACACTTAAAACAATGGTTGCATGAGCAAAAGCTTTTTGTTTATCTTTTATGTCGCAACATTGAAATACTTATTTTGTGTGTTCCATATTAAAGACACTTTGAATCATGAATATTTTTAATTTTAATAATATTAGGCATTCCAAATTCTGTCAGACGAAAATCTAACTGACACAAAAAAAAAAAAGAAAAATAACAAATATTTAATAAAAAATAATTTTTAATATAAAACGTTTTTAAAGTGATTTAAAATGAAACGTGGGTGGGGCTGTGCTAATATCGTCGTCGTTCAGTGAAAAGTCGTTAAGTCCATTTTTCGAAAATATCGAAAAAAGTATGCCACTATTATAAAAACGAACTCATCTTTACGTTGGAAAGTCCTCGTAGTCCTACATCTTACCAAACCGAAGATTTTAAAAATGGAAAATCACTAACTCCAAATATTTATAAATTTAGTTCAGTGAAAAGTACTCAAGTCCACAATTAAAACGTAAAAAGCGTCCGATCAAATACATTTCGGACTTAAACTAGATCGGACTTAAAAGATGAAATCTGAATAAAACCGTGCTGAGTTCTCAAAAATAGTCGGATTTCAACGATTTTTCGATTAAATGATAGATATTATGCAGGACTTTCATCTCTAATTTAAACTCAGATACAATTATTTGAATAAACTTGAGCACTGTTACTGTTTATATGGGACTTAGTGATTTTTCTCTGAACAGCAATCGTCAAAAAAGGATTAAAACGGTGCCGAGTCCACAAAATGGTCGGATTTTAACATTTTTGAATTAAATGATAGATATTATGCAGGACTTTCATCTCTAATTTAAACTCAGATACAATTATTTAAATAAACTGGAGCACTACTACTGTTTATATGGGACTTAGTGATTTTTCACTGAGCGATGAAGAAAAGAAGCCAATAAGAGTCATGTGTTGTGTCCAAACTATTTTTTTTTTTTTGCTTTTTGTAGTGGAATTCGTTGTCTATATTACATGCTTAGCACTATTTGAATCCAAAAAATATTCTGATTTGTTACGGTAATTTATATCTTTAAAAGCATTTATCTCAATACTCAATTTTTGGACTTAGTGACTTTTCACTGTGCGACAACGATATAATCTATTTGATTGGTGTGTAGGGCATTTATAGTCGGCTTAGACCGACTATAATTTTGATAATCCTAACTATCATAATAACACCAAATTTAAAATTTCCCATGTGATCTAACTTTCCCAACTGGTTTATTTTATATTTTTTGTTTTGTTTTTCTATCTTTTTTATTTGTTTGTTTCAATTAAAAACATTGTATTTAAGTTTAACATAATATATAGGCAAAAAAAGGTTTATTATAAACCAGTTGGAAAGGTTAGATCACATGGGAAATTTTAGAGTAGGGTCATTTTATAGTAGGTGTTATTATGATAGTTGGGATTATCAAAATTATAGTGGGACTTAGCCGACAATAAATACCCTACACATATGTGTGGTTACCATTTAAAGTTATATATAGGTCACCAGGGTATACGAATCGTTTCAAATATACTTCACGATTGCTTTGCTCTTTGTCCAATCCCGCCCATATATAGCCTATCATTCCTTCCAGACCATACCGCATCTGTGGTCAAAATTTCAAGAAAATCGGATCAGTCATTTAGACTGAGAAGCGGAACAAACGTGATTGCTTTTGTTTTTGTTTTTATTTATGAAAATCGGATGAGCCGTTTAGACGGAGATGTGGAACAAACAAACAAACCAACCAACATTCAGATTTATTATATTAATAGGATAGTAGTTAAATAGATATTTGCATATTTTCTTTTTCACATATATTTAGTAATATTTCCTAACCTTACTTTTAGGTCTTCTGCCAAAAAAAAATACAACTTGCAACCATTTGAAATGCTCTTAGCATTTTTGGAGCAACGTAATGAAAGCACTGGATCTTTTGTAAAAATTAACAACTAGCAAGGATTTAAAAAATAAGATAAAAAGAAAAAGCGTAAATTCCACAATAAAGCAGAGAAAACTGGAGGTGGCAGGAATCAAATGGCATTTTCTGCATTTGAAGAACGAGTTATAGCTCTCACGGGAATATCCACATCGATTTTTGGTTTGAAAGGAAAAGACTTTGGTGCTACAAATCATGCAGATCATGATGGTGAAGGAGATGATGATGTTGCTCCAGAATCCGATGCTGCTGCAATTGCATGTACACCGGAGTTGACAGAAGATTCAAAAAGCGGGCAAATAGACAAATCTTCCTCATCAAACGGTGCTCGTAAAAAAAGATCTCGACCAACAACACAATCATTAATTTTAAAAGAGTTGAGAAAACAGAGAAAAGAAACGGCAAATTCCAGGAAAGCATTATTTCCCTAATGAGAGAGGCGAATGAAATTAATCCAAAGAGGCTTAAAGTTGAAGAAGAAATCCTTGAATTGAAAAAACAGAGGGAAACCGTTTACTTTTTAACTTTTTTATTACCAAGTTTTAATTAATAATAAAACACAGAAACTAAAACATATATTAAAACATTTGTTATTTAGATTATTGACTCCATTAAGTTTTCTCGAATAGTAGCAGCAAAATCGTCATCATATTCTTCACCAGTTGCAACGTCTCCTATTATGGATTTGTCTCTAAATTCTTTAAGGAGCTCTAAGTCATTCGAAATACAAATATTTAGTAATGCGCAACAAACGTTTACTATACGAATAATTTTTTCTGGTTCGTATCTTAGTTTTCTTTCTCCCAGAAGACAGCGGAAGGTACCTTTTAAGACACCGTTGCATCTCTTACTTACTTACTTAATTGGACGCCCTCTTCTATGCTGTCCACCTTCGAGTTTCGATTCAAGCACCTTCTTTGATGGAGTGTTTTCATCCATTCGTTCGACATGACCTAGCCAGCGAAGCCGCTGGATCTTGATGCGCTTGACTATCTCAATGTCGTCGAATAACTCAGACAGCTCGTGGTTCATCCTGATTCGATACTCGTTAGCAAAGCAGATAGGGCCAAAGATTTTACGGAGAATCTTTCTCTCGAACGCTCCCAGTACTCTCTCATCGGTGGTGGCCAGCGTCCATGTTTCTGCACCATAAAGTAGGACGGGCATGACGATGAGTGACTTGTAGAGCGTTATTTTTGTCCGGCGAGAGAGGGCTCTGCTTCTCAATTGCCTACTGAGCCCAAAGTAGCACCTGTTGGCAAGAGTTATTCTCCGTTTGATCTCCAGGCTGACGTCGTTGTTGCTGTTTACGCTGGATCCCAGATAGACGAAGTCCTTCACAATGTCGAACTTGTGGGTGTCAAAATCAGCTTTTTGTCCAAGACGCACGGACTCTTTTTTGCTTGTTGACACAAGGAACTTCGTCTTGTCCTCGTTCACCGCTAGACCCATTCGACGCGACTCTTTCTATAATCTTGTGAATGCTGCGCTGACTGCTCGTGTGCTCCTGCCAATGATATCAATATCGTCGGCATATGCGAGCAGCATGACACTTTTGTTGAGGATAGTGCCGCTTTGACAGAGTTCAGCAGCTCGAACTATTTTCTCCATCAATAAGTTAAAAAAGTCGCACGATAGGGAGTCACCCTGTCTGAAACCTCGTTCGGTATGAAATGGCTCGGAGAGGTCTTTTCCTATTCTCACTGAACAACGTGTGTTGCTCAGGGTCATCCTGCAAAGCCTTATAAGTTTCGCAGGTATACCGAACTCAGACATTGCGGCGTATAATCGTTCCCTTATCGGAGTGTCGAAGGCGGCTTTATAGTCGACTAATAGGTGGTAGGTGTCGATCTGTTTTTCTAGGGTCTTTTCCTGGATTAGGCGCAATGTGAAAATCTGGTCTATGGTGGACTTTCCAGGTCTGAAGCCGCACTGATAAGGTCCAATCAGTCTGTTGACGATGGGCTTCAGTCTTTCACATAATACGCTCGATAGAACCTTGAATGCGATATTGAGTAGGCTGATCCCACGGTAGTTGGCGCAGATAGTGGGATCCCCTTTCTTAAGGATTGGGCAGAGTACACTGAGGTTCCAGTCACTTGGCATGCTTTCATCCGACCATATTCTGCTTACGAGCTCGTGCATGCTCTCTATTAGCTGTTCGCCTCCGGTCTTAAACAATTCAGCAGGCAGGCCATCAGCACCTGCGGCTTTGTTGTTTTTCAGCCGAGCAATGGCTGTTCTGACCTCGTCATGGTCGGGTGGCGGAATCTCAACGTCGTCATCAAGTACTGGGGTTGCCGGGTTTGCTTCTCTATCGGTGGAATTGAGGTCATCATCACCGGTCAGCAGTTTAGAGAAGTGATCCCTCCATATTTTCAGTGTGCTCTGGATATCTGTCACTAGATTCCCGTTCTCATCTTTACAGGAAGAGGCTCCGGATTTTGAACCTCCGTCTAGGCGTCTTATTTTCTCGAAGAATTTTCGAGCCTCATTCCTGTCCCCATGCATCTCAATCTCCTCACACTCACGTCTTTCTGCCTCGCTTTTTTTACGCCTGAAAAGACGTCTCTCTTCCCTCCTCTTCTCTTTGTATCGCTCCTTCGCAGCTCGCGTAGCTACTGACTGCAGGGTGGATTTGTACGCAGCGTCTTTCTCTGCAGTGGCCGCGCGACACTCTTGGTCATACCACTGATTCCTCAGGGGGCGTTGGAATCCAAGCACCTCTTCGGCAGCCGTACGCATAGAGCAGGAGATATGATTCCACTGCGCGCTTATATCATCGAGAGGAGGAGTGCTTTGTCTAAGCAGGTGTGAGAGTCGAGTGGAAAAGGCTTGCGTTGTCTGTTGTGATTGCAGCTTTCCGACGTCTAGCTTTCTCTGCGTTTGGTTCCGTACGTTCTTCGCAGCGCTTAAGCGTGTGCGGACCTTGGCTGCTACAAGGTAATGATCCGAGTCCATATTGGCACCTCGGATAGTGCGTACGTCCATCACGCTTGAAGCGTGCCTTCCGTCAATCACAACGTGATCAATTTGATTTCGAGTTTTTTGATCGGGCGACAACCATGTGGCCTTGTGGATATCGAAATGTTCGACTCTAGTGCTACTAACTACCATGTTTCGTGCTGCGGCGAAGTCGATTAGCCTCGTTCCGTTATCGGAAGTGTTGGAATGGAGGCTAAATTTTCCGATTGTGGGACAATAGATGGCTTCTCTGCCCACCTTGGCGTTAAAATCGCCTAGCACGATTTTGATATCGTGGCGGGGGCAGCGCTCGTATGCGTTGTCTAGGCGCTCGTAGAAGCGCTCTTTTGTCTCGTCATCTTTCTCGTTCGTCGGAGCGTGTGCACAAATTAGGCTGATATGGAAATATTTAGCCTTGATGCGGATTATTGCCAGCCTTTCGTCCACGGGCGTGAACCTAGAGACAAGATGGCGGAGTCTCTTGCCGACCACAAATCCACATCCAAATTCGTGTCTCTCCGCATGGCAGCTGTAGTAGATATCACAGGACGCTTGTTTCGAACAGCCCTGTCCCGTCCATCGCATCTCCTGGATAGCGGTGATGTCAGCCTTATATTTTTCGAGGACATCTGCCAGCTGGATAGAGGCACCTTCCCTATAAAGGGTCCGGACATTCCAGGTGCATACCCGTAAATCATGGTCCTTAAAACGTTTGCGTGGGTCGTCATCGTTGTAATCGGTCGTTATCCGAGGCTTCTTTTTTGTTTTCATTGGGCGCATAGGTTTTTTCCGTGGTGGGACCCAAACCCAACGCACGAACCATCTCTCTGTGGGAGATGCTCGCCACTCACTTTAGCCGACTTCTACACCGGGTGGTGTAGAGCGCCGTTTCAAGGGACTTCCACGAGGAGGACTTCCACCGAAGTGGAGGTGTCACCATTTGACAATTGATTGAAAATTCTGGTGACCAGTGAGTTGACTTGAGACGACACCGACAAGGATTGCGCTGGCTTCGCCATGTTGAAGCACTCAGACACGTTGCCTTGTGATAATCGCCCCCATAGTCCCGTTGCATCTCTCGATTACGTTTTTTCCCTGCGCGTGAATGTGGTTAAATTTTCGGTGACCTTCTGTAGAGGGACTTTTAAACGGTGTTATAGGCCATTTCTCTAAAGGGTACCCAGAGTCTCCAATCAACCAAGTGTTTCTTTCATCGTTTTCGTAATTTCGTTGCATTTTCTTCCATTCTGCAGAATCATTCCATATAGCAGGGTCATGCGAAGAACAAGGAAACCGCGCATTTACCGCCCAAATTTTGAAGTTGTGGCCACAGATCTATTTTCAAAAATAAAGTTGTATGGTTCAGAACATAATAAGACTTCACGGAAGACTCCGCAATGGAAATTAACTCCAAATTTACAACTTTAAGCGAAATGAAATAAGCTCAACCAGTTTCATTTTTTCATTAAGTGCTATTTCGTGGAGACAATTTACATGAGGGTAATATCCTCATGTAAATTGTCTTCAAAAGCCAAATGTTTTTAAAAATGCATACACATATAGAAAATAATTGTCGAATCCAAAAATAAATGGAAAATATTTCATGTTAAAATGGATCCACAAATATTATTATCAAATTATTGTCGGATATAACAATAAAATGTAGCCGCGGTAGCTCAGTGGTTAGTGCGTTGGACTGCGAAAGGTCCCCGGTTCAAGCCTAGACTGGGGCTAACAACATCTTTTCATAGAAAAATGTTTCTATACCGCGCTACCTCTCGTCAGTAAATGGCAAACCTACGAGAGTAAAACCATTGCCCATGAAAAGCTCTCACCCGCCGTTCGGATTCGGCAATAAACTGTAGGTCCCACCTGTTGTAAGTTAAAAATCCTTCTACTAGGACTTTAACTTGATCCTATTTATACTTACTGAGTCCTTTTTACTTTCTTTATATTATTTAAAACAACCGGGTCTTTTTTATTTTAAGACACTTTATTTCGCTTTAAAAGTTGGTTACACTTATACTTAACACTTATTTGTAGACAGTTCAGCTTATCGAAAACAATTGATTCTTAGTTTATACTTAACTTCTACTTAACACCTCGTATTCTTATAATTTCACAATAAATTGAGTAATTTCATCATGCTAAAATAACTTATTTATAATTTCACAATAAATTGAGTACTTTCATCATTCTAAAATAACTAAGTCAGCATTTTTTTGTGTGATCTGAGTGACCTATTTAACGTGGGCGTGTATACCTGTGCTATGTTAAGCGGTGTGCGCCAAGACAATTAAATGCTTGTGTTTGTGTTCAACATGCATAATGCTTAACCCTAAAAGTATGCCATAAAGAAAAATATACTGGTTATGTTATATTGTGGATCATAAGCACGCTGTAAGTTCCACGATTATGATACACAACATACCTCCCCCCTTATTGAAAGAAAAAAAATTATTATTATTAAGAAGAATAATAGTTTTTTTTTTCTTTTTTATTATTTTAATTATTTCTGAAGAGAAAATTATTATTAAAAAGAATAATAGTTTTTTCTTTTATATTGTTTTATGTGGTATAAATTACGTTAAGTTCTATTAGTTATGAAGTTATGATTTTTACTTATATAATATTTAATGGATATTAGTAAATTAAGGGTTGTAATTTCCAATTATATATAATAAAAACCTGGTCCCAATGTTTTCGTTACTGACTGCTGCTGTTCAGCGATAGTTCGATGCGTTGTTGTTGTTTCTGACGTATTGGCTTCTATTTCCTGTGACTTCGTTCGTTTACTTACTATGGGTGTCGTGGTGTTTGGTTTCTGCTTTGTTGATTTCCGCAATGACCCGATTTTTTCGAGTGGCGATTTCTTGCTGGGAAATGTATTTGACACCATTTCAAGGTTTGCCTTAGCTGCTTCTACATCTATTGTTGCTATTTGTGATTTATTTGTATTAAATTCATCGGCTTTTATTGTTGCTTTATTTTTAATTTTCCAGTAGTAATGTATGTATAATACATATGCTGCTATTATTATTAATATCAGCATTAATATGCCGTAAGACATACCGGTTTTCGTTATTTCATTTTGACGATTAAGTAATTCTTTGCGTTCCTGGTTATCAGTTACTTGTAGTAATATTTCGTCGAAATCACGATGACCATCTCTTAATGCTGCTCTTATTTTTCTGTGATCTGACACCAAGATCGGTAACGATGTTTGTGATATATTTGAATATGATAATGATGACCAATTGCCTTGTAAATTTTCTATCATAACCGTATGTACTTCCTTCTTGTATGTTATATTCCTAATGCTTTGATGTGTAAACTCATATGGCAGTATCATTTCTTTGTTGTGTATGTTGCAAGCTTCATTTATGGACATCCAACCCAGGCCGGATAGTGTCAATGTGGCTATATTTGACCCACAAACTGCTTCGAAAAAGGCTGGTGTATTGAATTTATACAACCATGTGTTTGGTGTCCATAGTTTAACTACTAGGCCAGTACTCCTTTTGATTGCAACAAGTTCACAGGTATCTTTAATATCTGTTCTGTGTTGAATCAGCGCGACTTCACATAGTGTGTTGCTAGTTGTTAGCATGGTTCCTGGACGTTTGCATAGTGTAATTTCTTTGTCCGTATGTTGGCTAACCAAAATGCATTTGCTGTGATCTTCATTCGATAGAACTATGTATTTGCTCCGGTCTTCTGCTTCTGATATGTAGTCATATGTTGTTTTAACCAATGCATCCCATTCTTCATTAATATTTGTGGGTATTGGGTAAATTCTATATAATGTGAACAACAAATCATCAGGCAGTGGTTTCTTGATGACTATTATTAGGCCGTCTGTGTTAGGAAAACTCTTACTGTTGATGCACGGTGCATTTCGAATGATTTTTGTATGAACCACTTCGCCTTTCGTCTTAACGTGAGACTAGTCAGCATTTCATCTAACTCGTTCTGGTCTATAATTGTCGGGTGTAATCGTCCCTTGTATAGATCATCTATGATTGCCATTTCCATCAGCTGTTGTCCTTGAATTTCGATTAGGTTTGCATTAATTGTAGATTGAATTTCCAAGGTATCCATCATGAATAATAAATGACTAACTTGTTGGTTTATTTTTTCATTTATGTATTTTTGTGTTCTTATTGTTATGTTTAACACATTTTGCAGATTTTCGACTTCCTTCAAGGAATTCAGTAGGGGTTCTGCTATCTTGTTATAATTTGATGAAATCACCGTAATTTGTCTTTTCATAATTTCGTATGTTTTATGTTCATTATCTTCAATATTATTGAGATTTTTATAGATAGTCTCTCTTTCTTTATTGTCCATCAGTCCAAAAGCCCAGTTGAGTCCTTCGCCAATGAAATTGAGTGATCTCTTTTGTCGGTTACTCTTTATTGTGCGCTTAATTATTTCTTCATTTTTCTGTAGTGTGGCTATTATTGCCGTGGTTTCCCGTGTTTCTGCTATACATGATCTTTTTATGCTGGGTCCGTTTACATTGGTGCTCATTTGTTCGCACATTGTGTTTGCCGTGATTATGTATTTGTTTGTCAGCTCCAGGAAATCGTTCAGTTGTAGCTGTTTAAACTTTGCTACTATCGTCCATTCATCATTGTAGAACAAAGCATCAGTTGTCTTCTCAAAGAATAATCTTGTATCATTGATTGATGTCTGTGTGATGTTGACTGCTTCATTGGCTGCCAGCATCAGGACCAGTGTTTCGCTCTTTATTTCCTATCGTAAAGAGAAAGAGAGGAAATTCCATATTTTTTTTTTACATATTTAATGGAATCCTTGATAGTTTTCTTATTTTTCTTATAAATATTTCTTATTTTACCTTAATATCTCCTGTTAAGGCTATGGCCATAATTATACCTTAATTAGTTATAATAGTTAATTTACATATGTGTCAACATGTACTATATGATTTTGTTTAGAAGCATATATTTTTGGATATGTTTCTGCATTTTTGCAATACAAATTGTTTAATTTAGAGTCCCAGTAGTACATGGTTAAATGCTAGTCATATTCAACAATACTTAGCTATTTACTCATGCTATAACTAATATTTTTTTTAAGTATTAAGAAATAAGCGCGCGCGACTTCTTAGCATTACATAAATGTATTTGCTATATTAAGTTGTTAAATATTTAATTTTATACATCTCAATTGTACTTATTTATTTTCATTACCGTGTAATGATGAATTTAAAACGTTTGTTAGTTTGCTATATTAATGCGTATCTGCATTAATATATTTAGATTCATGAATGAAAATTGTGTTAATGATAAAAAATATTAGGCAGTTTTGTCGCTGCACTACCGTATCTCGTTTCAGTTCCAGAACGTTAGTGGCTTCTGCCTGTAAAGTGCTGAAATGCATTTAATCGGTTGGCATATGAATATATTCAAGCCTTCTATATTAATATGAGCTGGGAGAATTGCGCTCTATGCGCAATGAACTTGTTTGTTTAAAATGCCATTGAGGTAGGTACTGACCTATCGCAATTTTAATGACAACGTAATGACAACCTTGCAAATTCGTACCTCAAATAATAATTTGATTTTGTTATTTGTTTATATTCAATGCTAGCCATCTTCAATTAATACATAGCTATTTTCTTCGCGATTTGTATTTTGGCAATATTACATGACGTTTTTTGGATTTTATAAATTATTTAAAATTAATTTATTTAATATCTTCATTTAAAAAATAAATATAGTTTTTCTCTATTCTTTTTTTATTTTGTAGTTTCAATTCAATTTCAATATGTAATACTTAGCTATTCTGTCCTGCACTAACTACTTGACTTTATTTCAATGATGTTAAAAATTATTGGTTCTTGTTGCAGACAGTGTTTATTTAATTCTACATAACATACTGTTGTATGCTTTTAACAAATTATTATGAAATTTTTTCGCTTTACCCTTGATACAAATCTCAGTTGTTACAGGGCTTATTATTGAAAGTACCTCGTAGGGTCCCACCCAGACTGGTGAAAATTTATTTTTCCTATTTTGATTTTTTAGTAAAATTTTATCGCCTACTTTGAATGTTATTGGGTGTAATGAACTATCATAGCTTTGCTTAGATATTTCTTTGGCTCTGGCTTGATTTTGTCGTACGATTTCGTGTGTGCGTTTAATTTCGTATTTTAATAGATTGTTGCTATCATCGGTATTATATACTGGTGAGCATTTGCGTTTTAGATTGGTTGGCATTTTAAAATCGTAACCGTATAAAGTACGGAAAGGCGTTTGACCGGTGGACATATGCATTGTATTATTGTGTACATGCATTGCTGTATTTAACCATTGGTTCCATTTTGACCCATCCTCTTTCGCAAAGCTTCGTAAATACTCTGCTAATGGTCGATGGCTTCTTTCCAAAGAGCCGTTGGCCTGTGGATGATATGGCGTAATATGTAACTTCTTAATTCCTAACAATTTACACGTGTCCGAAAATAATTTTGAAACAAAATTCGAACCATTGTCGGTTATCAATACTTTTGGTATGTTATGTCTTGTAATAATTTCGTGGGATAGCTACGCAGCACATATATTTTGAAAAATCATCTTGAAAAGTTAATATATATATATTTCCAGATATAGTTTCCGGTAAAATACCAACAAGATCCATGTATACTTTATCGAATGGTCGTACAGGCGTATCAGTTAAAACCATTGGCATTTTAGTAAGCCTAGAACTTTTATTTACTTGGCATTTTTGACAATTCTTAACGTAATCTTTTATTTGTTTCTGCATACCTTTCCACTTAAATTGTTTTCTGATTCTAAAATATGTTTTCACAGCGCCCTGGTGACCCCCTAATGCTGAGTCATGAAAGTCTTTTATAACAGTTTTAATTTCCTCTGGGTCAGTTAATAGTAGACTTGAGTTTAATTCGTTCTTGGTGTCTGTTGTTATTTCATCCAGTACTGGCGTGCTCACTTGTTTTTTGAAATTTGATTATCTAATTTATTCTGTGTGGTCTTAGACCGTGTTTGGACCGCAGTAATATCTGGTTCTGGATGTGGAATTCTACTTAAAGCATCTGCGTTCAAATTCTGTTTACCTGGTTTGTAAGATATTTCGTAATCATATTCTGATAATTTATGCCTGAAACGGGCTAACCTTGATGTCTGATCTTTGAGATTTGCTGTGCTACGTAATGGTTGATGATCTGTATAAATTTGAAAATGTCGGCCTAGAAGATAAGCTCTAAAATTTTTCGTTGCCCAGACTATAGCTAAAAATTCCTTTTCAATGTTAGAGTAATTTTTTTCTGCTCCATTTAATGCCCTACTAGCAAATGCTATTGGTCGGTCGCTCCCTACTTTGCCTTGTGACAGTACCGCACCTATTGCTTCGTTACTTGCATCTGTTGTAAGTAAAAAAGGGTTTGTAAAATCTGGATATGCGAGAATGGGTGGTGAAATTATTGATTCTTTTAATTTAATAAATGAATTTTGACAATCGTCGGTCCAAGTGAATTTAACATCCTTTCTAAGTAACTTATTAAAATGATAATTTTGCCATATTGTTTATACATTTTCTGTAATAATTAATTAATCCCAAAAACGCTTGTACTTCTTTTTTATTTCTTGGTACCGGAATATTTTTCACGCATTCAACCTTTGAGGGGTCTGGCAGAGCACCTAGTTCCGAACACTTATGTCCTAAATAGACAACTTCACGACGCAAAAACTGACATTTTTCTGTATTTAATTTTAGATTGTGTTCCCTTAATTTCTGCAATACTCTACTCGACCTAAGCTCATGTTCAGCTAAATTCTTTCCATACACCACTATATCATCAAGATAAACAAAGCTATCGATACCCTGTAAACCTGTTAATATGTGATTCATTATTCTTTGGAAAGTGGCTGGAGCCCCTGTTAAACCAAAAGGCATTCGGTTAAACTCGAAATGACCAAGACCTGTACTAAAAGCTGTTTTTTCCTTATCCCCTTCTTCAACTAGTACCTGATGATAACGACTTGCCAAGTCTAAAGTCGAAAATAGCGACTTTGACCTAATTGGTCTAATATTTCGTCTATTCGAGGAATCGGAAATACTTGTTTAATTTTCACATCGTTTAATTTACGGAAATCTATAACTAGCCTCCACTTTGTGATACCTCTTAGGAACTAGCAACATCAGTGAATTCCAGGGTGATATGCTTGGCGATATAATGCCGTCATCCAACATTTTATTAACCTGTCTGTTGATTTCATCTCTATGAGTGTGTGGCAATTTGTATTGCTTTTGGTTTATCGGTGGCTGGTTCCACTGTGTTGCTATTTCATGTTTAAGCGCTGGCGTGTATGTTAATTCATCGCCGTCTAAATGAAAAACATCACGTTCGTATCATACACATATTTTGTAAAGATGTGATTTCGTCTTTATTTAAAGTCTCGTCAATTTTCATTTCTTCTAATAATTTATTAATTCTGTTTGTAATGTTTACTGAATTTATGCTATTTATTGTAGAATTATTGGTTCCGATACTTTATACTGATTAAAATTCGAAAATTTTGGTTTAAAAGTACTGTCTATTATAATTTCTGTTTCCGTAGCATTTAAAACTGAAACATAAACTCTATTTTTGCTAACATTCGATATGCTTTCGCCCAAATATACTCCTGGACAAATTTCTTGTTTATGTATTAACACTATTGGAATTTTTGTTTTTAAACGTAATGATACTATCTTTGCGGTTCTCGGTTGAATTTTAATTTGTTGATTGTAAAAAATATTTAGTATTTCTGTCTGCGATTTCATTGGTACTTATATAATATGTTTTTTATGTTTATCGCATTTATTACAGATCGATTCCATAAATTGTCACGTCCGATTATTCCATCAGCTGGTACACCTTGTTTAAGTGACACTACATGTAGCATTAAACTTAAGCGCCCTATGTTGGACTTTGGTGAAACCTAATGTTCTAACACACCCACCAAAAGCTCCTTTTAAATCCTTTTGTATATTTTCGTTAAAGACTGGAAAATTTGTCATTGCATTTTCTTTTACTATACTGGCATCAGCTCCTGAGTCTACCAGTAAAATAAGTCTTCCATTTTTAGCTGCCTCGCAAGGTACTTCAATGAAAACGTCACTTACATTAGATAAATCCAAGCTATCTCCATGCCCACTGCATATTATGCGATCACCTTCTTCTTTCTTTAATTCATATTTTAATTCATTGATCTCATCTGTTCTATGGAAATGCAATGGAGTAGTAAATTTGATCACAGTCTCCTCCGACGTCTGATCTACAATTCCTAACTCTTTCTGTACTATATTACTATTATTATTCGCACATCTCCAATTAAATTCGTGACCATAAGTTCCACATTCGTAGCAGAAAGGCATATTTTTTCTAATAATACAATCATTCCTAGTATGCCCCAATTTGCTACAAAATGAACATGTTGGAACACTCCTTTTACAGTTGCTTTCATTATTTATTTGTTGCAATTTATTTTCCGATTTTACGCTTGACTGTGTTTTTTCCATATAATTATATTCATCCTCTTCCGATCTTGTACTTCGCTGCATAACAGCCTGTATATTTAAAGCTTCTTCCAACAATGCATCTAATGTTTCTGACTTACTACCCAACAATACAACCTTTATAGTTGGATCCTTCACCCCTACTTTAAAAGAGATCAACACTGAGCTCTGTAATTCTAATCTGAATACTTCATCCTCACTTATCTTTTTACTGTATTTTTTACTTGCAATTTCCAAAGCCATGGATTGCAACTCATCTAATCGTCTACCAAACATTCTCAAACTCTCGTTACTATTTTGATAAGCCTTTTTAATCTCTTCTAGTACTAATTCTAAAGAAATTTCATTTAAGTACGTATTTTTTAACAACTCGTATAATTCATCTATTTTTTGAAACTTTTTTGTCCTTACTAATTTATAGGCATCTCCCTCCAAACGTAACCTAACGCATTTAATAAATTCTTCACTATCTGATTCCTTAATTTTAAGCTTAGCTGTTTCACAACATTCAATAAATTTATATAATTCTGTTTCTAATAATGGAGATTCCGCCCCCAGAAAAGTAAGGAACAACGTAATGAACGCGTTTCAATACATTTTCAGTACCCATTATTAGTGTTTCTTATTTTTCCATTTACTTAATCATATAATTAGCTATACCTTTCTTAAATAAATTATTTATTTTGTTTTTACTAGTTTCATATTAAATCAACTTTAACCATTATTTAATTTATCTATTAAATTTTTTACTACCTTATTTATCACATTTTTATGTTTCATTATTTAAACTATTTAATCTATATTTCAAAATCATATCAACATATTATTTATGAATCCTAAATTAACTTATTTGTTCAATTTTTTTTTTTTTTTTCCAGTTTTGTTCTTTAATTAATTTCGCGACATTATAAAAACATTGCTGTATCAAAATTCTTATTTTAGTCAATTTATTTAAATTTACAATTTTATTAATGATTAACAATCATTAAATGTCTCAAATTATTTTATAATATTTCACAATTACTTTAAAAATTCTCTTCAATATATCAATTAATCAATTTTATAAAACATTTAGTTTACTTATTTAATTTCCTGATTTATAAAATTTTATCATTTATGTAATTCATTTCACAATTTTATTTCACAGTTTTATTAAAAGTTTATTTTATTTCACAATTTATTTCAAAATTTTCACTTGTTCTTTATTTTATTTTTACAAATGTCAATTTTCATAATTCCATTATTTTTTGCTTATTAAAATTCTCAAATATTTCTTTTGTTTTATATCACAATATTTTTTTTTTACAGCACATATTTTTTGTATCCACTATTTTTCACAATACTTACAAATACAAAAAATATTTTCCATGATCCAAAATAGTTATTTCTTCCAATATTAATCTCCATCCAGTCCTTCTCGTCCCTTGGGAGTTGATGTATTGTCCGAAAACCGGCTGCGCCAAAATGTTGTATGTTAAAAATCCTTCTACTAGGACTTTAACTTGATCCTATTTATACTTACTGAGTCCTTTTTACTTTCTTTATATTATTTAAAACAACCGGGTCTTTTTTACTTTAAGACACTTTATTTCGCTTTAAAAGTTGGTTATACTTATACTTAACACTTATTTGTAGACAGTTCAGCTTATCGAAAACAATTAGTCTTATTAGTCTATACTTAACTTCTACTTAATACCTCGTATTCTTATAATTTCACAATAAATTGAGTAATTTCATCATGCTAAAATAACTTAGCCAGCGTATTTATAATTTCACAATAAATTGAGTACTTTCATCATTCTATAATAACTAAGTCAGCATTTATTTGTGTGATCTGAGTGACCTATTTAACGTGGGCGTGTATACCTGTGCTATGTTAAGCTGTGTGCGCCAAGACAATTAAATGCTTGTGTTTGTGTTAAACATGCATAATGCTTAACCCTAAAAGTATGCCATAAAGAAAAATATACTGGTTATGTTATATTGTGGATCATAAGCACGCTGTAAGTTCCACGATTATGATACACAATAGTGGATCATATGTAAGCTGTGAAGTCTAAGATTATGATACACAACACACCACTTTGAGTACAAATATAACACGCACAGCTCAAAATGGTGAGAGAGCTTGGCCTAAGTTCTTATAGAACTGTAGTGCCAAACTATTATTATTATTATAACAATAAAATTATCAAACAAGTATTGAAAATAAAATTTTTTGATTTTAATAATTCTATTGTTAGTTTCATGTTTAGCTTTGAATGACATTTTACATTCTAAATTAGTAACATAAAAAATTAACTCAAAAAAAAAAAACACACTGGTTAAATATTTTAATGAATTTTTATTTGAAAAATCTATAGAAATCGACATCATTGTCGGTTCGCCGACATGTTAGCATGCATCACTGCTGGTAGCTTTGTCGCAGGGCTTTTCCACAGAGGCATTCTGCTAATTTTATTCGCACAAGTGTCACGTCTCATGTGCAGGCTCAAGTTCTTCACATAGAAAGCAGCCTCTATCAATTCGGAAATCGATACGAGACGAATCTCGTTTCGGCTTGATGATCATATAATTCCTATGCGACCGACACCGCGTGAATTGTGCAACTCGACCCGATCTAGTGGCCGAGAATGGCGGCCTAATTACGGTCAGCTTGGATTCGGACATGTCGCGTGTCACCTTCAGATGCGTCTCGCTGATGAATTCGATCATATAAAAAACATTGGTTTGTGTGCCGACGAAATCGCGCGAAGATAACGAATATTTTTGAAGACAGAAGATATGAAATTTCAAAAATATAAATAAAAATTGTATATGTCAAATTTATGCTACAGGGTGTCATAGAAAATCAATAATATTATGTTCAAACTAAAAATAATATTGTCGTTTCTTGCTTTCAAGAAATTGATAATATTTATTTTCAAAATTCGGCAATTATTTTCTATGTGTGTATCAATTGTAAAAAAATGTATTATTCGCTATAAAGTGTTTATGTTTTATTTACCAGTTGCACATTTAGAGAATGATGACCTTTTCTATCTATAAACAAATGTTCACTTTTAGTTGGAGCAATCATGCCAATGTGTGTTCCGTCAATGCATCCGATAATTCCAGGTATTTTTACATTATTATAAGATATGCGCTTATTTTTAGCCTTCTCTTCTTCGTTAGGAAATGTAATCCATTTTGAACATAATACATTTTCCAATGCACATTTTATGTCATCAATGGCTCTTGAAACAATTGATTGGTCCATTGAGTGGAGCATGATATCGCTAATTGTTCGTTGGTAGGACCCGGTTGCATAGAAATCTAAAACAATTGCCAAATTTAAAGATATTGGAATTTTTGTGATTCATTCAATATTTCTATAAAAACTGTCTTCGATACACGGAAAGATTCTTCAAACCTTAAATAGAGAACATTACATTTTTGTTCATAGTAGCGTACAATTACTTTCTGTTGGACAAAAGCAAAACATCATAGCTCTGTCTTAAAAATCTTCTCTGTGATCTATAGTTACACACTTCGTCTTCGCTCTCACTATCTTCCACAAATAAAAGAATTGCTTGCGAATTCATTGTTAATTTTTGCCTTTTAAAATTGTTGTTTTAAATATTATTGTTGAAATGTAATGATCACATTTAGCGCAGGGGTAATTTCTTCGAACTTGATTTTGAAAAAAAATAAAATCGTCTGTCGAAAGTTAATACATACTGCCTTGTCGATATTTTCGCTTCGATAATCGCTTTCGATGCGAAGTTATAACATCTTGCCCCTGTATTTAAATTGTTCGATTTCATATTTGATTTAAAACGAATTAGTTCTAATTTTACTTATTAAAAACGGTTTTTTGCATTTGAAAATAAGGTATTTCAAAATAAGTAGTCGATTTATAGTTCACAATAAACCGATCATGCCAATTATTTTCTTGTTTAGACATCGTAGATATATAAGTAATCTAAAATAGTATTTTCATTGATTTAACTCTTCTAGTTTTTCTGTAATCGTGCTTTCAACAAACAGACGGATATCACAAAATCGACCTCTTGATAAAATATGTATATATCTCGCAGTTTGACGAAAAGTTAATATTGTATTTACTTTATGAAACGTCAAGTACCGACATATTGGAATGGTTGTCGAATACTTGGATGAAATCACTCGGCTGGGTGCTAATATAAAATATTGACTGAATAAATAAAATAAGTAGGCATTTGATAAATTGTATTTATTTTTCTGAGAAAAATTACAAATCAATATTTAATTTTGAAAAAAGCGAGCGAGATCGTCACGTTTTATAGTTAAAAATTAAAAGTGGAAACGATCGTCCTGTTTCACCAAACGATCGTCCTGTTTCACCAAACGATCGCCCCGTTTCTCCGACATCAGAAGTGGGATTCTCCCAACATTCCCTACGTGAAGAAGGCGGCATCAGTGATGAAAATTTACGCTTTTTACTTGAACAGCAAAATCGAAATTTTTTAGCGCTTGTGCAAGCTATGAAAACACCTACGTGCATTGAAGTGCAACTACCAGAATTCGATCCTGACAATGAAAACATAAACGCACGTGGATGGATTACAACAGCTGACATGTGTATTAGCGGCCAAATACTACAAAACACATCGTTAATCATTATGCTTAGCCGTGCACTCAAGGGCCAAGCTTCTGTCTGGTTGTCTCAGGTCGCTTATCCAAATATGACGTGGAATGAATTTAAGGACATGCTCATCGCCAGATTTGACTGTCCTGAAACTGCAGTAGCGTTTTTAATAAATTTAAATAATAACAGACCTAGAGATGACGAATGTCTTTCTTCGTATGCTGCAACTTTGATGACGTCTTTAATGTCCCGGTGGAAAAATTTATCTACTGAACAGATTGCTGTTTCTACGATCCTTGCTCACATGTCACAGTTTGAGCCACGAATTCAGCGTCTGTCATTTTCTTCCGACATTGCTACCCGAAAACGTCTTTAACAAGAATTAAGTGCAATGTCTTTTATGAAAAGAAAATCAACTACTCGTAATGATGCATATGTCTCCAACATAAAGATATTTGTGAAACCTACAACTACTACTCTCTAAAGTGCTTCAATTGCGGCAAGCAGGGACATAAAGCTTCGCAGTGCAGATTCAAGATGGACAACATGTTAAAGGGTACTCGATCGAACGATACATCAAACGGATATTCAAATAATAACGCGAAGCTGCCGGTTACCTGTTTCAACTGTAAAGGCGTAGGACACTACGCGTCGAGCTGCCCCAAGAAAAGCCACAGACGTAATGGTAAAAGCAACTCTGATGTAACTACGGAACGACGAGTAGACGTATGCATCGTGAAAGGATCAGCTTGTACACTACGCCACCATGATGAGGAGTTTTTATTTAACTTTGATTCTGGTGCAGAATGTTCACTTATAAAAGAATGTATAGCTTGTAAGTTTAGTGGTAAGCGTTTTCATAATGTTGTTACGATGACAGGAATTGGACAAAATAGTGTGAACAGTACTATGCAAATTTTAGCATTGATTGAAGTAGATAAAATTTCTTTTGAGATACTCTTACATATTTTACCTGATTACTGTTTACGACATGATGTTATGATTGGACGTGAACTTTTGGGACAAGGGTTGGCTATTCATATGACGTTGGACAAATTAGGTTTAAAAAGAGTTAGTACAATTAATAATTGTGATATTAGCAAAACAAATGAAGATACGAATATTTATAATATTGACAAAGACATTTCTGAAAATGTAAGGGAAAAGTTATTAGATATATTGAATAATTTTAAAGAATATTTCGTAGGAGGTTTTCCTAAACTCCGCGCAGATACTGAAGCTATGCAGATTCGACTTAAAGGTTCTAATAAGACAGTTTGTCCGACGTCCTTACCGATTCAGTCCTGAAGAACGTAGAGTTGTGCGTGATAGAGTTAATGAATTATTATGTGCTAACATCATTCGCCCCAGTTCTTCTCCTTTTGCGAGCCCAATACTTTTAGTCAAAAAGAAGGATGGTACTGACCAAATGTGTGTGGATTACCAGGATCTAAACGACAACACAATACCAGACAGATTTCCCTTACCACTAATTTCCGATCAAATTGACAGATTATATGGTTGTCATTTCTTCACTGTCTTGGACCTGGCTTCAGGATTTCACCAAATTCCTCTTCATTCAAATTCCATTGAATACACAGCCTTTGTAACTCCTGACGGACAATATGAATACCTTACAATGCCATTTGGTCTAAAAAATGAACCAGCAGTATTTCAGCATGCAGTCATTAGGGCTCTAGGTGATCTGGTATCATTTGTCGTTGTCTACATGGATGACATTCTGGTTGGCAGATGAAGCCTTAGATATGTTGCGTATCGTCCTTAATGTGCTCACAAGTAAGGGGTTCACTTTAAATATTAAAAAGTGTGCTTTTATTAAACAAAAAGTAGATGACCTTGGATTTGAAGTTTGTGGTGGAGAAATAAGACCTAATCATAAAAAATAGAGGCTCTGACAGCTCTACCTCCTTCTGAAACTGTTACTCAGTTGCGTCAACTTATAGGATTGGCTTCCTATTTTAGGCAGTTTGTAACTAAATTTTCACAGCTTATGACCCCTTTATATGCATTGACATCTGGTAACAAAAAAATTGATTGGAGACCTAGCCATGAATCAGTGCGAAAGCAGATAATATCCGTTTTAGCTAGAGAACCTGTCCTAAGCATATTTGATCCTGAGTGCCCTATAGAACTTCACACCGATGCTAGCGCTATTGGTTATGGTGCTATTTTAATGCAAAAATATTTTAATAAGTTGTATGTGATTGCATATTTCAGCAAGCGTTCGACCGCGTCGGAATCTAAGTTTCATATGAATTGGAAACTCTTGCAGTTGCAAATGCAGTTAGGCATTTCAGGCACTATTTGCATGGACGAAAGTTTGTTGTTATCACTGATTGTAACTCCTTACAATCCTCTCGTAAGAAGCTTGATCTTAGTCCTAGAGTACATAGGTGGTGGGCTTTCTTACAAGCTTTTGATTTTGACATTATTCATAGAAATGGTAGTCGCATGTGTCATGTTGACTTTTTTTTCAAGAAATCCCTTACCATTTCATGTTACAAAGACATTTGAAAAAGTAGAGCCTAAGCGAATCAATGTTGCCGAATTATCTGATAATTGGCAAATAGCAGAACAACAGCGAGATAGTGAAATTTTCAAACTGGTTTTTGACTTAAAGAAAAAAACCTCATTGATAGCATTGCTAATACTTTTGAGCTTCGCTCAGTTGTTCTTTATCGTAAGATACAGCGTAATGGTAGAGAACACGCTGTTTACCAATTTTGCCTAGATCTTTAAGATGGTCGATTATCAACAGCACTCATGAAGCAGTGATGCATCTTGGATGGGAAAAGACATTGGAGAAGGTTTATGAACTCTATTGGTTTGAGAATATGTCCAAATTTGTAAGAAAATTTGTTGACAACTGTATTACCTGTAAAATTTCGAAGACTCATTCAGGCAAAATTCAGGACGAATTGCATCCCATACCAAAAGTCGCTATTCCGTGACATACTTTACATATTGATGTTACAGGTAAACTTAGTGGGAAAAGCGATAAAAATGAATACGTTATTGTTACTATAGATGCATTTACAAAAAATTCCATATTATATCATACTTTAAAGATTGACCCGTATAATAGCGTTGCAGCCTTAAAGAATAGTATTTCTTTGTTCGGTGCGCCAGTTCGAGTAATTGCTGATCAACGCCGTTGTTTTGCTAGTCATGAATTTCGCCAGTTTTGTGAATCACACAATCTAAATTTACACTTGATCGCAACAGGCAATTCTCGCGCTAACGACCAAGTCGAACGTTTGATGAGCACCCTTAAAGGGATGTTGACTGCGGTTGAAACCACCAATCGTTCATGGCAAGATGCTCTTCCGGACATTCAGTTGGCTCTCAATTGTACCCAAAATCGTGTTACTAAATATAGTCCTCTCGAGTTATTGGTTGGTGAGATAGCAAGACCCGTAGATCTAATGCTATCGGATAATAATGAACCAATAGTATCCCTTGATCAAGCTCGTACTGAAGCCATACATAATATGGGGAAAAACGCTGAAAATGATAAAAATAGATTTGACAGCACCAAAGCAAAATTTGATAGATTTAATGTAGGAGATTTTGTCTTATTACAAAATGAAGAGCGAAATCATACTAAGCTCGATCCCAAGTATAAAGGCCCATTTCAGGTGGTAGAGGTATTAGAAGGAGACAGGTATATTTTAAAATCTTTAAATTGAAATCGCACGTACAAGTACTCACACGACCGTACTATGAGAATGCCCGAAAGTCAAATTCCTGAATTAGCTTATGATCATGAAGTAAAGTCTGAAAAACAAACAGACTAACTTTTTTTGATTTTAAGAATATCACACACATTGCTTAGTTTAAATTATATGTGACCGCTGGATGGAAGTGGTAATAAAATATCTTCGGATAGAGATACTTCCTTATCACTGGATGGAAGTGACAGTATATTTGTAGTAACCGGATGGAGGTTGCTGAAAAGTATTTTTGTAGTAACCGGATGGAGGTTTCTGGAAAGCATATTTGTAGTAACAGGATGGATGTTGCTGGATAATTTATTTGTAGTAATCGGATGGAGATTACTGGACTAAGCAGTGTGCTATATTTTGTTGTGTTTGCTTAATGCTGAATGGACTGACTTTCGGACATACTTTTTTTTATTATTATATTTAAAAGCAATTGTTGTACAATAAAATGTTAATTTGTTCGAAAAGGTTTGTTTTCTTCACTTAAGTCAGAATTGGCCGAATGAACATTAAGATGTGAAATGTTTTCAGATCATTACACGAGGGCGTGTAAAGCGACAGAATGACCGTGTCGCAGTTTGACGAAAAGTTAATATTGTAGTTACTTTATGAAACGTCAAGTACCGACATATTGGAATGGTTGTCGAATACTTGGATGAAATCACTCGGCTGGGTGCTAATATAAAATATTGACTGAATAAATAAAATAAGTAGGCATTTGATGGATTGTATTTATTTTTCTGAGAAAAATTACAAATCAATATTTAATTTTGAAAAAAGCGAGCGAGATCGTCACGTTTTATAGTTAAAAATGAAAACTGGAAACGATCGTCCACAAAACGATCGTCTTGTTTCACCAAACGATCGCTCCGTTTCTCCGACATATATGTATATATACTTTTCTATAAAAGAAATGCTTACAAATGCTTATACCCTTTCACTCTTAGTGTAAGGTTGTGACGGACAAATTCTTTGGTAAATTTGTCCCACACATTTAGCGCAGAAATTAGACAAACAAGGGGACAAACGCCGACCACTGGGCAACACTGGTGAGGGGACAGCCGATAAATTATAGCAACGATGGAAATGGCGGCGTGGTGAATTGCGAAAACGAGTGATCGAGGCGACAACGAAGGCCAGAAAGAGACATCGAGTGTCACGCATGAACATGGGGAAAAGCCGACGGTTCGATGTTGAAGTCAGTTCTTGGGTAGCCGTCGTCAAGGAAAGTTGGGTTGGATCTCCGCTGTGGTTTTTGGTACAGTAAGCTCTATGGGACTATTGGGGCGAGGGGACTATGGGGGCGAGGGGACTATGGGGGCGATTATCACAAGGCAACGTGTCTGAGTGCTTCAACATGGCGAAGCCAGTGCAATCCTTGTCGGTGTCGTCTCAAGTCAACTCACTGGTCACCAGAATTGACAAATTGTCAAATGGTGACACCTCCACTTCGGTGGAAGTCCTCCTCGTGGAAGTCCCTGGAAACGGCGCTCTACACCACCCGGTGTAGAAGTCGGCTAAAGTGAGTGGTGAGCATCTCCCTCAGAGTGAGGGTTCGTGCGTTGGGTTTGGGTCCCACCACGGAAAAAACCTATGCGCCCAATGAAAACAAAAAAAGAAGCCTCGGATAACGACCGATTACAACGATGACGACCCACGCAAACGTCTTAAGGACCATGATTTACGGATATGCACCTGGAATGTCCGGACCCTTTATAGGGAAGGTGCCTCTATCCAGCTGGCAGATGTCCTCGAAAAATATAAGGCTGACATCACCGCTATCCAGGAGATGCGATGGACGGGACAGGGCTGTTCGAAACAAGCGTCCTGTGATATCTACTACAGCTGCCATGCGGAGAGACACGAATTTGGATGTGGATTTGTGGTCGGCAAGAGACTCCGCCATCTTGTCTCTAGGTTCACGCCCGTGGACGAAAGGCTGGCAACAATCCGCATCAAGGCTAAATATTTCCATATCAGCCTAATTTGTGCACACGCTCCGACGAACGAGAAAGATGACGAGACAAAAGAGCGCTTCTACGAGCGCCTAGACAACGCATACGAGCGCTGCCCCCGCCACGATATCAAAATCGTGCTAGGCGATTTTAACGCCAAGGTGGGCAGAGAAGCCATCTATTGTCCCACAATCGGAAAATTTAGCCTCCATGCCAACACTTCCGATAACGGAACGAGGCTAATCGACTTCGCCGCAGCACGAAACATGGTAGTTAGTAGCACTAGATTCGAACATTTCGATATCCACAAGGCCACATGGTTGTCGCCCGATCAAAAAACTCGAAATCAAATTGATCACGTTGTGATTGACGGAAGGCACGCTTCAAGCGTGATGGACGTACGCACTATCCGAGGTGCCAATATGGACTCGGATCATTACCTTGTAGCAGCCAAGGTCCGCACACGCTTAAGCGCTGCGAAGAACGTACGGAACCAAACGCAGAGAAAGCTAGACGTCGGAAAGCTGCAATCACAACAGACAACGCAAGCCTTTTCCACTCGACTCTCAAACCTGCTTAGACAAAGCACTCCTCCTCTCGATGATATAAGCGCGCAGTGGAATCATATCTCCTGCTCTATGCGTACGGCTGCCGAAGAGGTGCTTGGATTCCAACGCCCCCTGAGGAATCAGTGGTATGACCAAGAGTGTCGCGCGGCCACTGCAGAGAAAGACGCTGCGTACAAATCCACCCTGCAGTCAGTAGCTACGCGAGCTGCGAAGGAGCGATACAAAGAGAAGAGGAGGGAAGAGAGACTAGCCGTAGGTTCAAAATCCGGAGCCTCTTCCTGTAAAGATGAGAACGGGAATCTAGTGACAGATATCCAGAGCACACTGAAAATATGGAGGGATCACTTCTCTAAACTGCTGACCGGTGATGATGACCTCAATTCCACCGATAGAGAAGCAAACCCGGCAACCCCAGTACTTGATGACGACGTTGAGATTCCGCCACCCGACCATGACGAGGTCAGAACAGCCATTGCTCGGCTGAAAAACAATAAAGCCGCAGGTGCTGATGGCCTGCCTGCTGAATTGTTTAAGACCGGAGGCGAAGAGCTAATAGAGAGCATGCACGAGCTCGTAAGCAGAATATGGTCGGATGAAAGCATGCCAAGTGACTGGAACCTCAGTGTACTCTGCCCAATCCTTAAGAAAGGGGATCCCACTATCTGCGCCAACTACCGTGGGATCAGCCTACTAAATATCGCATATAAGGTTCTATCGAGCGTATTATGTGAAAGACTGAAGCCCATCGTCAACAGACTGATTGGACCTTATCAGTGCGGCTTCAGACCTGGAAAGTCCACCATAGACCAGATTTTCACATTGCGCCTAATCCAGGAAAAGACCCTAGAAAAACAGATCGACACCTACCACCTATTAGTCGACTATAAAGCCGCCTTCGACACTCCGATAAGGGAACAATTATACGCCGCAATGTCTGAGTTCGGTATACCTGCGAAACTTATAAGGCTTTGCAGGATGACCCTGAGCAATACACGTTGCTCAGTGAGAATAGGAAAAGACCTCTCCGAGCCATTTCATACCGAACGAGGTTTCAGACAGGGTGACTCCCTTTTTTAACATATTGATGGAGAAAATAGTTCGAGCTGCCGAACTCCGTCAAAGCGGCACTATCCTCAACAAAAGTGTCATGCTGCTCGCATATGCCGACGATATTGATATCATTGGCAGGAGCACACGAGCAGTCAGCGCAGCATTCTCCAGATTGGAGAAAGAGTCGCGTCGAATGGGTCTAGCGGTGAACGAGGACAAGACGAAGTTCCTTGTGTCAACAAGCAAAAAAGAGTCCGTGCGTCTTGGACAAAAAGCTGATTTTGACACCCACAAGTTCGACATTGTGAAGGACTTCGTCTATCTGGGATCCAGCGTAAACAGCAACAACGACGTCAGCCTGGAGATCAAACGGAGAATAACTCTTGCCAACAGGTGCTACTTTGGGCTCAGTAGGCAATTGAGAAGCAGAGCCCTCTCTCGCCGGACAAAAATAACGCTCTACAAGTCACTCATCGTCATGCCCGTCCTACTTTATGGTGCAGAAACATGGACGCTGGCCACCACCGATGAGAGAGTACTGGGAGCGTTCGAGAGAAAGATTCTCCGTAAAATCTTTGGCCCTATCTGCTTTGCTAACGAGTATCGAATCAGGATGAACCACGAGCTGTATGAGTTATTCGACGACATTGACATAGTCAAGCGCATCAAGATCCAGCGGCTTCGCTGGCTAGGTCATGTCGAACGAATGGAAGAAAACACTCCAGCAAAGAAGGTGCTTGAATCGAAACTCGAAGGTGGACAGCGTAGAAGAGGGCGTCCAAATCTGCGTTGGAAAGACCAAGTTGAGGACAACCTGGCAACGCTTGGTATTTCTAACTGGCGTCAGCGCGCGCAAAGCAGATCCGACTGGCGCGGCTTCATCTCAGCGGCCAAAACCGACCCACGGTTGTAAAGGCCATTTAAGTAAGTAAGTAAGTAAGTAAGTAAGCTCTTCCTGGGAGGAAAAGCCTGCTATCGCAAAGAGAAGGATTCGATAGGTACGTGGCAAGTGATACTCTTATAATAGACAAGTAATCGGTTTAGAGGAGTATCATTTGTTTCCACGCTCAGGTTGAATTCTTTGGCAACGATTGTCGGACAAGTGGCGATATGTAAACGCTTTCCACTTGGGTCGACACGCTGCACCGAAGACAGCCGAGTTATCTACGACACGAACGAGACGCAGTAGTGGTCAACGAGTAGCGGCCGCGAACCGAAGGGACCCGAGTCGAAGCCACCCGAATAGCCGACAGCACGAACGAGTCACAGCAGCAACAGCGAACGAGTCGCCGACGACACGAACGAGTCTTAGCAGTAGCAGCGGCCACGAGTCGAAGATATACGAGTAGCCGACACGAACGAGTTACAGCAGCAACAGCGAAAGAGTTGCGGACGACACGAACGAGGCATAGCATTAGTAGCGAACGAGCAGCGACCACGAGCCGAAGACAACTGCGTTGCCGACGGCCCGAACGAGTCACAGCAGTAATAGCGAACGAGTTGCCGACGACACGAACGAGTCATAACAGTAATAGCGAACGAGTTGCGGACGGCACGAACGAGTCATAGTAGTAGCAGCGAACGAGCAGCGACCACAGGCCGAAGACGTACGAGGGCCGACGATACGAACGAGTCGCAGTAGCAACCAACGAGTCGGCGAGTGACGACAACCAACGAAGATCGGCAGCGAGCCGAAGTGGCTCGACTCATTGACCGAACTACCTAGTAGTGACCGCCCGAGGAGAAGCAACAAGTGAGCCGACAAAGAAGCCGGGGACAGAGGAGGGACCACGGGCGGTACTGATACGCCGTGACGCAACCTACAGCGGCACGCGCCCAATAAGCAGACGGTTGCGCAGAAAATAGCGTAGACCGAAGAAACCAGCCAGAACATCGTAACCCGAGGGTTCCGCGTCGGCAGAATATTTCCGGTGGGGACCCGCTTATTTCATTTATTATCATTATATCACTAATATTATTATTTGTTAGTTTAAGAACTATTAATCCATTAAACCCAACTATTGAAATTTAAAACGTGGGTGTTTTCACTGAACTGCCTAGGCTACGAGTTGAGTTTATCTTGCAAGGTACCCCTGACACAAATAAATAATTTGTCGACCTAGCCCTGAACCGCCGCAGAGGTTACCCCAGCCTTTGACCGCCAGGTAGTTCGTTACAAGGTATAAAAAAATATATATTTCAAACTGAAGATTACGTTCTCATTTTAGACAATGAACTCTAGGCGTACGTTTAAATAAAGCAATTAAATAAAAATTTATATATGTGATTTCGTCTGAGGACAATACACATTAAAGGGTTAACATTGTCAAACTACCCAAATAGGCAACTTATGTCTGACGGATGTCGTTAAGTTAACTTTTAAATGTTTTCGAAATCTGTAAAGTTTGAAAAGCCGTCTTTTAGTAATACAAATAATCAACCAACAGAATGACCTAAATTTATACAGAAAGATAATTTAAAGTAATTATTCAAAAATCGTTTTTTTAGTAACATAAATGCAACCAGTAAACAATTTTTTTAGGTATGTCAAAATTTAGATCTTTTTTTACGAGCACCGTTTGATGAGGAAGATTTGTCTACTTGCCCGCTTGATGAATCTTCTGTCAACTCCGATGTACATGCAATTGCAGCAGCATCGTATTCTGGAGCATCCTCATCATCTGCTTCACCATCATGATCTGCACATTCAGCATGATTTGTAGCACCAAAGTCTCTGCCTTTCAAACCAAAAATTGATGTGGACATTCCCGTTAGAGCTATAACTCGTTCTTCAAATGCAGAAAATGCCACTTGATTCCTGGCACCTCCAGTTTTCTCTGCTTTATTGTGGAATTTACGCATTTTTTAAATTTTTATCCTTTTTTTTTAATCCGCTCACACCTATGATTAATAAATATAATATGGAAATATAGTTTGGAATTAAAACCAGTTGGGAAAGTTAGATCACATGGGAAATTTTAAAGTAGGTGTAATTATGATAGTTAGGATTATCAAAATTATAGTCGGTCTAAGCAGACTATAAATACCCTACACATATGTGTGGTTACCATTCAAAGTGATATATAGGTCACCAGGGTATACGAATCGTTTCAAATATACTTCACGATTGCTTAATATCAAGAAAAATCTACGAAATTCTACAAATAATGACCTAAAATTTGAAATAACTAAAAAAATGAGCAAACGACTAAAAAGCTTTTTGTATTATAAAAATGTCTCCTATAGAATGCTTTCTTTGCAAACATACTCGTCGGTCAGTGGGAGTTGCACAAGCCGCGTCTCACAGGCGACTGCCGTGACAGCGCTGATACCGTTCTTGTCGCCGCCGAGGACATTGAAGACTACGATGACATTTTCTCCTATACACAAGTACCTAAGCCACATTCCGAAATTCGCCGAAGACAAACTGGCTGCTGAGCTGGTCGTCGCCTGCATGGACTGTCGCGTGCCTTTCGAGGAGTTTTACAACGAGCCACTAAGCGATGCCATAGAAATGGATCGCAACTATTTGTCCTATAAGAATCTCTCCTTGGATCTGAGCAACGAGAGTAGGTTTCAAATGCTATTTTTTATAAATACCATTTGGTGGTGATAGACCTGTACTACGACAATCGCATTCGTATGTACAGCGAGCGCTACTCATCAATCTACACATTGCTGCATCACTTTGGCGCCGGTGCCGATGAGGCACGCGTGCGGATCTAAAGCCCAAAGTGCGACGTGACAATATTATCGACGATGCTTTGATTGGCGTAAGTTACCTGTATTTAAATTGTTCGATTTTATATTTAATTTAAAACGAATTAGTTCTAATTTTACTTATTAAAAACAAGTAGTCGATTTATAATTCACAATAAACCGATCATGCCAATCATTTTCTTGTTTAGACAGCGTAGATATATAAGTAATCTAAATTAGGATTTTCATTGATTTAACTCTTTTAGGTTTTCTGTAATCGTGATTTCAATAGTCAGACGGATATCACTAAATCGAAAGACCTCCTTATAAAATATATATGTACTTTCTTATTTGGCCATTACAACCTATGATGGGTTTCGGCCGCAGCAATCACCTCTCGTCAGTCGCGGCTGCATTGCGCGCGTTGGCTCCAATTTTGCACTCCAAGTGTTGTCAGATTTTCTCGTACTTGGTCGCTCCACCGGAGATTCGGACGCCCTCTCCTACGTTGACCACCACTGGGTTCTGAATTGAACACCTTTTTTGCTGGAGCGCTTTTATCCATACGCTCGACATGTCCAAGCCAGCGTAGGAGCTGGATCTTAATGCGCCTGACTATGTCCATTTCGGCGTAGAGCTCATACAGCTCGTTTTCAATGCATATCATGCCATAGATTTTCCGAAGAATATTTCTCTCGAACGCTCCTAAAGCTCGCTCATCGGTGTTGGCAAGCGTCCATGCCTCAGCGCCATAGAGGATGACTGGCATGATGAGCGGTGACGTGTTGTCCAAGACGCGGGACTCTTTCTTTGTTGACACTAGGTACTTCGTCTTGTCCTCGTTGACCGTAAGACCCATTCCCTCTCTAAACTGGAGAATGCTGCACTGACTGCTCGTACGCTCTGCCCAATGATGTCGATATCATCAGCGTACCGCAGCAGCATGGAACTCTTGTTGAAGATAGTGCCATTGTGATGGAGTTGTGCAGCTCTTACAATCTTCTCCATTATTAGGTTGAAGAAGTCACACGATAGGGAATCGCCTTGTCTGAAACCTCGTTCGGTATTAAACGTATCGGTGTGGTTGTTCCTAATTCTCACTGAGCAACGTGTGTCGCTCAGGGTCATCCTGTAAGTCTTATAAGTTTCGCAGGTATACCGAACTCAGACATGGTGGCGTATATGCGACTTCTTGTCGGACTGTCGAAGGCAGCTTGGTAGTCGATCTGCATCTCTTTGGTCTTTTCCAGGATTTGGCGCAATGTGAAAATAGGTTCTATGGTGGAATTGCCAGGTTTGAAGCCACATGTTGTGAATTATTTCATAACATTTTTCTTTTCCTTATTAATATTCACACAATTTTGGATGTTGCTGTACATATTTTGAGCAACATGTTCATAGCATTGCTCCAACGCTTCACGCTGGCAACAATGATAATACTTTGGCAATGCGCTAAAGCTTTGTTTAGGCCACAGCTCTTTCAAGTTAACTTACACAGTTAACAGAGGCTTGCAATATGATAAAATAAGCTATGTTAAAATAAACAAAGCAGCGTTATCCAACATTTATACTATTTCGCAATTGGTGTTAGCCAAAAACTGCAATTCGGACTTTCTTCAAAAGTCACGAACACCAAAATTGGGTGAAAGTGAAAATTCACTAGATCATTGTGAAAATAGAATTTTAGAAAAGCTTGCAACGAAGGTATTGTTAATACTTTTCGATGCAATTTAAAATAGAGTTTATTCAGCCTCAAGTGGAGGTAGTAATATTAATAAAAGTGTTCTTTTTTAATTCTAAAAGTAAAAAGTGTTCTTGTGATAACAAAAGTTCAACACTAAAAAGTTACAACATTTGGCGCAGGACCGAGAGTGGAAAGAGGGACGAAGGAAGGAGGACGAGAAGGAAAAGTAACCAAAATGATAAGTGATTAAAAATTAATTATTTGTTTTTTAATTTTAAAAAAGGGAGCTTTGAAAACTAAATTTAATTATATTTTGTTTTTTTTTTTTGTTATAGAGATAGGGAGAGTTTTTAAAGTTATAAGTAAAAAATGTTTAATATTCTAAATAATTTAAAAATATAAAAATTAAATTTATATAATAAAATAATTCATACTATTAGTATGCAAATTATAATTTTCATTAAATATAAAACGATAACACTATAAAATCAAACAAATATTTATTGTCAAAACGTATCAGTTTTTCGCAGCATGGATGGCTGTTGAAAAAGAGAATTAATTTTATATCAAATTAAATGAAAAAGAAATAATATATTTTTCGAATGTAGTAATATTTAGAAATATTCAAAATTTTAATATTTCTCTTAAACGACTTCTGTACTATAAAAATAATTACATAGTAACAGTGATTACATATATTTTAATTTAATCATATTTTTATTAAAAAATTGAAATTTTACAAATTGTCCCAAAAGAAAAACACAATATAATAATCGAAATAACACTGAGATTCCAAACTACGGACCCTCCAGTGTTTAACAAATAAAAACTAAATAATTTGATTAAATTTTAAAACGTGTAAACACAGCACTGATTGATGTTATGATTTTAAAAATAACAAAAAATTTATAATAAAAAATCATTGTATGTTAAATTTTTTTTTACAATCTTGAGTAACCGAATATGCACATACTTTTTTTTGGTTTGTTTGAAAAAATAAAATTATTTTTATTTTTCCAATGTTATAGAAAATAGATTTAAAAAAAAACAATACTTCAATATAAATTTGAAAAAAAAAATATAGTTATACTTCATGAATGCCAAAATTGATTTCTTTGTTGCTTGGGTAATTTTTTTTTTCATTGAAATTTTCAATGAAAAACGCGACGTTGGAGGAAGCGAACAACAAAATACAAGAGTTGAACGCGCGTATTAGATATTTGAACGAGGAGGTTAAGACAGCGCACGAGACATCCTTATACCACAATGATACCATAGAAAGTGACGACATCATAACACAGGGCAACATGGGATTAGGCGAAGTCGCGAAATTCGTTAAAAATGCGGTGCCAGATTTTGCAGGTGCAGACTCATCATCGCTGAGGACGGATCTTCACCGTTTTATTGAAGGATGTGAAGTGGTGAGGGCAGAACTGAAGCCTGAAGAAATGAAGGAGTTTATTAAAGGCGTTAGGGTTCGTTTACAGGGAGATGCTTTTGAAGTTCAAAGGAGTTTGACACAATAGATGATTTATACAATCTGTTAAGGAATATGAACTTGGAATGTAGGTCAGTAGATGCCATTTAATATGACATTAGAAAGGCATCTCAGTATCCGGGGGAAAGTATTAGATCTTTCCCGAGGCGTTTGGTTAACCTGCTGTCGGCAGCATTAAGCATGATTAAATGTAAATATAATGATACGAAAGACGACGTGTTCGTTAATGAATTGAATAATTTAGTTAAAAGCTCATTTAAGTTAGGACTTCGGAATTACACTTTGCGAATGCTCATGTTGAGCAGTAAGCAAACAACACTGTAGAAATTGGTGGAAGAGGCATTGGACCATGTGACGATTCAAATGGAGTCAGTAGAGTTAACGGGCATAGACAAGTTTGGAGTCCATTTCAATGAGCCCTCATCGGCTTTCATGCCAAATAACCGTAATGCATCAGGTAGCCGCCAAGGCAATGAAGAAAACGAGACGGAAAAGAAAACACAATATGTATGTATGAAGCAGCCTGTACCTACATGTTCTTTTTGCAAAAAGAAGGGACATCTGAGGGATGAATGTCATACACGGAGAAACACTCCGATTGCAGTGACTGTTATTATGGACATGAACAGTGTTCAGATCGTTCGGGTCGGAATGTTGTTCCAGGACATACTGCTCCCCAAGGAAGTCAGCCACCCGTACCTCAGGTAAATGGTCAAGGTGGTATCCAGAACCAAGGCGGGGGTGCTCCAGAATTGAGAAGCGATTGGTGCCATAGAGGGGGACACGTCGAGGGGGTTGTCGTGTTAAACGCGATACACAAGTTTTTCAAGGAAATAATGGTAATGGGAATTTTGCAAACAGGCCCGCTAAATATTGCACTTGACGCAGAAAGGACGGACATGTTATTATGAATTGTTATGCCAAACGCAAATATGATGCATGGAATAATAATAGCAGTCCACAGGGAAACTACCTGGGGCCCAGTCAAGGCCACTAAACTGGGGACCCTTAGCAAATAGTGTAGTAAGGTCTGTAGTTGTAGAAGTTCCAAAGTGGACACTACAACAAATTAAAACAGCGAATATTATTGACGCAGAAAATGAAGAACAAAAAGTAAAAATACATATTAATGAAGATCGAAATCTTCCAAAAAAAACATATAATCGACTAAATAATAATAATACACAACTCCCTCGAATAACGAACAGAATATAGGAATTAGGGAAATTAAAAATAAACAAATTACAAAGAAAGCAAATAAAGTAAAGAAAGTAAAGCCAATTGAATCGTAAGTTAAAAATATTAAAATCAAGAATAATAAAATAAAAAGTAGATCAAATAAAAAGAAAGTTGTAATTAACTGCCCTGAAAAATTGTTTTATTTAATGATTACACTATATCTTATGGTTATATTTATTTTGTCTAACATATTGTTGCAATCTACGAGTTTAATTGTCAACGCATAGTTATTTGGTTTTATATTTTTAATTTCATGGGTTCTATTTTAGGGTAATATTATAATATTTTTAGCTTTAAAGGCATACACTATTTGTGATATGCCTTTAACAAATTATTATGAATTTTCTTATCTTTGTTTTTGACTAATATCGTCGTGGTCACTGGCTTCTCTCTACGACCACGTAGAGTCCCTTCCAAATTGGAGAGAACTTATTCTTCCTAGTTTGGTTTTTCATTAAAACCATGTCATGTGGTTTGAATTGTATAGGGTTGAGGTTCTTGTCGTATTGTTTTGATGACACCTCCTTGGCCCTACATTGATTTTGCCTGACGATCTCGTGTGATCGCTGTATTTGGTACTTTAATACCTTATTGTAGTCTTCTGCGTTATATAAAGGTGAACATTTACGCTTTAAATTCGTAGGCATGTCGAAGTGGTGTTTGACCCGTCGTCGTATGCACCGTATTATTGTGAACATGCATTGCAGAATTTAACCATTGGTCCCAGTTTGACCCATCCTCTTTAGCAAAACTACATAAATATTCAGCTAGTGGACGATGACTTCGTTCCAATGACCCATTAGCCTGTGGATGGTAGGGTGTTATATGTAATTTTTTAATTCCTATCAATTTACATGTATCCCAAAATAGTTTGGAAACGAAGTTCGATCCATTGTCTGTTACCAATACTTTGGGTATATTGTGGCGTGTAACTACTTCGTTGAAGAATGCTTTTGCTACGGTGTTGGCTTCCGCATCGGGTATAGCCACACAGCACATAAATTTTGAAAAATCGTCCTAAAACGTTAAGATGTATTTATTCCCTGAAATGGTTTCAGGCAGAATATCCACCAGGTCCATGTACACTTTGTCAAAGGGTCTGACTGGCGTATCAGTTAGAATTGGCATCTTCGTCAGCCTTGAACTCTTGTTTACCTGGCATTTTGAACAAATTTTCACATAATGCTTTATTTGCTTCTGCATGCCCTTCCATCGGTACTGTTGTCAAATTCTTAAAAATATTTTTACGCCACCTTGGTGACCACCTAACGGTGAATCGTGAAAATCTTTAATTACCATCTCTATGTCCCGGGGTTCAGTTAGAATTATTATATTGTCATTTACCTTTGTTACCAAATCGTTAGGATCGCATTCTGACTGTTTCTTATCGTTTTCTTTGTCTCTTTTCATGGTTTTTGAATGTGTTTGTACTACAACTACTTTTTTAGTATTAACCGGTATGCGGCAGCGCATCCGCGTTTAAATTTATATTTCCCGGTTTGTAATGAATTTCGAAATCATATTCCGATAATTTGTGTCGAAAACGCGCAAGACGTTATGTCTCATCTTTTAAGTTTGCCATGCCATTTAGGGGCTGATGATCTGAATAAATTTAAAATAGTCTTCCCAAAAGATATGCCCTAAACTTTTTTGTTGCCCATACAATTGCCAAAAATTGTTTCATTATAGTAGAGTAGCGTGTTTCCGCATCGTTAAGAGACCTACTGACAAACGCGATCGGACGGTCGCTTCCAACTTCACCTGCGAAAGAACCGCGCCAATTGCTTCGTTACTGGCGTCTGTTGTGAGCAAAAAGGGTTCGTTAAAATCCGGATACGCTAGTATGGGTGGTGACATAATTGCCTCTTTAAGTTTTAAAAACGAATTCTGACAATTGTCATTCCATATGAACTTAGCGTCTTTTTAAGCAAACAGTTTATTGGTAATGACAGTTTCGCCATACCTCCTATAAATTTTCTGTAATAATTAATTAAGCCTAAAAATGCTTGAACTTCCTTCCTATTTTTCGGAACTGGAATATTTTTTACACACTCTACTTTGGCTGGGCAGGTAGGGCACCTAACTCAGAACACTTATGTAATAATAATAATAGTTTGGCGCTACAGTCCTGTATAGAACTTCGGCCGAGCTCTCTCACCATTTTGAACTGTGCGTGTTATATTTGAACTCAAAGTGGTGGGACCTACAGTTTATTGCCGAATCCGAACGGCGGGTGAGAGCTTTTTCATAGGCAATGTTTTACTCTCGTAGGTTTGCCATTTACTGACGAGAGGTAGCGCGGTATAGAAAAATGTTTCTATGAAAAGATGTTGTTAGCCCCAGTCCAGGCTTGAACCGGGGACCTTTCGGCTCGCAGTCCAACGCACAAACCACTGAGCTACCGCGGCTACTATACACTTATGTCCTAAATATAAAACTCGCGTCGCAAAAACTGACATTTCTCAGTATTTAATTTCAAATTATGTTCTCTCAGCTTTTGCAAAACTTTGCATAGCCTATGCTCGTGTTCTACTAAATTATTTCCATAAACCACTATGTCATCTAAATAAACGAAACAGTCACTACGCTGTTAGTATGTGGTTCATTATCCTTTGAAAAGTGGATCAAATTTAGTGTTCAAATTAAAAAAAAAGAGAGATGTATAAATATTTAGTACAGTTAAAATTTAAATATTTAATTTTTAACAAATATTAAAAATGAAACAAAAACAAGGAATTTAAAATTTAAAAAAATAGGGATTTATGCATTAAAATATTTAGTGCAGTTAAAATTAAAAAAAAATAGTTTTAATAATTGAATCGAAAAAAAAAGAGTAAACATATTAGTAAAATAAATAAAATGGAGAAAATATATATATATAGGTATTTAGTATTAATTTTTTTTTTAAAGAATTTTTAAATTTTAAAGAAAAACCAGTTGGGAAGGTTAGATCACATGGGAAATTTTAAAGTAGGTGTAATTATGAAAGTTAGGATTATCTAAATTATAGTCGGTCTAAGCCGACTATAAATACCCTACACATATGTGTGATTACCATTCAAAGTGATATATAGGTCACCAGGGTATACGAATCCTGAAAATAACTACAAACATTCAATCGATGAAGAATTTCCATTCATTTGATACCCATATTTACAAATGAGTAGGTGTACCGAATTTCGATTTTTTTTTTTGTGAACCACAAGTCTTTTCTCCGGAAAACTTTATTATCATGTATTTGAGCATGATGTCAATATATATTTGACCAAAAAAAGTTTACCTAAGCACGTATACATAATAATTGATCTTTATATGTACATTTTATATGAGGAATTTGAACATAAGTGGTCGGATCATAGGTCACAATGGACCGATCTCGCCAATTTTTTCGCACATACAGCGTAGGTATATTAGTAATCTAAGTTATAAGTTTCATTTATCACAGATTAAAAAAATCCGTATGCTACACGTACCGTATGTCAAGAGAACTCAAATAATATCTGGCAGAGTAACATTTTTGTTTGCGAACACCATGCGAGCACAAACTCAAACGCTTCTAAGCGAATACTAACAGAAGGAAGAGAATATAACAATAACGATTACGATTCGTATACACACACTTTCACAACGACAACCCTCAAACAGACGCATGACAACAGACAGACGCATGACAACGGACAGACGTATGACAACAGACAGTCGCATGACAACGGACAGACGCACGACACCACAGTACATGTATGTATCTAGTACAGCTCTCTAGTTGGCAACAACAACGAGTTCTCTTTGTGGTACAAAAAATTTCCCGCCAAAATTCTATCAAAAGCTTGTATGCTGCTTTATTCGCATTTTTGTTGTTGTTGCATTTTCAAACGAATCAGAGGATTTGTGAAAAAAGAAAAACACAAAAAGCAATATATCAGCTAAATATATCACATTGTGAAAATGTTAATATATTATTTTTTATTACTTCATGATTTTACAATTAACTAAAAAACTATATATAAAAGTAAAACTAAAATAATAATGTGCATAAGCACAGTGCATATGCACAATCGATGTACGAACTTGCGTAGCGAAGAAAAGAGAAAAAAACATTGTTTTGTCTATTTTATCTTTTTGAAGCGACTTTTGAAGCACTTTTAAAGCTATTTACCGCTTCAAAAGTGCTTCACAGGCCTTATTTTTAAGATGCTTATATTCTTTAGAATTCGACAAAAACAAAAAAACACACATCTTCATTAATGTTCACGTTCATAAATATTTTGCACGCTTTCCATTATTACTTATTGTTCAATATTTAGTAATATCATGAATTCTTTTGTATATCATTATTATCTTAAAAACATAATAAATACATTAAAATCATAAAAAAACGCAAGTCTTCCTTTTCTTGCAGTCTTAGTCTTGCACTTGCTCTTGTTCTTTTTCTTGCAAAATCTCGATTTTGTTCTCGCTTTTGTTCTTGCAAAAAAAAAAATGCAAGAACAAGAAATTTTTAATCATCACTAATGTAAACAAATATCTGCCTTATACTTGTAAATTTTAAACTTGTCTAAGTTGCACTTCATTTTTCGTATTTCCTTAAATAGATACTGAGATGTTAATAATTTGAAACTTTTTTTTACATTTTTTTTGCATTACATTGTTTTGTTTATGTCCGAAATTGAGCTGTTTTGAAACATCAGTCAAAAATCCATTAGAAGACTTATAAATGGTATTCTATTGAATAGATCATTTAAAAGAATTTAAAATATATTCAAATGAACTTTTCAAAACTTGTTCCACTTTACCTCAAACTCCCCTATATATTTTACTAATAAAATAAATAAAAAACCAATATTATTAAAATTTTAATCATTTTTTAACGTAAAAATTTTGCTTGGAGTTGCTGGTATTTTGTTGTTAATTCGATTAATGAAACAAAAAACAAATTTTAGACCAAATACCGTTGTTTTGGAAATATCGTTTCTCAAAAAACAACTTGTGAATTTTTGTACAACCAAAAATGTTTATTTTGGGAACTCCAAATTTTAATTAATGAAATTTTACTTAAGATCTTCTATATAAAATAAAATATGTGTTCCTGGTTTTTTGTATACTTTTTCAAAAACCGTTTTAAACCGGTATAAAACCGAAACCGTTTATATCGGTATTGGATATCGGTTTATTTCTGATTTTCGTATAACGGTTTTTGTTTTAAAAATGAAACGGTTTTAAATGGATATCGGTTTCGGTTACGGTTTAAATCCTGGATTAAAACAAGTTTATTAAATGGAATTTATCAAGTAAATTAGTCAACTGATATATAATATCAATTACAAAAAATAAATTCTTACTATTTTACACTTCTTTGTTAGTAAAGGGCTTATGTGGATATATTTTTTAATATTTCTACATAAATAATGGTCACTTCCAGTTTGTACCCGCCTTAGTCTTACAATTAACTCAACTCCGTAGTTTTTCATTAAATTGTTATGTCAATATCTGACATTAAATAAAAAAACTATTCAATCAAACACAATTCAAACACGTTTATTTTAAAAATGGGAAAATATAGTATATATTTGGAAAATAAACCAACAATTTCACATGAGTTATTTTAACATTGGGTATACACGTTCGAATTATTTGATGTGGGTTTTAATCGGGTCAAAGTCACCTCCATGTATAGTTTGGGGCGACTTTAACTCGGGCCAATGGCACCCCAAAAACATTAATTTTAAGAACGATTAAATAAAATAATTAAAAATAGTAATGGACTAAAATGACAATATATATTTGGTTTATTAGAAAGAAAATATATTAATTTCTAACATAAACAAAGTAACGTATTAATAGCATTCGTATATTTTACATACTAAATTGATTTTGTTCGTCTATAAAATTAATGATTTTTAGCTACATTTACAAAGATATTAATATGCTGTAATATGAGTGTTAAAAGTTAAGGAAATAGCATAACTCAGATAGAAAATGCTTCAATGAAAATTATTGTAAAAGAAATGAAATCTGTAAGTCACTTGTATGCTGAGAAAATTTGATTGCAAACATTATTTTTTATTTGGCCAAAGTCACCTCTGGAAGTCTAAAGTCACCCCAGTTGACGGTAAGAAAAAATATATATAAATAACAGATTTAACTATTATTCTTTTTTAATGAAGAAAAAAAAAAAGAAAAAAATATGAAAAAAAAGGGAATTAAAATTAAAGAAAAATAAAAAAAATTCAAGGGTAAAATTTAATTTTATCTAATATTTTATTTTATATTAAACATTCAAAAGAGATATACAAATTTGTATTGGAAATTAAATAAATTTTTAAAACAAAATTTAATCAGATTAAATGAAAACTTTCTTTCTCATACGAACTACAATTCAATGCTTTGTTAAAAAGAAAAAAAAATACTATTTAATTAAATGTCCCCAAAAACCATTTTACCCACATTTAATAACAACATTGCATTACATTTTATGCTAAAATAAAAACGTACAAATTTAAATTCAAACTTAATTTTGCTAAATTTATGATTTCCCGAAGCAACATAAACTTCAGCTAAATTACTACAATTTGCTACCATTCCATACATCCTGCTTAAACCATTTGCTTACGTAACTAACAATAAATTCAACAATTTTTGAAAAAATTTAAAATAATAAATATATGTATATACAATATATTTAATGTACAATATATTCTATGTACGGAAATATTTATAAAAAAAAAAATATATATGAAATATTTTTTTTTTTTAATTTTACGCTTGAAGGGGGATTGAGTCCTCCGCATTGAGTCCCTCCGCATATAAGACGACGATCTTAGCCATTGGGCTAAATACATAATTAAACTAAAATTACACTAAGTTACACTAAATAGTAATACTTTAAATAATGTGCACACTATATTTCAAGTAATTTAAGTATTTTAAAATCAATCATTTAACACACGCCATGTTACATTACACGAAACTTATATTACGATTACATAAATTAGTACCACACCAGTAGTGTGACACCACATATTTGGAATAGTTTGAAAACAAAATTAAAATTATTTTTTGTAAAAGATTCATTTAAATAATATTCGAGTGCAAAAAAAAAAATCTGTTATTTAGAATGACCAACACTCTACATCGCTGGATACTGGATACACGGGAGACGCATAGATGATCGTTGGCGTCTTGGGACTTTAATGGGGACATGTGGAAGGAGCCCTGGGTGTTATCAACAAGAAGAAGTGAAGCAGAGGTGCACCAGATTCAAATAAAGAAAAGAAAAACGAAGAAAAGAAGCAGAATGGCAGTATATTTGAAGACGTAGAAAGATGCACTAGGAGCAAATTATTATGCACATAGAGAAGAAGCGATGCAAATCGATTTTCTGATATCAACAATTCTATAATATTCTAAATAAAGCGATATGTTCCACAAAGATGTAGTGAAGCAAATGCCCAGCGGTTTTCTGATATCAACAATTCAGAAATCTATAAACTATATAAAGCGACATGAGCACCAAGATGTTTTCAAAATGTTTAACAAGATCGCAGAAAAGAACACTCATCTCGAACGAAGTCAACCAAGTCAACGGGACCAATGCACCGGGACCTTTCGGCTCGCAGTCCAACGCACTAACCACTGAGCTACTGCGGCTACAAATATTTTGTTCTTCTTGAAATAGTACTGCAAAGTAAATGGATCAAACTTTCCACAGTTATTGGCCACATTGAGTTGTGGAAGTGTTCCGAAATGTGTGCAAGTGTTTCGATAATATTCTGAATCGGCCATGTGGCATGTAAAAAAACATTAATTTGAAGTTGCGTTGCATTACTTTGCAATACTTAATAAAAGTTAAGTATGAATATCGATTATCATGCTAAGAATCATGCTGAAATCGACAACTTTTCACTCATTCACTGTAAGTAGTGATGAGTTTTATTTAAGTACCAAACAAATACCTAATGAATGGCTTTTGACTCATTTTCTAGCGAGAAATAACGTTATATAAAAAGTTATTATTTTACGCACTTTTAGCATTATTTTTTTGTATTTCATTGTGACGGGATTTTACTATTATAATAATCAATTTCCAACTATAATAGTAGTAAATTCCCACCATTTTTTGTTAGAGTGTATATATTCCTTTACAATAAATTTAAAGTATTAAATCAGTTAGATTATCATTATAAGTATAGCGGAATAGTTGTCATCATCGCCTGCTAGAAGATCAGAGAAGTGCTCTCCTCATTATCTCAGTGTACCCTGGACATCTGTTACTAGATTCCCGTCATCGTCCTGACAGGAAGAGGGTCTGGTCGTTAAACCTCCGGTCAGGCGTCTTATCTTCTGAAAGAATTTTCGAGCCTCGTTCCTGTCGCCATCTTCTCTCTGGATCGCTCCTTCGCGGATCGCGTTGCTACCGACTGCAGCCGATGCAGCGTCTTTCTCTACAGTGGCTGCGCGACACTCTTCGTTATACCACTTGTTTCGTAGTAGGCGTTGGAATCCAAGCACCTCTTCGGCAGCAGTCCGCATTGAGCGGTAGACGCGCATATATCATCGAGAGGGGGAGTGCCTTGGGCAAGCAGGTGTAAAAGTCGATCGGCATAGGCTTGTTCGGTCTGTTGTGTGTGCAGCTTACTTTGCGTGGGTTTCCGTGCGTTTTTCGCAGCGCATAAGCGTGTGCGAACCTTGACTGCTACAAGGAAGTGATCCGAGTCGATTTTGGCATTTCGGATCGAGCGTACATCCATCACACTAGAAGCGTGCCTTCTGTCAATCACAACATGACAATCTTAAGGTCGTGACGGGGGCAGCACTCATAGGCCTTGTCGAGGCGCTCATAGAAAGTCTCTTTAGTTTAATCGTCCTTGTCATTCGTCGGAGCGTGCGCACAAATTATGCTGATGTAGAAGTACTTAGCCTTGATGCGGATTGTTGCTAGTCGTTCGATCACGGTTGTGAACCTAGAGACAAGGTGGCGGGGTCTCTTGCCGACTACAAATCCACAACCAAATTCATGCCTCTCCGCATGGCAACTGTCACAGGATGCCTGTTTAGAGTAGCCCTGTACTGTCCATCGCATTTCCTGGATTGCGGTGATGTCAGCCTTGTATCTTACGAGGACATCAACCAGCAGGATAGTGGCTCCTTCCCTAAAAAGGGTTCGGACATTCCAGGTGCATATCCGTAAATAATGGTGCTTTATACCTTTGCGTAGGTTGTCATCGTGTTTTCGGGTCGTATCCGAGGCATTTTTTCTTTTTTAGTTGAATCAGCTTTTTTACAGGGCGGGTCACAAGCACAACGCACAACCCCCATTTTGGAGGGCCAATATCACTGTCTCGTTTGTCCCCGACCAGACCTCCCACAGGGGTTTAAACCCGATCTTCAGCTGGTTGCTCGGGTTAACGGGGTTCACCAACGCGAAGGTGAGACTTGAAATTGTATAGGAGAGGCTATGGCAACTAACAGAAGTCGGTTACTGGCTTGCGCTTGCACTACACCATTCTGAACCCCCAAAATATATATATATACCTTTCTATAAAAGAAATGCTTACATCTGGATGTTAAACACGGCCTACCAAACTAATTATACCCTTTCACTGTTTGTGTAAGGTATAGAAAAAAATATATTTCAAACTGAAGATTACGTTCTCATTTTAGACAATGAACTCTAGTCGTACGTTTAAAAAAAGCAATTAAAAAATAAAAATTTATATTGGCAAACTACCCAAAAAGGCAACTTATGTCTGACAGATATCGTTAAGTTAACTTTTAAATGTTTTCGAAATCTGTAAAGTTTGAAAAGCCGTCTTTTAGTAATACAAATGATCATTCAAAAGAATGCAGAAAGATGATTTAAAGTAATTATTCAAAAATCGTATTTTTAGTAACATAAATGTAACCAATAAACAATTTATTTAGGTATGTCAAAATTTAAACAACAATTGTATTTAAAAATTACCAAGAAAGGCTTATTCAGTGGGTTTTTCTTGTTGAAATACACACATTAACAAAATGCTGAACTGTTTGTGCGTTTGAAATGCTTTACACTTAAAACAATGTTGGTACACTTAAAACAATGATAGCAAGAGTAAAAGCTTTTTGTTTATCTTTTATGTCGCAACATTAAAATACTTATTTTGTGTGTTCCATATTAAAGACACTTTGAATCATGAATATTTTTAATTTTATTAATATTAGGCATTTTGAATTGTGTCAGACGAAAATCTAACTGACACAAAAAAAAAAAGAAAAATAAAATATATGAAATAAAAAATATTTTTTAATATAAAACGTTTTTAAAGTGAATTTTTAATGATTCAAAATGAAACGTGGGAGTGTGATAATATCGTCGTCGTTCAGTGAAAAGTCAATTTTTCGAAAATATCGAAAAAAGTATGCCACTATTATAAAAACGAACTCATCTTTTCGTTGGAAAGTCCTCGTACCAAACCGAAGATATTAAAAATGGAAAATCACTAACTCCAAATATTTAAAAATTTAGTGCAGTAAAATGTACTCAAGTCCACAATTAACCCGTAAAAAGGGTCCGATCAAATATATTTCGGACTTAAACTATAGAAAAAGATGAAATCTGAATAAAACCGTGATAGATATTATGCAGGTCTTTCATCTCTAATTTAAACTGAAATCAGATACAATTATTTGGATAAACTGGAGCACTGTTACTGTTTATATAGGACTTAGTGATTTTTCACTGAACGACAATCGTCGAAAAATGATTAAAAGGGTGCCGAGTCCACAAAATGGTCGGATTTTAACGATTTTTGAATTAAATGATAGATACTAGTTTATTCATCTGCAATGCAAACTGAAATCCGATACAATTATTTGAATACACTGGAGGACTGTTACTGTTTATATGGGACTTAGTGACTTTTCATTGAACGGCAATCGTCGAAATATGATTTTAACGATTTTTCGATTAAATGATAGATATTATGCAGTTCTTTCATCTCCAATTCAAACTGAAATCAGATACAATTATTTAAATCAACTGGACCACTGTTACTGTTTATATGGGACTTGGTGATTTTTCACTGAGCGAAAGAAGCCATTAACAGTCATGTGTTGTGTCCAAACTATTTTTTTTTTGCTTTTTGAAGTGGAATTCGTTGTCTATAGTACATGCTTAGCACTATTTGAATCCAAAAATTTTTATTTGTTACGGTAATTTATATCTTTAAAGCACATATCTCAATACTACATTTTTTGACTTAGTGACTTTTCACTGAACGACGACGTTTTTATACTACAAACAATATTTTTTAATTTATATATTTTGCTTTGTTTTTCTATCTTTTTTATTTATTTGTTTCAATTAAAAACATTTTATTTAAGTTTAACTTAAAATATACACAAAGAAGGTTAATTTTAAACTAGTTGGGAAGGTTAGACACATGGGAAATTTTAAAGTAGGGACATTTTACAGTAGGTGTTATTATGAAAGTTAGGATTATCAAAATTATAGTGGGACTAAGCCGACAATTTATATTATACATTTTATATTATACAAATTTCTGCTGTAGATTGCTTTCTGTGCTAACATACTCTCCGGTCAGTGGGAGTTGCACAAGCCGCGTCTCACTGGCGACCGCAGCTGGTGACAGCGCTGATGCCGCTCTTGTCGCCGCCGAGGACATTGAAGACTACGATGACATTTTCTCCTATACACAAGTACCTAAGCCACACTCCGAAATTCGCCGAAGACAAACTGGCCGCTGAGCGGGTCGTCGCCTGCATGGACTGTCGCGTGCCGTTCGAGGAGTTTTACAACGAGCCACTAAGCGATGCCGTACAAATGGATCGCGACTATTTGTCCTATAAGAATCTCTCCTTGGATCTGAGCAACGAGAGTAGGTTTCAAATGCTATTTTTTTTAAATAGCATTTGGAGGGGATCGTCCTGTACTACGACAGTCGCATTCGCATGTACAGCGAGCGCTACTCATCGATCTACACATTGCTGCATCACTTTGGCGCCGGTGCCGGTGAGGCACACGTCCGGATCTAAAGCCCAAAGTGCGACGTGACAATATTATCGACGATGCTTTGATTAACGTAAGTTACCTGTATTTAAATTGTTCGATTTTATATTTGATTTAAAACGAATTAGTTCTAATTTTACTTATTAAAAACGATTTTTTGCAATGGAAAAAAAGGTATTTGAAAACAAGGAGCCGATTTATATTTCACAATAAACCGATCATGCCAATCATTTTCTTGTTTAGACAGCGTAGATATATAAGTAATCTAAATTAGGATTTTCGTTGATATAACTCTTCTAGTTTTTCTGTAATCGTGATTTCAACAGACAGGCGGATATCACTAAATCGACTCAGAAGACCTCCTGATAAAATATATATATAATTTTCTATAAAAGAAATGCTTACATCTGGGTGTTAAAAACGGCCTTCCAAACTAAATATACCCTTTCACTCTTAGTGTAAGATATAAAAAAAAATATATATTTCAAACTGAAGATTACGTTCTCAATTAAAGCAATTAAAAAAATATAAATTTATATATGTGATTTCGTCTAAGGACAATACGCATTAAATGGTTATCATTGTCAAACTACCCAAATAGGAAACTTATGTCTGACAGATGTCGTTAAGTTAACTTTTAAATGTTTTAGAAATCTGTAAAGTTTGAAAAGCCGTCTTTTAGTAATACAAATGATCAACCAAAAGAATGACCTAAATTTATACAGAAAGATAATTTAAAGTAATTATTCAAAAATCGTTTTTTTAGTAACATAAATGCAACCAATAAACAATTTTTTTAGGTATGTCAAAATTTAAACAACAATTGTATTTAAAAATTACAAAGAAATGCTTATTCAGTGAGTATTTCTTGTTGAAATACACACATTAACAAAATGCTGAACTGTTTGTGCGTTTGAAATGCTTTACACTTAAAACAATGTTGGTACACTTAAAACAATGATAGCAAGAGTAAAAGCTTTTTGTTTATCTTTTATGTCGCAACATTAAAATACTTCTTTTGTGTGTTCCATATTAAAGACACTTTGAATCATGAATATTTTTAATTTTATTAATATTAGGCATTTCGAATTGTGTCAGACGAAAATCTAACTGACACAAAAAAAAAAAAGAAAAATAAAATATATGAAATAAAAAATATTTTTTAATATAAAACGTTTTTAAAGTGAATTTTTAATGATTCAAAATGAAACGTGGGAGTGTGATAATATCGTCGTCGTTCAGTGAAAAGTCGTTAAGTCAATTTTTCGAAAATATCGAAAAAAGTATGCCACTATTATAAAAACGAACTCATCTTTTCGTTGGAAAGTCCTCGTACCAAACCGAAGATATTAAAAATGGAAAATCACTAACTCCAAATATTTAAAAATTTAGTGCAGTAAAATGTACTCAAGTCCACAATTAACCCGTAAAAAGGGTCCGATCAAATATATTTCGGACTTAAACTATAGAAAAAGATGAAATCTGAATAAAACCGTGATAGATATTATGCAGGTCTTTCATCTCTAATTTAAACTGAAATCAGATACAATTATTTGGATAAACTGGAGCACTGTTACTGTTTATATAGGACTTAGTGATTTTTCACTGAACGACAATCGTCGAAAAATGATTAAAAGGGTGCCGAGTCCACAAAATGGTCGGATTTTAACGATTTTTAATTAAATGATAGATACTAGTTCTTTCATCTGCAATGCAAACTGAAATCCGATACAATTATTTGAATACACTGGAGGACTGTTACTGTTTATATGGGACTTAGTGACTTTTCATTGAACGGCAATCGTCGATATATGATTTTAACGATTTTTCGATTAAATGATAGATATTATGCAGTTCTTTCATCTCCAATTCAAACTGAAATCAGATACAATTATTTAAATAAACTGGACCACTGTTACTGTTTATATGGGACTTGGTGATTTTTCACTGAGCGAAAGAAGCCAATAACAGTCATGTGTTGTGTCCAAGCTATTTTTTTTTTTTGCTTTTTGAAGTGGAATTCGTTGTCTATAGTACATGCTTAGCACTATTTGAATCCAAAAATTTTTATTTGTTACGGTAATTTATATCTTAAAAGCACATATCTCAATACTACATTTTTTGACTTAGTGACTTTTCACTGAACGACGACGTTTTTATACTACACACAATATTTTTTAATTTATATTTTTTGCTTTGTTTTTCTATCTTTTTTATTTGTTTGTTTTAATTAAAAACATTTTATTTAAGTTTAACTTAAAATATACACAAAGAAGGTTAATTTTAAACCAGTTGGGAAGGTTAGACACATGGGAAATTTTAAAGTAGGGACATTTTAAAGTAGGTGTTATTATGAAAGTTAGGATTATCAAAATTATAGTGGGACTAAGCCGACAATTTATATTATACATTTTATATTATACAAATTTCTGCTGTAGATTGCTTTCTTTGCCAACATACTCTCCGGTCAGTGGGAGTTGCACAAGCCGCTTCTCACTGGCGACCGCAGCTGGTGACAGCGCTGATGCCGCTCTTGTCGCCGCCGAGGACATTGAAAACTACGATGACATTTTCTCCTATACACAAGTACCTAAGCCACACTCCGAAATTCGCCGAAGACAAACTGGCCGCTGAGCGGGTCGTCGCCTGCATGGACTGTCGCGTGCCGTTCGAGGAGTTTTACAACGAGCCACTAAGCGATGCCGTACAAATGGATCGCGACTATTTGTCCTATAAGAATCTCTCCTTGGATCTGAGCAACGAGAGTAGGTTTCAAATGCTATTTTTTTTAAATAGCATTTGGAGGGGATCGTCCTGTACTACGACAGTCGCATTCGCATGTACAGCGAGCGCTACTCATCGATCTACACATTGCTGCATCACTTTGGCGCCGGTGCCGGTGAGGCACACGTCCGGATCTAAAGCCCAAAGTGCGACGTGACAATATTATCGACGATGCTTTGATTAACGTAAGTTACCTGTATTTAAATTGTTCGATTTTATATTTGATTTAAAACGAATTAGTTCTAATTTTACTTATTAAAAACGATTTTTTGCAATGGAAAAAAAGGTATTTGAAAACAAGGAGCCGATTTATATTTCACAATAAACCGATCATGCCAATCATTTTCTTGTTTAGACAGCGTAGATATATAAGTAATCTAAATTAGGATTTTCGTTGATATAACTCTTCTAGTTTTTCTGTAATCGTGATTTCAACAGACAGGCGGATATCACTAAATCGACTCAGAAGACCTCCTGATAAAATATATATATAATTTTCTATAAAAGAAATGCTTACATCTGGGTGTTAAAAACGGCCTTCCAAACTAAATATACCCTTTCACTCTTAGTGTAAGGTATAAAAAAAAATATATATTTCAAACTGAAGATTACGTTCTCAATTAAAGCAATTAAAAAAATATAAATTTATATATGTGATTTCGTCTAAGGACAATACGCATTAAATGGTTATCATTGTCAAACTACCCAAATAGGAAACTTATGTCTGACAGATGTCGTTAAGTTAACTTTTAAATGTTTTAGAAATCTGTAAAGTTTGAAAAGCCGTCTTTTAGTAATACAAATGATCAACCAAAAGAATGACCTAAATTTATACAGAAAGATAATTTAAAGTAATTATTCAAAAATCGTTTTTTTAGTAACATAAATGCAACCAATAAACAATTTTTTTAGGTATGTCAAAATTTAAACAACAATTGTATTTAAAAATTACAAAGAAATGCTTATTCAGTGAGTATTTCTTGTTGAAATACACACATTAACAAAATGCTGAACTGTTTGTGCGTTTGAAATGCTTTACACTTAAAACAATGTTGGTACACTTAAAACAATGATAGCAAGAGTAAAAGCTTTTTGTTTATCTTTTATGTCGCAACATTAAAATACTTCTTTTGTGTGTTCCATATTAAAGACACTTTGAATCATGAATATTTTTAATTTTATTAATATTAGGCATTTCGAATTGTGTCAGACGAAAATCTAACTGACACAAAAAAAAAAAAGAAAAATAAAATATATGAAATAAAAAATATTTTTTAATATAAAACGTTTTTAAAGTGAATTTTTAATGATTCAAAATGAAACGTGGGAGTGTGATAATATCGTCGTCGTTCAGTGAAAAGTCGTTAAGTCAATTTTTCGAAAATATCGAAAAAAGTATGCCACTATTATAAAAACGAACTCATCTTTTCGTTGGAAAGTCCTCGTACCAAACCGAAGATATTAAAAATGGAAAATCACTAACTCCAAATATTTAAAAATTTAGTGCAGTAAAATGTACTCAAGTCCACAATTAACCCGTAAAAAGGGTCCGATCAAATATATTTCGGACTTAAACTATAGAAAAAGATGAAATCTGAATAAAACCGTGATAGATATTATGCAGGTCTTTCATCTCTAATTTAAACTGAAATCAGATACAATTATTTGGATAAACTGGAGCACTGTTACTGTTTATATAGGACTTAGTGATTTTTCACTGAACGACAATCGTCGAAAAATGATTAAAAGGGTGCCGAGTCCACAAAATGGTCGGATTTTAACGATTTTTAATTAAATGATAGATACTAGTTCTTTCATCTGCAATGCAAACTGAAATCCGATACAATTATTTGAATACACTGGAGGACTGTTACTGTTTATATGGGACTTAGTGACTTTTCATTGAACGGCAATCGTCGATATATGATTTTAACGATTTTTCGATTAAATGATAGATATTATGCAGTTCTTTCATCTCCAATTCAAACTGAAATCAGATACAATTATTTAAATAAACTGGACCACTGTTACTGTTTATATGGGACTTGGTGATTTTTCACTGAGCGAAAGAAGCCAATAACAGTCATGTGTTGTGTCCAAACTATTTTTTTTTTTTGCTTTTTGAAGTGGAATTCGTTGTCTATAGTACATGCTTAGCACTATTTGAATCCAAAAATTTTTATTTGTTACGGTAATTTATATCTTAAAAGCACATATCTCAATACTACATTTTTTGACTTAGTGACTTTTCACTGAACGACGACGTTTTTATACTACAAACAATATTTTTTAATTTATATTTTTTGCTTTGTTTTTCTATCTTTTTTATTTGTTTGTTTTAATTAAAAACATTTTATTTAAGTTTAACTTAAAATATACACAAAGAAGGTTAATTTTAAACCAGTTGGGAAGGTTAGACACATGGGAAATTTTAAAGTAGGGACATTTTAAAGTAGGTGTTATTATGAAAGTTAGGATTATCAAAATTATAGTGGGACTAAGCCGACAATTTATATTATACATTTTATATTATACAAATTTCTGCTGTAGATTGCTTTCTTTGCCAACATACTCTCCGGTCAGTGGGAGTTGCACAAGCCGCGTCTCACTGGCGACCGCAGCTGGTGACAGCGCTGATGCCGCTCTTGTCGCCGCCGAGGACATTGAAAACTACGATGACATTTTCTCCTATACACAAGTACCTAAGCCACACTCCGAAATTCGCCGAAGACAAACTGGCCGCTGAGCGGGTCGTCGCCTGCATGGACTGTCGCGTGCCGTTCGAGGAGTTTTACAACGAGCCACTAAGCGATGCCGTACAAATGGATCGCGACTATTTGTCCTATAAGAATCTCTCCTTGGATCTGAGCAACGAGAGTAGGTTTCAAATGCTATTTTTTTTAAATAGCATTTGGAGGTGATCGTCCTTTACTACGACAGTCGCATTCGCATGTACAGCGAGCGCTACTCATCGATCTACACATTGCTGCATCACTTTGGCGCCGGTGCCGGTGAGGCACGCGTCCGGATCTAAAGCCCAAAGTGCGACGTGACAATATTATCGACGATGCTTTGATTAACGTAAGTTACCTGTATTTAAATTGTTCGATTTTATATTTGATTTAAAACGAATTAGTTCTAATTTTACTTATTAAAAACGATTTTTTGCAATGGAAAATAAGGTATTTGAAAACAAGGAGTCGATTTATATTTCACAATAAACCGATCATGCCAATCATTTTCTTGTTTAGACAGCGTAGATATATAAGTAATCTAAATTAGAATTTTCGTTGATATAACTCTTCTAGTTTTTCTGTAATCGTGATTTCAACAGACAGGCGGATATCACTAAATCGACTCAGAAGACCTCCTGATAAAATATATATATATAATTTTCTGTAAAAGAAATGCTTACATCTGGGTGTTAAAAACGGCCTACCAAACTAAATATACCCTTTCACTCTTAGTGTAAGGTATAAAAAAAAATATATTTCAAACTGAAGATTACGTTCTCATTTCAGACAATGCACTCTAATTGTACGTTTAAATAAAGCAATTAAAAAAATATAAATTTATATATGTGATTTCGTCAAATGACAATACGCATTAAATGGTTATCATTGTCAAACTACCCAAATAGGAAACTTATGTCTGACAGATGTCGTTAAGTTAACTTTTAAATGTTTTAGAAATCTGTAAAGTTTGAAAAGCCGTCTTTTAGTAATACAAATGATCAACCAAAATAATGACCTAAATTTATACAGAAAGATAATTTAAAGTAATTATTCAAAAATCGTTTTTTTAGTAACATAAATGCAACCAATAAACAATTTATTTAGGTATGTCAAAATTTAAACAACAATTGTATTTAAAAATTACCAAGAAATGCTTATTCAGGGAGTTTTTCTTGTTAAAATACACACATTAACAAATTGCTGAAGTGTTTGTGCGTTTGAAATGCTATACACTTAAAACAATGTTGGTACACTTAAAACAATGGTAGCATGAGTAAAAGCTTTTTGTTTATCTTTTATGTCGCAACATTAAAATACTTATTTTGTGTGTTCCATATTAAAGACACTTTGAATCATGAATATTTTTAATTTTATTAATATTAGGCATTTCGAATTGTGTCAGACGAAAATCTAACTGACACAAAAAAATAAGAAAAATAAAATATATGAAATAAAAAATATTTTTTAATATAAAAAGTTTTTAAAGTGAATTTTTAATGATTCAAAATGAAACGTGGGAGTGTGATAATATCGTCGTCGTTCAGTGAAAAGTCGTTAAGTCAATTTTTCGAAAATATCGAAAAAAGTATGCCACTATTATAAAAACGAACTCATCTTTACGTTGGAAAGTCCTCGTAGTGCTACATCTTACCAAACCGAAGATATTAAAAATGGAAAATCACTAACTCCAAATATTTAAAAATTTAGTGCAGTAAAATGTACTCAAGTCCACAATTAACCCGTAAAAAGGGTCCGATCAAATATATTTCGGACTTAAACTATAGAAAAAGATGAAATCTGAATAAAACCGTGATAGATATTATGCAGGTCTTTCATCTCTAATTTAAACTGAAATCAGATACAATTATTTGAATACACTGGAGGACTGTTACTGTTTATATGGGACTTAGTGACTTTTCATTGAACGGCAATCGTCGATATATGATTTTAACGATTTTTTGATTAAATGATAGATATTATGCAGTTCTTTCATCTCCAATTCAAACTGAAATCAGATACAATTATTTGAATAAACTGGACAACTGTTACTGTTTATATGGGACTTGGTGATTTTTCACTGAGCGATAAAGAAAAGAAGCCAATAACAGTCATGTGTTGTGTCCAAACTATTTTTTTTTTTGCTTTTTGTAGTGGAATTCGTTGTCTATAGTACATGCTTAGCACTATTTGAATCCAAAAATTTGTTACGGTAATTTATATCTTTAAAGCACATATCTCAATACTACATTTTTTGACTTAGTGACTTTTCACTGAACGACGACGTTTTTATACTACAAACAATATTTTTTAATTTATATTTTTTGCTTTGTTTTTCTATCTTTTTTATTTGTTTGTTTTAATTAAAAACATTTTATTTAAGTTTAACTTAAAATATACACAAAGAAGGTTAATTTTAAACCAGTTGGGAAGGTTAGACACATGGGAAATTTTAAAGTAGGGACATTTTAAAGTAGGTGTTATTATGAAAGTTAGGATTATCAAAATTATAGTGGGACTAAGCCGACAATTTATATTATACATTTTATATTATACAAATTTCTGCTGTAGATTGCTTTCTTTGCCAACATACTCTCCGGTCAGTGGGAGTTGCACAAGCCGCGTCTCACTGGCGACCGCAGCTGGTGACAGCGCTGATGCCGCTCTTGTCGCCGCCGAGGACATTGAAAACTACGATGACATTTTCTCCTATACACAAGTACCTAAGCCACACTCCGAAATTCGCCGAAGACAAACTGGCCGCTGAGCGGGTCGTCGCCTGCATGGACTGTCGCGTTCGAGGAGTTTTACAACGAGCCACTAAGCGATGCCGTACAAATGGATCGCGACTATTTGTCCTATAAGAATCTCTCCTTGGATCTGAGCAACGAGAGTAGGTTTCAAATGCTATTTTTTTTAAATAGCATTTGGAGGTGATCGTCCTTTACTACGACAGTCGCATTCGCATGTACAGCGAGCGCTACTCATCGATCTACACATTGCTGCATCACTTTGGCGCCGGTGCCGGTGAGGCACGCGTCCGGATCTAAAGCCCAAAGTGCGACGTGACAATATTATCGACGATGCTTTGATTAACGTAAGTTACCTGTATTTAAATTGTTCGATTTTATATTTGATTTAAAACGAATTAGTTCTAATTTTACTTATTAAAAACGATTTTTTGCAATGGAAAATAAGGTATTTGAAAACAAGGAGTCGATTTATATTTCACAATAAACCGATCATGCCAATCATTTTCTTGTTTAGACAGCGTAGATATATAAGTAATCTAAATTAGAATTTTCGTTGATATAACTCTTCTAGTTTTTCTGTAATCGTGATTTCAACAGACAGGCGGATATCACTAAATCGACTCAGAAGACCTCCTGATAAAATATATATATATATAATTTTCTATAAAAGAAATGCTTACATCTGGGTGTTAAAAACGGCCTACCAAACTAAATATACCCTTTCACTCTTAGTGTAAGGTATAAAAAAAAATATATTTCAAACTGAAGATTACGTTCTCATTTCAGACAATGCACTCTATTCGTACGTTTAAATAAAGCAATTAAAAAAATATAAATTTATATATGTGATTTCGTCAAAGGACAATACGCATTAAATGGTTATCATTGTCAAACTACCCAAATAGGAAACTTATGTCTGACAGATGTCGTTAAGTTAACTTTTAAATGTTTTAGAAATCTGTAAAGTTTGAAAAGCCGTCTTTTAGTAATACAAATGATCAACCAAAAGAATGACCTAAATTTATACAGAAAGATAATTTAAAGTAATTATTCAAAAATCGTTTTTTTAGTAACATAAATGCAACCAATAAACAATTTATTTAGGTATGTCAAAATTTAAACAACAATTGTATTTAAAAATTACCAAGAAATGCTTATTCAGTGAGTTTTTCTTGTTAAAATACACACATTAACAAATTGCTGAAGTGTTTGTGCGTTTGAAATGCTTTACACTTAAAACAATGTTGGTACACTTAAAACAATGGTAGCATGAGTAAAAGCTTTTTGTTTATCTTTTATGTCGCAACATTAAAATACTTATTTTGTGTGTTCCATATTAAAGACACTTTGAATCATGAATATTTTTAATTTTATTAATATTAGGCATTTCGAATTGTGTCAGACGAAAATCTAACTGACACAAAAAAATAAGAAAAATAAAATATATGAAATAAAAAATATTTTTTAATATAAAACGTTTTTTAAAGTGAATTTTTAATGATTCAAAATGAAAAGTGGGAGTGTGATAATATCGTCGTCGTTCAGTGAAAAGTCGTTAAGTCAATTTTTCGAAAATATCGAAAAAAGTATGCCACTATTATAAAAACGAACTCATCTTTACGTTGGAAAGTCCTCGTAGTGCTACATCTTACCAAACCGAAGATATTAAAAATGGAAAATCACTAACTCCAAATATTTAAAAATTTAGTGCAGTAAAATGTACTCAAGTCCACAATTAACCCGTAAAAAGGGTCCGATCAAATATATTTCGGACTTAAACTATAGAAAAAGATGAAATCTGAATAAAACCGTGATAGATATTATGCAGGTCTTTCATCTCTAATTTAAACTGAAATCAGATACAATTATTTGAATACACTGGATGACTGTTACTGTTTATATGGGACTTAGTGACTTTTCATTGAACGGCAATCGTCGATATATGATTTTAACGATTTTTCGATTAAATGATAGATATTATGCAGTTCTTTCATCTCCAATTCAAACTGAAATCAGATACAATTATTTGAATAAACTGGAAAACTGTTACTGTTTATATGGGACTTGGTGATTTTTCACTGATCGATAAAGAAAAGAAGCCAATAACAGTCATGTGTTGTGTCCAAACTATTTTTTTTTTGCTTTTTGTAGTGGAATTCGTTGTCTATAGTACATGCTTAGCACTATTTGAATCCAAAAATTTTTATTTGTTACGGTAATTTATATCTTTAAAGCACATATCTCAATACTACATTTTTTGACTTAGTGACTTTTCACTGAACGACGACGTTTTTATACTACAAACAATATTTTTTAATTTATATTTTTGCTTTGTTTTTCTATCTTTTTTATTTGTTTGTTTTAATTAAAAACATTTTATTTAAGTTTAACTTAAAATATACACAAAGAAGGTTAATTTTAAACCAGTTGGGAAGGTTAGACACATGGGAAATTTTAAAGTAGGGACATTTTAAAGTAGGTGTTATTATGAAAGTTAGGATTATCAAAATTATAGTGGGACTAAGCGGACAATTTATATTATACATTTTATATTATACATTTTATATTATACATTTTATATTATACAAATTTCTGCTGTAGATTGCTTTCTTTGCCAACATACTCTCCGGTCAGTGGGAGTTGCACAAGCCGCGTCTCACTGGCGACCGCAGCTGGTGACAGCGCTGATGCCGCTCTTGTCGCCGCCGAGGACATTGAAAACTACGATGACATTTTCTCCTATACACAAGTACCTAAGCCACACTCCGAAATTCGCCGAAGACAAACTGGCCGCTGAGCGGGTTGTCGCCTGCATGGACTGTCGCGTGCCGTTCGAGGAGTTTTACAACGAGCCACTAAGCGATGCCGTACAAATGGATCGCGACTATTTGTCCTATAAGAATCTCTCCTTGGATCTGAGCAACGAGAGTAGGTTTCAAATGCTATTTTTTTTAAATAGCATTTGGAGGTGATCGTCCTGTACTACGACAGTCGCATTCGCATGTACAGCGAGCGCTACTCATCCATCTACACATTGCTGCATCACTTTGGCGCCGGTGCCGGTGAGGCACACGTCCGGATCTAAAGCCCAAAGTGCGACGTGACAATATTATCGACGATGCTTTGATTAACGTAAGTTACCTGTATTTAAATTGTTCGATTTTATATTTGATTTAAAACGAATTAGTTCTAATTTTACGTATTAAAAACGATTTTTTGCAATGGAAAATAAGGTATTTGAAAACAAGGAGTCGATTTATATTTGACAATAAACCGATCATGCCAATCATTTTCTTGTTTAGACAGCGTAGATATATAAGTAATCTAAATTAGAATTTTCGTTGATATAACTCTTCTAGTTTTTCTGTAATCGTGATTTCAACAGACAGGCGGATATCACTAAATCGACTCAGAAGACCTCCTGATAAAATATATATATATAATTTTCTATAAAAGAAATGCTTACATCTGGGTGTTACAAACGGCCTACCAAACTAAATATAACCTTTCACTCTTAGTGTAAGGTATAAAAAAAAAATATATTTCAAACTGAAGATTACGTTCTCATTTCAGACAATGCACTCTATTCGTACGTTTAAATAAAGCAATTAAAAAAATATAAATTTATATATGTGATTTCGTCAAAGGACAATACGCATTAAATGGTTATCATTGTCAAACTACCCAAATAGGAAACTTATGTCTGACAGATGTCGTTAAGTTAACTTTTAAATGTTTTAGAAATCTGTAAAGTTTGAAAAGCCGTCTTTTAGTAATACAAATGATCAACCAAAAGAATGACCTAAATTTATACAGAAAGATAATTTAAAGTAATTATTCAAAAATCGTTTTTTTAGTAACATAAATGCAACCAATAAACAATTTATTTAGGTATGTCAAAATTTAAACAACAATTGTATTTAAAAATTACCAAGAAATGCTTATTCAGTGAGTTTTTCTTGTTAAAATACACACATTAACAAATTGCTGAAGTGTTTGTGGGTTTGAAATGCTTTACACTTAAAACAATGTTGGTACACTTAAAACAATGGTAGCATGAGTAAAAGCTTTTTGTTTACCTTTTATGTCGCAACATTAAAATACTTATTTTGTGTGTTCCATATTAAAGACACTTTGAATCATGAATATGTTTAATTTTATTAATATTAGGCATTTCGAATTGTGTCAGACGAAAATCTAACTGACACAAAAAAATAAGAAAAATAAAATATATGAAATAAAAAATATTTTGTTAATATAAAACGTTTTTAAAGTGAATTTTTAATGATTCAAAATGAAACGTGGGAGTGTGATAATATCGTCGTCGTTCAGTGAAAAGTCGTTAAGTCAATTTTTCGAAAATATCGAAAAAAGTATGCCACTATTATAAAAACGAACTCATCTTTACGTTGGAAAGTCCTCGTAGTGCTACATCTTACCAAACCGAAGATATTAAAAATGGAAAATCACTAACTCCAAATATTTAAAAATTTAGTGCAGTAAAATGTACTCAAGTCCACAATTAACCCGTAAAAAGGGTCCGATCAAATATATTTCGGACTTAAACTATAGAAAAAGATGAAATCTGAATAAAACCGTGATAGATATTATGCAGGTCTTTCATCTCTAATTTAAACTGAAATCAGATACAATTATTTGAATACACTGGATGACTGTTACTGTTTATATGGGACTTAGTGACTTTTCATTGAACGGCAATCGTCGATATATGATTTTAACGATTTTTCGATTAAATGATAGATATTATGCAGTTCTTTCATCTCCAATTCAAACTGAAATCAGATACAATTATTTGAATAAACTGGACAACTGTTACTGTTTATATGGGACTTGGTGATTTTTCACTGAGCGATAAAGAAAAGAAGCCAATAACAGTCATGTGTTGTGTCCAAACTATTTTTTTTTTTTGCTTTTTGTAGTGGAATTCGTTGTCTATAGTACATGCTTAGCACTATTTGAATCCAAAAATTTTTATTTGTTATGGTAATTTATATCTCTAAGGCACATATCTCAATACTACATTTTTTGACTTAGTGACTTTTCACTAAACGACGACGTTTTTATACTACAAACAATATTTTTTAATTTATATTTTTTGCTTTGTTTTTCTATCTTTTTTATTTGTTTGTTTTAATTAAAAACATTTTATTTAAGTTTAACTTAAAATATACACAAAGAAGGTTAATTTTAAACCAGTTGGGAAGGTTAGACACATGGGAAATTTGAAAGTAGGGACATTTTACAGTAGGTATTATTATGAAAGTTAGGATTATCAAAATTATAGTGGTACTAAGCCGACAATTTATATTATACATTTTATATTATACAAATTTCTGCTGTAGATTGCTTTCTTTGCCAACATACTCTCCGGTCAGTGGGAGTTGCACAAGCCGCGTCTCACTGGCGACCGCAGCTGGTGACAGCGCTGATGCCGCTCTTGTCGCCGCCGAGGACATTGAAGACTACGATGACATTTTCTCCTATACACAAGTACCTAAGCCACACTCCGAAATTCGCCGAAGACAAACTGGCCGCTGAGCGGGTCGTCGCCTGCATGGACTGTCGCGTGCCGTTCGAGGAGTTTTACAACGAGCCACTAAGCGATGCCGTACAAATGGATCGCGACTATTTGTCCTATAAGAATCTCTCCTTGGATCTGAGCAACGAGAGTAGGTTTCAAATGCTATTTTTTTAAATAGCATTTGGAGGTGATCGTCCTGTACTACGACAGTCGCATTCGCATGTACAGCGAGCGCTACTGATCGATCTACACATTGCTGCATCACTTTGGCGCCGGTGCCGGTGAGGCACGCGTCCGGATCTAAAGCCCAAAGGGCGACGTGACAATATTATCGACGATGCTTTGATTAACGTAAGTTACCTGTATTTAAATTATTCGATTTTATATTTGATTTAAAACGAATTAGTTCTAATTTTACTTATTAAAAACGATTTTTTGCAATGGAAAATAAGGTATTTGAAAACAAGGAGTCGATTTATATTTCACAATAAACCGGTCATGCAAATCATTTTCTTGTTTAGACAGCGTAGATATATAAGTAATCTAAATTAGGATTTTCGTTGATATAACTCTTCTAGTTTTTCTGTAATCGTGATTTCAACAGACAGGCGGATATCACTAAATCGACTCAGAATAAAATATATATATATAATTTTCTATAAAAGAAATGCTTACATCTGGGTGTTAAAAACGGCCTACCAAACTAAATATACCCTTTCACTCTTAGTGTAAGGTATAAAAAAAAATATATTTCAAACTGAAGATTACGTTCTCATTTCAGACAATGCACTCTATTCGTACGTTTAAATAAAGCAATTAAAAAAATATAAATTTATATATGTGATTTCGTCAAAGGACAATACGCATTAAATGGTTATCATTGTCAAACTACCCAAATAGGAAACTTATGTCTGACAGATGTCGTTAAGTTAACTTTTAAATGTTTTAGAAATCTGTAAAGTTTGAAAAGCCGTCTTTTAGTAATACAAATGATCAACCAAAAGAATGACCTAAATTTATACAGAAAGATAATTTAAAGTAATTATTCAAAAATCGTTTTTTTAGTAACATAAATGCAACCAATAAACAATTTATTTAGGTATGTCAAAATTTAAACAACAATTGTATTTAAAAATTACCAAGAAATACTTATTCAGTGAGTTTTTCTTGTTAAAATACACACATTAACAAATTGCTGAAGTGTTTGTGCGTTTGAAATGCTTTACACTTAAAACAATGTTGGTACACTTAAAACAATGGTAGCATGAGTAAAAGCTTTTTGTTTATCTTTTATGTCGCAACATTAAAATACTTATTTTGTGTGTTCCATATTAAAGACACTTTGAATCATGAATATTTTTAATTTTATTAATATTAGGCATTTCGAATTGTGTCAGACGAAAATCTAACTGACACAAAAAAATAAGAAAAATAAAATATATGAAATAAAAAATATTTTGTTAATATAAAACGTTTTTAAAGTGAATTTTTAATGATTCAAAATGAAATGTGGGAGTGTGATAATATCGTCGTCGTTCAGTGAAAAGTCGTTAAGTCAAATTTTCGAAAATATCGAAAAAAAGTATGCCACTATTATAAAAACGAACTCATCTTTACGTTGGAAAGTCCTCGTAGTGCTACATCTTACCAAACCGAAGATATTAAAAATGGAAAATCGCTAACTCCAAATATTTAAAAATTTAGTGCAGTAAAATGTACTCAAGTCCACAATTAACCCGTAAAAAGGGTCCGATCAAATATATTTCGGACTTAAACTATAGAAAAAGATGAAATCTGAATAAAACCGTGATAGATATTATGCAGGTCTTTCATCTCTAATTTAAACTGATATCAGATACAATTATTTGGATAAACTGGAGCACTGTTACTGTTTATATAGGACTTAGTGATTTTTCACTGAACGACAATCGTCGAAAAATGATTAAAAGGGTGCCGAGTCCACAAAATGGTCGGATTTTAACGATTTTTAATTAAATGATAGATACTAGTTCTTTCATCTGCAATGCAAACTGAAATCCGATACAATTATTTGAATACACTGGAGGACTGTTACTGTTTATATGGGACTTAGTGACTTTTCATTGAACGGCAATCGTCGATATATGATTTTAACGATTTTTAGATTAAATGATAGATTTTATGCAGTTCTTTCATCTCCAATTCAAACTGAAATCAGATACAATTATTTAAATAAACTGGACCACTGTTACTGTTTATATGGGACTTGGTGATTTTTCACTGAGCGAAAGAAGCCAATAACAGTCATGTGTTGTGTCCAAACTATTTTTTTTTTGCTTTTTGAAGTGGAATTCGTTGTCTATAGTACATGCTTAGCACTATTTGAATCCAAACATTTTTATTTGTTACGGTAATTTATATCTTTAAAGCACATATCTCAATACTACATTTTTTGACTTAGTGACTTTTCACTGAACGACGACGTTTTTATACTACAAACAATATTTTTTAATTTACATTTTTTGCTTTGTTTTTCTATATTTTTTAATTTGTTTGTTTTAAGTAAAAACATTTTATTTAAGTTTAACTTAAAATATACACAAAGAAGGTTAATTTTAAACCAGTTGGGAAGGTTAGACACATGGGAAATTTTAAAGTAGGGACATTTTAAAGTAGGTGTTATTATGAAAGTTAGGATTATCAAAATTATAGTGGGACTAAGCCGACAATTTATATTATACATTTTATATTATACAAATTTTTGATGTAGATTGCTTTCTTTGCCAACATACTCTCCGGTCAGTGGGAGTTGCACAAGCTGCGTCTCACTGGCGACCGCAGCTGGTGACAGCGCTGATGCCGCTCTTGTCGCCGCCGAGGACATTGAAAACTACGATGACATTTTCTCCTATACACAAGTACCTAAGCCACACTCCGAAATTCGCCGAAGACAAACTGGCCGCTGAGCGGGTCGTCGCCTGCATGGACTGTCGCGTGCCGTTCGAGGAGTTTTACAACGAGCCACTAAGCGATGCCGTACAAATGGATCGCGACTATTTGTCCTATAAGAATCTCTCCTTGGACTTGAGCAACGAGAGTAGGTTTCAAATGCTATTTTTTTTAAATAGCATTTGGAGGTGATCGTCCTGTACTACGACAGTCGCATTCGCATGTACAGCGAGCGCTACTCATCGATCTACACATTGCTGCATCACTTTGGCGCCGGTGCCGGTGAGGCACGCGTCCGGATCTAAAGCCCAAAGTGCGACGTGACAATATTATCGACGATGCTTTGATTAACGTAAGTTACCTGTATTTAAATTGTTCGATTTTATATTTGATTTAAAACGAATTAGTTCTAATTTTACTTATTAAAAACGATTTTTTGCAATGGAAAATAAGGTATTTGAAAACAAGGAGTCGATTTATATTTCACAATAAACCGATCATGCCAATCATTTTCTTGTTTAGACAGCGTAGATATATAAGTAATCTAAATTAGAATTTTCGTTGATATAACTCTTCTAGTTTTTCTGTAATCGTGATTTCAACAGACAGGCGGATATCACTAAATCGACTCAGAAGACCTCCTGATAAAATATATATATATAATTTTCTATAAAAGAAATGCTTACATCTGGGTGTTAAAAACGGCCTACCAAACTAAATATACCCTTTCACTCTTAGTGTAAGGTATAAAAAAAAATATATTTCAAACTGAAGATTACGTTCTCATTTCAGACAATGCACTCTATTCGTACGTTTAAATAAAGCAATTAAAAAAATATAAATTTATATATGTGATTTCGTCAAAGGACAATACGCATTAAATGGTTATCATTGTCAAACTACCCAAATAGGAAACTTATGTCTGACAGATGTCGTTAAGTTAAATTTTAAATGTTTTAGAAATCTGTAAAGTTTGAAAAGCCGTCTTTTAGTAATACAAATGATCAACCAAAAGAATGACCTAAATTTATACAGAAAGATAATTTAAAGTAATTATTCAAAAATCGTTTTTTTAGTAACATAAATGCAACCAATAAACAATTTATTTAGGTATGTCAAAATTTAAACAACAATTGTATTTAAAAATTACCAAGAAATGCTTATTCAGTGAGTTTTTCTTGTTAAAATACACACATTAACAAATTGCTGAATTGTTTGTGCGTTTGAAATGCTTTACACTTAAAACAATGTTGGTACACTTAAAACAATGGTAGCATGAGTAAAAGCTTTTTGTTTATCTTTTATGTCGCAACATTAAAATACTTATTTTGTGTGTTCCATATTAAAGACACTTTGAATCGACACATGGGAAATTTTAAAGTAGGGACATTTTAAAGTAGGTGTTATTATGAAAGTTAGGATTATCAAAATTATAGTGGGACTAAGCCGACAATTTATATTATACATTTTATATTATACAAATTTTTGCTGTAGATTGCTTTCTTTGCCAACATACTCTCCGGTCAGTGGGAGTTGCACAAGCTGCGTCTCACTGGCGACCGCAGCTGGTGACAGCGCTGATGCCGCTCTTGTCGCCGCCGAGGACATTGAAAACTACGATGACATTTTCTCCTATACACAAGTACCTAAGCCACACTCCGAAATTCGCCGAAGACAAACTGGCCGCTGAGCGGGTCGTCGCCTGCATGGACTGTCGCGTGCCGTTCGAGGAGTTTTACAACGAGCCACTAAGCGATGCCGTACAAATGGATCGCGACTATTTGTCCTATAAGAATCTCTCCTTGGACTTGAGCAACGAGAGTAGGTTTCAAATGCTATTTTTTTTTAAATAGCATTTGGAGGTGATCGTCCTGTACTACGACAGTCGCATTCGCATGTACAGCGAGCGCTACTCATCGATCTACACATTGCTGCATCACTTTGGCGCCGGTGCCGGTGAGGCACGCGTCCGGATCTAAAGCCCAAAGTGCGACGTGACAATATTATCGACGATGCTTTGATTAACGTAAGTTACCTGTATTTAAATTGTTCGATTTTATATTTGATTTAAAACGAATTAGTTCTAATTTTACTTATTAAAAACGATTTTTTGCAATGGAAAATAAGGTATTTGAAAACAAGGAGTCGATTTATATTTCACAATAAACCGATCATGCCAATCATTTTCTTGTTTAGACAGCGTAGATATATAAGTAATCTAAATTAGAATTTTCGTTGATATAACTCTTCTAGTTTTTCTGTAATCGTGATTTCAACAGACAGGCGGATATCACTAAATCGACTCAGAAGACCTCCTGATAAAATATATATATATAATTTTCTATAAAAGAAATGCTTACATCTGGGTGTTAAAAACGGCCTACCAAACTAAATATACCCTTTCACTCTTAGTGTAAGGTATAAAAAAAAATATATTTCAAACTGAAGATTACGTTCTCATTTCAGACAATGCACTCTATTCGTACGTTTAAATAAAGCAATTAAAAAAATATAAATTTATATATGTGATTTCGTCAAAGGACAATACGCATTAAATGGTTATCATTGTCAAACTACCCAAATAGGAAACTTATGTCTGACAGATGTCGTTAAGTTAACTTTTAAATGTTTTAGAAATCTGTAAAGTTTGAAAAGCCGTCTTTTAGTAATACAAATGATCAACCAAAAGAATGACCTAAATTTATACAGAAAGATAATTTAAAGTAATTATTCAAAAATCGTTTTTTTAGTAACATAAATGCAACCAATAAACAATTTATTTAGGTATGTCAAAATTTAAACAACAATTGTATTTAAAAATTACCAAGAAATGCTTATTCAGTGAGTTTTTCTTGTTAAAATACACACATTAACAAATTGCTGAATTGTTTGTGCGTTTGAAATGCTTTACACTTAAAACAATGTTGGTACACTTAAAACAATGGTAGCATGAGTAAAAGCTTTTTGTTTATCTTTTATGTCGCAACATTAAAATACTTATTTTGTGTGTTCCATATTAAAGACACTTTGAATCATGAATATTTTTAATTTTATTAATATTAGGCATTTCTAATTGTGTCAGACGAAAATCTAACTGACACAAAAAAATAAGAAAAATAAACTATATGAAATAAAAAATATTTTTTAATATAAAACGTTTTTAAAGTGAATTTTTAATGATTCAATATGAAACGTGGGAGTGTGATAATATCGTCGTCGTTCAGTGAAAAGTCGTTAAGTCAATTTTTCGAAAATATCGACAAAAGTATGCCACTATTATAAAAACGAACTCATCTTTACGTTGGAAAGTCCTCGTAGTGCTACATCTTGCCAAACCGAAGATATTAAAAATGGAAAATCACTAACTCCAAATATTTAAAAATTTAGTGCAGTAAAATGTACTCAAGTCCATAATTAACCCGTAAAAAGGGTCCGATCAAATATATTTCGGACTTAAACTATAGAAAAAGATGAAATCTGAATAAAACCGTGATAGATATTATGCAGGTATTTCATCTCTAATTTAAACTGAAATCAGATACAATTATTTGGATAAACTGGAGCACTGTTACTGTTTATATAGGACTTAGTGATTTTTCACTGAACGACAATCGTCGAAAAATGATTAAAATGGTGCCGAGTCCACAAAATGGTCGGATTTAAACGATTTTTGAATTAAATGATAGATATTAGTTCTTTCATCTGCAATGCAAACTGAAATCCGATACAATTATTTGAATACACTGGAGGACTGTTACTGTTTATATGGGACTTAGTGACTTTTCATTGAACGGCAATCGTCGATATATGATTTTAACGATTTTTCGATTAAATGATAGATATTATGCAGTTCTTTCATCTCCAATTCAAACTGAAATCAGATACAATTATTTGAATAAACTGGACAACTGTTACTGTTTATATGGTACTTGGTGATTTTTCACTGAGCGATAAAGAAAAGAAGCCAATAACAGTCATGTGTTGTGTCCAAACAATTTTTTTTTTTGCTTTTTGTAGTGGAATTCGTTGTCTATAGTACATGCTTAGCACTATTTGAATCCAAAAATTTTTATTTGTTACGGTAATTTATATCTTTAAAGCACATATCTCAATACTACATTTTTTGACTTAGTGACTTTTCACTGAACGACGACGTTTTTATACTACAAACAATATTTTTTAATTTACATTTTTTGCTTTGTTTTTCTATCTTTTTTATTTGTTTGTTTTAAGTAAAAACATTTTATTTAAGTTTAACTTAAAATATACACAAAGAAGGTTAATTTTAAACCAGTTGGGAAGGTTAGACACATGGGAAATTTTAAAGTAGGGACATTTTAAAGTAGGTGTTATTATGAAAGTTAGGATTATCAAAATTATAGTGGGACTAAGCCGACAATTTATATTATACATTTTATATTATACAAATTTTTGATGTAGATTGCTTTCTTTGCCAACATACTCTCCGGTCAGTGGGAGTTGCACAAGCTGCGTCTCACTGGCGACCGCAGCTGGTGACAGCGCTGATGCCGCTCTTGTCGCCGCCGAGGACATTGAAAACTACGATGACATTTTCTCCTATACACAAGTACCTAAGCCACACTCCGAAATTCGCCGAAGACAAACTGGCCGCTGAGCGGGTCGTCGCCTGCATGGACTGTCGCGTGCCGTTCGAGGAGTTTTACAACGAGCCACTAAGCGATGCCGTACAAATGGATCGCGACTATTTGTCCTATAAGAATCTCTCCTTGGACTTGAGCAACGAGAGTAGGTTTCAAATGCTATTTTTTTTAAATAGCATTTGGAGGTGATCGTCCTGTACTACGACAGTCGCATTCGCATGTACAACGAGCGCTACTCATCGATCTACACATTGCTGCATCACTTTGGCGCCGGTGCCGGTGAGGCACGCGTCCGGATCTAAAGCCCAAAGTGCGACGTGACAATATTATCGACGATGCTTTGATTAACGTAAGTTACCTGTATTTAAATTGTTCGATTTTATATTTGATTTAAAACGAATTAGTTCTAATTTTACTTATTAAAAACGATTTTTTGCAATGGAAAATAAGGTATTTGAAAACAAGGAGTCGATTTATATTTCACAATAAACCGATCATGCCAATCATTTTCTTGTTTAGACAGCGTAGATATATAAGTAATCTAAATTAGAATTTTCGTTGATATAACTCTTCTAGTTTTTCTGTAATCGTGATTTCAACAGACAGGCGGATATCACTAAATCGACTCAGAAGACCTCCTGATAAAATATATATATATAATTTTCTATAAAAGAAATGCTTACATCTGGGTGTTAAAAACGGCCTACCAAACTAAATATACCCTTTCACTCTTAGTGTAAGGTATAAAAAAAAATATATTTCAAACTGAAGATTACGTTCTCATTTCAGACAATGCACTCTATTCGTACGTTTAAAAAAAGCAATTAAAAAAATATAAATTTATATATGTGATTTCGTCAAAGGACAATACGCATTAAATGGTTATCATTGTCAAACTACCCAAATAGGAAACTTATGTCTGACAGATGTCGTTAAGTTAACTTTTAAATGTTTTAGAAATCTGTAAAGTTTGAAAAGCCGTCTTTTAGTAATACAAATGATCAACCAAAAGAATGACCTAAATTTATACAGAAAGATAATTTAAAGTAATTATTCAAAAATCGTTTTTTTAGTAACATAAATGCAACCAATAAACAATTTATTTAGGTATGTCAAAATTTAAACAACAATTGTATTTAAAAATTACCAAGAAATGCTTATTCAGTGAGTTTTTCTTGTTAAAATACACACATTAACAAATTGCTGAATTGTTTGTGCGTTTGAAATGCTTTACACTTAAAACAATCTTGGTACACTTAAAACAATGGTAGCATGAGTAAAAGCTTTTTGTTTATCTTTTATGTCGCAACATTAAAATACTTATTTTGTGTGTTCCATATTAAAGACACTTTGAATCGACACATGGGAAATTTTAAAGTAGGGACATTTTAAAGTAGGTGTTATTATGAAAGTTAGGATTATCAAAATTATAGTGGGACTAAGCCGACAATTTATATTATACATTTTATATTATACAAATTTTTGCTGTAGATTGCTTTCTTTGCCAACATACTCTCCGGTCAGTGGGAGTTGCACAAGTTGCGTCTCACTGGCGACCGCAGCTGGTGACAGCGCTGATGCCGCTCTTGTCGCCGCCGAGGACATTGAAAACTACGATGACATTTTCTCCTATACACAAGTACCTAAGCCACACTCCGAAATTCGCCGAAGACAAACTGGCCGCTGAGCGGGTCGTCGCCTGCATGGACTGTCGCGTGCCGTTCGAGGAGTTTTACAACGAGCCACTAAGCGATGCCGTACAAATGGATCGCGACTATTTGTCCTATAAGAATCTCTCCTTGGACTTGAGCAACGAGAGTAGGTTTCAAATGCTATTTTTTTTAAATAGCATTTGGAGGTGATCGTCCTGTACTACGACAGTCGCATTCGCATGTACAGCGAGCGCTACTCATCGATCTACACATTGCTGCATCACTTTGGCGCCGGTGCCGGTGAGGCACGCGTCCGGATCTAAAGCCCAAAGTGCGACGTGACAATATTATCGACGATGCTTTGATTAACGTAAGTTACCTGTATTTAAATTGTTCGATTTTATATTTGATTTAAAACGAATTAGTTCTAATTTTACTTATTAAAAACGATTTTTTGCAATGGAAAATAAGGTATTTGAAAACAAGGAGTCGATTTATATTTCACAATAAACCGATCATGCCAATCATTTTCTTGTTTAGACAGCGTAGATATATAAGTAATCTAAATTAGAATTTTCGTTGATATAACTCTTCTAGTTTTTCTGTAATCGTGATTTCAACAGACAGGCGGATATCACTAAATCGACTCAGAAGACCTCCTGATAAAATATATATATATAATTTTCTATAAAAGAAATGCTTACATCTGGGTGTTAAAAACGGCCTACCAAACTAAATATACCCTTTCACTCTTAGTGTAAGGTATAAAAAAAAATATATTTCAAACTGAAGATTACGTTCTCATTTCAGACAATGCACTCTATTCGTACGTTTAAATAAAGCAATTAAAAAAATATAAATTTATATATGTGATTTCGTCAAAGGACAATACGCATTAAATGGTTATCATTGTCAAACTACCCAAATAGGAAACTTATGTCTGACAGATGTCGTTAAGTTAACTTTTAAATGTTTTAGAAATCTGTAAAGTTTGAAAAGCCGTCTTTTAGTAATACAAATGATCAACCAAAAGAATGACCTAAATTTATACAGAAAGATAATTTAAAGTAATTATTCAAAAATCGTTTTTTTAGTAACATAAATGCAACCAATAAACAATTTATTTAGGTATGTCAAAATTTAAACAACAATTGTATTTAAAAATTACCAAGAAATGCTTATTCAGTGAGTTTTTCTTGTTAAAATACACACATTAACAAATTGCTGAATTGTTTGTGCGTTTGAAATGCTTTACACTTAAAACAATGTTGGTACACTTAAAACAATGGTAGCATGAGTAAAAGCTTTTTGTTTATCTTTTATGTCGCAACATTAAAATACTTATTTTGTGTGTTCCATATTAAAGACACTTTGAATCATGAATATTTTTAATTTTATTAATATTAGGCATTTCGAATTGTGTCAGACGAAACTCTAACAGACACAAAAAAATAAGAAAAATAAAATATATGAAATAAAAAATATTTTTTAATATAAAACGTTTTTAAAGTGAATTTTTAATGATTCAAAATGAAACGTGGGAGTGTGATAATATCGTCGTCGTTCAGTGAAAAGTCGTTAAGTCAATTTTTCGAAAATATCGAAAAAAGTATGCCACTATTATAAAAACGAACTCATCTTTTCGTTGGAAAGTCCTCGTACCAAACCGAAGATATTAAAAATGGAAAATCACTAACTCCAAATATTTAAAAATTTAGTGCAGTAAAAAGTACTCAAGTCCACAATTAACCCGTAAAAAGGGTCCGATCAAATATATTTCGGACTTAAACTATAGAAAAAGATGAAATCTGAATAAAACCGTGATAGATATTATGCAGGTCTTTCATCTCTAATTTAAACTGAAATCAGATACAATTATTTGGATAAACTGGAGCACTGTTACTGTTTATATAGGACTTAGTGATTTTTCACTGAACGACAATCGTCGAAAAATGATTAAAAGGGTGCCGAGTCCACAAAATGGTCGGATTTTAACGATTTTTAATTAAATGATAGATACTAGTTCTTTCATCTGCAATGCAAACTGAAATCCGATACAATTATTTGAATACACTGGAGGACTGTTACTGTTTATATGGGACTTAGTGACTTTTCATTGAACGGCAATCGTCGATATATGATTTTAACGATTTTTCGATTAAATGATAGATATTATGCAGTTCTTTCATCTCCAATTCAAACTGAAATCAGATACAATTATTTGAATAAACTGGACAACTGTTACTGTTTATATGGTACTTGGTGATTTTTCACTGAGCGATAAAGAAAAGAAGCCAATAACAGTCATGTGTTGTGTCCAAACAATTTTTTTTTTTGCTTTCTGTAGTGGAATTCGTTGTCTATAGTACATGCTTAGCACTATTTGAATCCAAAAATTTTGATTTGTTACGGTAATTTATATCTTTAAAGCACATATCTCAATACTACATTTTTTGACTTAGTGACTTTTCACTGAACGACGACGTTTTTATACTACAAACAATATTTTTTAATTCATATTTTTTGCTTTGTTTTTCTATCTTTTTTATTTGTTTGTTTTAAGTAAAAACATTTTATTTAAGTTTAACTTAAAATATACACAAAGAAGGTTAATTTTAAACCAGTTGGGAAGGTTAGACACATGGGAAATTTGAAAGTAGGGACATTTTACAGTAGGTGTTATTATGAAAGTTAGGATTATCAAAATTATAGTGGTACTAAGCCGACAATTTATATTATACATTTTATATTATACAAATTTCTGCTGTAGATTGCTTTCTTTGCCAACATACTCTCCGGTCAGTGGGAGTTGCACAAGCCGCGTCTCACTGGCGACCGCAGCTGGTGACAGCGCTGATGCCGCTCTTGTCGCCGCCGAGGACATTGAAGACTACGATGACATTTTCTCCTATACACAAGTACCTAAGCCACACTCCGAAATTCGCCGAAGACAAACTGGCCGCTGAGCGGGTCGTCGCCTGCATGGACTGTCGCGTGCCGTTCGAGGAGTTTTACAACGAGCCACTAAGCGATGCCGTACAAATGGATCGCGACTATTTGTCCTATAAGAATCTCTCCTTGGATCTGAGCAACGAGAGTAGGTTTCAAATGCTATTTTTTTTAAATAGCATTTGGAGGGGATCGTCCTGTACTACGACAGTCGCATTCGCATGTACAGCGAGCGCTACTCATCGATCTACACATTGCTGCATCACTTTGGCGCCGGTGCCGGTGAGGCACGCGTCCGGATCTAAAGCCCAAAGTGCGACGTGACAATATTATCGACGATGCTTTGATTAACGTAAGTTACCTGTATTTAAATTGTTCGATTTTATATTTGATTTAAAACGAATTAGTTCTAATTTTACTTATTAAAAACGATTTTTTGCAATGGAAAATAAGGTATTTGAAAACAAGGAGTCGATTTCTATTTCACAATAAACCGATGATGCCAATCATTTTTTTGTTAGACAGCGTAGATATATAAGTAATCTAAATTAGGATTTTCGTTGATATAACTCTTCTAGTTTTTCTGTAATCGTGATTTCAACAGACAGGCGGATATCACTAAATCGACTCAGAAGACCTCCTGATAAAATATATATATATAATTTTCTATAAAAGAAATGCTTACATCTGGGTGTTAAAAATGGCCTACCAAACTAAATATACCCTTTCACTCTTAGTGTAAGGTATAAAAAAAAATATATTTCAAACTGAAGATTACGTTCTCATTTCAGACAATGCACTCTATTCGTACGTTTAAATAAAGCAATTAAAAAAATATAAATTTATATATGTGATTTCGTCAAAGGACAATACGCATTAAATGGTTATCATTGTCAAACTACCCAAATAGGAAACTTATGTCTGACAGATGTCGTTAAGTTAACTTTTAAATGTTTTAGAAATCTGTAAAGTTTGAAAAGCCGTCTTTTAGTAATACAAATGATCAACCAAAAGAATGACCTAAATTTATACAGAAAGATAATTTAAAGTAATTATTCAAAAATCGTTTTTTTAGTAACATAAATGCAACCAATAAACAATTTATTTAGGTATGTCAAAATTTAAACAACAATTGTATTTAAAAATTACCAAGAAATGCTTATTCAGTGAGTTTTTCTTGTTAAAATACACACATTAACAAATTGCTGAATTGTTTGTGCGTTTGAAATGCTTTACACTTAAAACAATGTTGGTACACTTAAAACAATGGTAGCATGAGTAAAAGCTTTTTGTTTATCTTTTATGTCGCAACATTAAAATACTTATTTTGTGTGTTCCATATTAAAGACACTTTGAATCATGAATATTTTTAATTTTATTAATATTAGGCATTTCTAATTGTGTCAGACGAAAATCTAACTGACACAAAAAAATAAGAAAAATAAAATATATGAAATAAAAAATATTTTTTAATATAAAACGTTTTTAAAGTGAATTTTTAATGATTCAAAATGAAACGTGGGAGTGTGATAATATCGTCGTCGTTCAGTGAAAAGTCGTTAAGTCAATTTTTCGAAAATATCGACAAAAGTATGCCACTATTATAAAAACGAACTCATCTTTACGTTGGAAAGTCCTCGTAGTGCTACATCTTACCAAACCGAAGATATTAAAAATGGAAAATCACTAACTCCAAATATTTAAAAATTTAGTGCAGTAAAATGTACTCAAGTCCACAATTAACCCGTAAAAAGGGTCCGATCAAATATATTTCGGACTTAAACTATAGAAAAAGATGAAATCTGAATAAAACCGTGATAGATATTATGCAGGTATTTCATCTCTAATTTAAACTGAAATCAGATACAATTATTTGGATAAACTGGAGCACTGTTACTGTTTATATAGGACTTAGTGATTTTTCACTGAACGACAATCGTCGAAAAATGATTAAAATGGTGCCGAGTCCACAAAATGGTCGGATTTAAACGATTTTTGAATTAAATGATAGATATTAGTTCTTTCATCTGCAATGCAAACTGAAATCCGATACAATTATTTGAATACACTGGAGGACTGTTACTGTTTATATGGGACTTAGTGACTTTTCATTGAACGGCAATCGTCGATATATGATTTTAACGATTTTTCGATTAAATGATAGATATTATGCAGTTCTTTCATCTCCAATTCAAACTGAAATCAGATACAATTATTTGAATAAACTGGACAACTGTTACTGTTTATATGGTACTTGGTGATTTTTCACTGAGCGATAAAGAAAAGAAGCCAATAACAGTCATGTGTTGTGTCCAAACAATTTTTTTTTTGCTTTTTGTAGTGGAATTCGTTGTCTATAGTACATGCTTAGCACTATTTGAATCCAAAAATTTTGATTTGTTACGGTAATTTATATCTTTAAAGCACATATCTCAATACTACATTTTTTGACTTAGTGACTTTTCACTGAACGACGACGTTTTTATACTACAAACAATATTTTTTAATTCATATTTTTTGCTTTGTTTTTCTATCTTTTTTATTTGTTTGTTTTAAGTAAAAACATTTTATTTAAGTTTAACTTAAAATATACACAAAGAAGGTTAATTTTAAACCAGTTGGGAAGGTTAGACACATGGGAAATTTGAAAGTAGGGACATTTTACAGTAGGTGTTATTATGAAAGTTAGGATTATCAAAATTATAGTGGTACTAAGCCGACAATTTATATTATACATTTTATATTATACAAATTTCTGCTGTAGATTGCTTTCTTTGCCAACATACTCTCCGGTCAGTGGGAGTTGCACGAGCCGCGTCTCACTGGCGACCGCAGCTGGTGACAGCGCTGATGCCGCTCTTGTCGCCGCCGAGGACATTGAAGACTACGATGACATTTTCTCCTATACACAAGTACCTAAGCCACACTCCGAAATTCGCCGAAGACAAACTGGCCGCTGAGCGGGTCGTCGCCTGCATGGACTGTCGCGTGCCGTTCGAGGAGTTTTACAACGAGCCACTAAGCGATGCCGTACAAATGGATCGCGACTATTTGTCCTATAAGAATCTCTCCTTGGATCTGAGCAACGAGAGTAGGTTTCAAATGCTATTTTTTTTAAATAGCATTTGGAGGGGATCGTCCTGTACTACGACAGTCGCATTCGCATGTACAGCGAGCGCTACTCATCGATCTACACATTGCTGCATCACTTTGGCGCCGGTGCCGGTGAGGCACGCGTCCGGATCTAAAGCCCAAAGTGCGACGTGACAATATTATCGACGATGCTTTGATTAACGTAAGTTACCTGTATTTAAATTGTTCGATTTTATATTTGATTTAAAACGAATTAGTTCTAATTTTACTTATTAAAAACGATTTTTTGCAATGGAAAATAAGGTATTTGAAAACAAGGAGTCGATTTCTATTTCACAATAAACCGATCATGCCAATCATTTTCTTGTTTAGACAGCGTAGATATATAAGTAATCTAAATTAGGATTTTCGTTGATATAACTCTTCTAGTTTTTCTGTAATCGTGATTTCAACAGACAGGCGGATATCACTAAATCGACTCAGAATAAAATATATATATATCATTTTCTATAAAAGAAATGCTTACATCTGGGTGTTAAAAACGGCCTACCAAACTAAATATACCCTTTCACTCTTAGTGTAAGGTATAAAAAAAAATATATTTCAAACTGAAGATTACGTTCTCATTTCAGACAATGCACTCTATTCGTACGTTTAAATAAAGCAATTAAAAAAATATAAATTTATATATGTGATTTCGTCAAAGGACAATACGCATTAAATGATTATCATTGTCAAACTACCCAAATAGGAAACTTATGTCTGACAGATGTCGTTAAGTTAACTTTTAAATGTTTTAGAAATCTGTAAAGTTTGAAAAGCCGTCTTTTAGTAATACAAATGATCAACCAAAAGAATGACCTAAATTTATACAGAAAGATAATTTAAAGTAATTATTCAAAAATCGTTTTTTTAGTAACATAAATGCAACCAATAAACAATTTATTTAGGTATGTCAAAATTTAAACAACAATTGTATTTAAAAATTACCAAGAAATGCTTATTCAGTGAGTTTTTCTTGTTAAAATACACACATTAACAAATTGCTGAAGTGTTTGTGCGTTTGAAATGCTTTACACTTAAAACAATGTTGGTACACTTAAAACAATGGTAGCATGAGTAAAAGCTTTTTGTTTATCTTTTATGTCGCAACATTAAAATACTTATTTTGTGTGTTCCATATAAAAGACACTTCGAATCATGAATATTTTTAATTTTATTAATATTATGCATCTCGAATTGTGTCAGACGAAAATCTAACTGACACAAAAAAATAAGAAAAATAAAATATATGAAATAAAAAATATTTTTTAATATAAAACGTTTTTAAAATGAATTTTTAATGATTCAAAATGAAACGTGGGAGTGTGATAATATCGTCGTCGTTCAGTGAAAAGTCGTTAAGTCAATTTTTCGAAAATATCGAAAAAAGTATGCCACTATTATAAAAACGAACTCATCTTTATGTTGGAAAGTCTTCGTAGTGCTACATCTTACCAAACCGAAGATATTAAAAATGGAAAATCACTAACTCCAAATATTTAAAAATTTAGTGCAGTAAAATGTACTCAAGTCCACAATTAACCCGTAAGAAGGGTCCGATCAAATATATTTCGGACTTAAACTATAGAAAAAGATGAAATCTGAATAAAACCGTGATAGATATTATGCAGGTCTTTCATCTCTAATTTAAACTGAAATCAGATACAATTATTTGGATAAACTGGAGCACTGTTACTGTTTATATAGGACTTAGTGATTTTTCACTGAACGACAATCGTCGAAAAATGATTAAAAGGGTGCCGAGTCCACAAAATGGTCGGATTTTAACGATTTTTGAATTAAATGATAGATATTAGTTCTTTCATCTGCAATGCAAACTGAAGTCCGATACAATTATTTGAATACACTGGAGGACTGTTACTGTTTATATGGGACTTAGTGACTTTTCATTGAACGTTTATATGATTTTAACGATTTTTCGATTAAATGATAGATATTATGCAGTTCTTTCATCTCCAATTCAAACTGAAATCAGATACAATTATTTAAATAAACTGGACCACTGTTACTGTTTATATGGGACTTGGTGATTTTTCACTGAGCGAAAGAAGCCAATAATAGTCATGTGTTGTGTCCAAACTATTTTTTTTTTGCTTTTTGAAGTGGAATTCGTTGTCTATAGTACATGCTTAGCACTATTTGAATCCAAAAATTTTTATTTGTTACGGTAATTTATATCTTTAAAGCACATATACTACATTTTTTGACTTAGTGACTTTTCACTGAACGACGACGTTTTTATACTACAAACAATATTTTTTAATTTATATTTTTTGCTTTGTTTTTCTATCTTTTTTATTTGTTTGTTTTAATTAAAAACATTTTATTTAAGTTTAACTTAAAATATACACAAAGAAGGTTAATTTTAAACCAGTTGGGAAGGTTAGACACATGGGAAATTTTAAAGTAGGGACATTTTAAAGTAGGTGTTATTATGAAAGTTAGGATTATCAAAATTATAGTGGGACTAAGCCGACAATTTATATTATACATTTTATATTATACAAATTTTTGCTGTAGATTGCTTTCTTTGCCAACATACTCTCCGGTCAGTGGGAGTTGCACAAGCCGCGTCTCACTGGCGACCGCAGCTGGTGACAGCGCTGATGCCGCTCTTGTCGCCGCCGAGGACATTGAAAACTACGATGACATTTTCTCCTATACACAAGTACCTAAGCCACACTCCGAAATTCGCCGAAGACAAACTGGCCGCTGAGCGGGTCGTCGCCTGCATGGACTGTCGCGTGCCGTTCGAGGAGTTTTACAACGAGCCACTAAGCGATGCCGTACAAATGGATCGCGACTATTTGTCCTATAAGAATCTCTCCTTGGATCTGAGCAACGAGAGTAGGTTTCAAATGCTATTTTTTTTAAATAGCATTTGGAGGGGATCGTCCTGTACTACGACAGTCGCATTCGCATGTACAGCGTGCGCTACTCATCGATCTACACATTGCTGCATCACTTTGGCGCCGGTGCCGGTGAGGCACGCGTCCGGATCTAAAGCCCAAAGTGCGACGTGACAATATTATCGACGATGCTTTGATTAACGTAAGTTACCTGTATTTAAATTGTTCGATTTTATATTTGATTTAAAACGAATTAGTTCTAATTTTACTTATTAAAAACGATTTTTTGCAATGGAAAATAAGGTATTTGAAAACAAGGAGTCGATTTATATTTCAAATAAACCGATCATGCCAATCATTTTCTTGTTTAGACAGCGTAGATATATAAGTAATCTAAATTAGGATTTTCGTTGATATAACTCTTCTAGTTTTTCTATAATCGTGATTTCAACAGACAGGCGGATATCACTAAATCGACTCAGAAGACCTCCTGATAAAATATATATATATAATTTTCTATAAAAGAAATGCTTACATCTGGGTGTTAAAAAACGGCCTACCAAACTAAATATACCCTTTCACTCTTAGTGTAAGGTATAAAAAAAAATATATTTCAAACTGAAGATTACGTTCTCATTTCAGACAATACACTCTATTCGTACGTTTAAATAAAGCAATTAAAAAAATATAAATTTATATATGTGATTTCGTCAAGGGACAATACGCATTAAATGGTTATCATTGTCAAACTACCCAAATAGGAAACTTATGTCTGACAGATGTCGTTAAGTTAACTTTTAAATGTTTTAGAAATCTGTAAAGTTTGAAAAGCCGTCTTTTAGTAATACAAATGATCAACCAAAAGAATGACCTAAATTTATACAGAAAGATAATTTAAAGTAATTATTCAAAAATCGTTTTTTTAGTAACATAAATGCAACCAATAAACAATTTATTTAGGTATGTCAAAATTTAAACAACAATTGTATTTAAAAATTACCAAGAAATGCTTTTTCAGTGAGTTTTTCTTGTTAAAATACACACATTAACAAAATGCTGAAGTGTTTGTGCGTTTGAAATGCTTTAAACTTAAAACAATGTTGGTACACTTAAAACAATGGTAGCATGAGTAAAAGCTTTTTGTTTATCTTTTATGTCGCAACATTAAAATACTTATTTTGTGTGTTCCATATTAAAGACACTTTGAATCATGAATATTTTGAATTTTATTAATATTAGGCATTTCGAATTGTGTCAGACGAAAATCTAACTGACACAAAAAAATAAGAAAAATAAAATATATGAAATAAAAAATATTTTTTAATATAAAACGTTTTTAAAGTGAATTTTTAATGATTCAAAATGAAACGTGGGAGTGTGATAATACCCAGCAGATTTTATCGCAAGTTGTTCCGAAAAGAACATTTTCTAGAACTACATTTATTTGGAATGCAAAGATAAAAAGTCGTTCCACGTTCGCTTCTAGTGAAATCATTTTAGGAATCACTTTATATTCGAGAGTTATAAGGAGTACACAAATTTAAATTTATCGGTTGAATATGGAAATATGAGAGAGAATTGAACCAAGTTCTGTATCTCCATCAAATTCTACAGCAAGCTATTCTAGAATAACTTCTCTCCTGGTACTAATGGCACAGCAACGAGAACAACTTCACATTGGGTTCCGATAAAAAGTCATTCTACGTTCGCTTCTAGCGGAACGTATACGAGAAGCGAATACAGTTTTTGAGCACCTAATGAGAGCGTAGAAGCAAACGGATATCTGTATCTTCATCAAATTCTACAGCAACTGATTCTAGAATCACTTCTCTCTTGATACTGACGGAACAGCAACGAGAACAACTTCACATTGGGTTCCGATAAAAAGTCATTCTACGTTCGCTTCTAGCGGAACGTATACGAGAAGCGAATACAGTTTTTGAGCACCTAATGAGAGCGTAGAAGCAAACGGATATCTGTATCTTCATCAAATTCTATAGCAACTGATTCTAGAATCACTTCTCTCTTGGTACTGACGGAACAGCAACGAGAACAACTTCACATTGGGTTCCGATAAAAAGTCATTCTACGATCGCTTCTAGCGGAACGTATACGAGAAGCGAACACCCTTCTAAAAGAATGTGTTTGGAAATTAAAGAAAAATGTACCAAACCACTTTGAAATATTCCAGACAATTAAAAAATAGTCGGCTTTGTATTTTAGAAATACTGAATGAAACGTCATGTGTCGTTTGCTTCTTTATAATATTATATCAAAAATGTTTCAAAACCACTTTGAAATATAAAAAAAAAATGTAAATATAAGTATGTTGTGCATTTCAAATAATGAATAAATATATAAATAAAAATTTATTGCTTGAAATATTTTGAAGTGTTCGCATTAGTGACAAAATATTCGACCGTTTTTTTTTTAATTGTGTTTAATTGTGCTATTTTTTTATTACAAATTACTCAATACGGTAAGTTCTATAAATATTAATATTATTTGTTTTTATTCAACCTTAAAATGGAGTTATATTATTATTAATTGCATAATATACTTGAGTAATATACATTCTATTTAAATATTTATTATTTTAGATTTGTAGTCTTTTAAATAATTTGTTTTATAAAGTTTTTTTTATAAAGTTTTTTATAAAGTTTAAAAAAAAAATTATATTTTGTAATCTTATTAATTATTTTTAAATTTTAGTAAATTATTTAATACATTATTTAAATAGTTACTCTCTTATTTTCTTATTCTAATGTACATTTTTATTGCTAATAATTATTAACTTGCGTTTTTTTTCAACAATTTTATTAGTTCTAAGATTTTACGATTTCATTTGTATAAGATTCTATGTTAGTTTTTAATTAGTTATTAATTTATCTATTAATAGAAATAATTAC